>JARQTH010000413.1:19707-227277 GCA_030142595.1 Trachelus iudaicus | reverse complement strand
TAGATTTTCATGCGCTACAACATAGTTGAGTTTCATCAAAATCGGAGGGGGACACTAAAGTGATGTTCCTTGTAAGTAGCGTGTAATAAGATTAACCACGTAGACAGCATGAAGATTTTCGCACCCGGTTACAGAGGCAATTGCTTACCAGATAATATAAAGAAGAATGTTCCACACAAAGAAAGCTTTCGGTAAATATTCTGGAGCTGTGAAAGAAGCGTCGACTTGGTAAAAAGGTCCACGTCTTTCGCTTACCCCTGTAAACTTTTTTCTCCGGTCAAGAAAATTTCTCTACGAGATTATCGGACATCGTAGCTAGTATAAAATGGTGCGAACACTCGTGAAGATTCTGTCCTCCGACGAATTTTAAATAGCATTGCTGAAAATTAGCATATTGCATAAATAAATCTATTTCCATTTATATTGCCTATGTCTCCAACGAAATATTAATAATAATCCGTTCTCGGATCAAGAGTTCGATATGTTTTTTTTTTGACAGGTTGAAAACAATGAATTCTCTATCAAGATACTTGTATCACTACATAAAATGTTTATTACAAATTATGCATATGCGCGGTTTTGCGCTAAATATATTTATTGTTCTATTTTAGCATATAAATATTTAGATTTACCCAATAAGTAAGCTAAGATGCTGGTAAAAAAAAACGAGATTCGACTCATCAAGACTTATTTATCTAATCTCTAATTTATCTATTGTCTAATTGTAAGTAAAAAATGGATACCATGAGATCTACCGAACTGTTGAATAGACCCAACAAGAATTCCGATACCAGTCGTTATCTAATCGTTATCATAAAAGTTAGTAATGCTACGATAATCTACAATGCCTTTATTAGTCAATCCGTTACCTCTGTACCGAGTATCCGTTACGCATTTCGCTTTCTCGTAAGAATTTTACATTCTATTTAAGGGTTTAGACTACTGTAACCAGCGTGCAAACAGGCTAATTTTTGGAAATTTATTTCGGAAAAACTATAAATGCAAATTTTTAATTTTTTAATATGTTTTTATGTATAATTTAAAGAGTGTGTGTACAAATTTGCATTAAAAAATATTGAAATTTCCACAAGATATGCTTCTTCGCGTCGACTGATATTTTCTGTGCGCGATTGGTCGGTGTACACGATTTCGCACATATGGTTGGTCTGAATGAAAAATAAAAAATTCCTCATTAACTACATGGTATCAGCTATGGCATGACGGAGTTCTTTTTTCGTCTTAGGTTACGAGAAAAATATTCCTTAACTTTTTTGCAATTTTCGGAGCTTTAATGCGTTTATTATTGTTAATAAATATTGCAAAAAAAACGTAATGACAAAATCGTCCGTCACATCTAAACTTGTATTCCTCTAAACATGTGTACCTAATTTCAAGTCGATTCAACATTCACAGCTCGAGATATCGTGTACACAGTTTTGAAAAACATAGTTTCGAGAAAAACGCCTTTAAAGTTTGGACACTAGTTTTTTGAGCACTAGTTGTCTACTGCGCGTCAAATTATTCCTTCGCTACAAACGCTATAACTCAAAAATTACTTCGAATATCTACATGGAACCTTTTGCATATTATTATAAACACTTCAAATTACTTTTTATAGATAACAAGAAATTTCGAAAATTTGAAAATTTCGGAGTAGTCTAACCCTTTAAACAAGGAAAAAAATGAGCGGACCGTCACCGTATGGACCAACAATATCACCACACTCATCACCTCAAGGTAATTGTAATAATTTCCTCAGAGAAATGAAACTGATTTGGAGTAGAGGCAGCTACTGAATATCGTAAGTCTACAGTAGATATCGTAATGCTGTATTTATTTCTCTTACTGTCTATCCACAGTTAATGTGACTATTATTTCTGAAGGAATTAATCTCGGACACAAATCATGCATCCTCATGTGTCCGAATTGCAGAATGACCATTAACACGCGTATAGAAAGGAAAACGACTTCGGGAACTCATATCAGCGCTGTGATGTGTTGTTTGCTTGGTTATACCCTTATAAAATAAAACCATTATTTATTCTTCTTATATCCTATAAACAGTCCAGTTTTCATAAATATCTGCAAGTAAAAAGCTTGATCTTAAGATGATTAATATTTTCTTATGTTCCTATTTGCAGATATTAATTCTATTTCCTATGTCCATATTGTTGCGGCTGCTGTTATCGATCATGTCATTATTGTCCTCGATGTAATTCTTTCCTTGGAGCCTATTCATAAAAAGACGGCATTCAGGTGTCGCAAGGAATAACATATACAGGGTGATCCATAAAAAATGATACTCCTACATATCTCTATCGGTTGAGAACATTGGAAAAGCTCTTCAAGATTAATTTTTATGATGTTGATAATCGAAGCTTTTGCCAAAAAGTTTTTTCCAAGATCAGTTTTTTAGGGTTATTTAGGGCTTCTGTTTTTTACGATATAACAATACATATCGCATCTAAATCGTTGGAAGTTACTTTATTCGAGTCGTTCTTTTTACACAAGGTAATTTATGCATGGAAACTAACGTGCATTACTTAAAGGAACATTGAGTGATGCAGCTGGCACGCGTCAAACACGATAGAAACACCAGTAAACCGCTACTTGAAGTATGTAACTGCTAATCCAATTAATCTAATTAAAATATCAAATCAAAATTCTACGTTAATACCTGGAAATAACAAAAAGCGTTATCTCCATTAAAAATAACGTATTCCTCCTGACGATATAAGCAGCGGCTTCCTCCAAGAAAAACCAATCCACAAAAATCTCAGCTCCTAACGTCATTGCTGCCTGAGCTCGCCACAGTCCTTACCAGGTCTAAAGAACCATTTGATATTCCTTAGTATCGGGAAGGACTTCCTAAAATACCTGCATCAACCTGTAATGAAGTTATTTTAATAGACCTGTCAGTAGTACAGATCCACTTTATCTCCAAAAACCCAACTAAAAAGACTCAGCTTCCAATGTCATTGTCATTAGTAGCCATTTTAGTCAAAACCTCTCCCAAAGCTAATATATTCGGCCAACAGGGATCATTGTGATCACCTGTGGATCCTATTGGGTCCTAGTGAGTATTATCATCCTCAACATCAGCTGGTCTACAAACAACGGACACATCGTGCAATCTGCTGTATTGTAGTTCTAACTATCTCTTTCCCTCTATTAAAGATTAATGTAAGGAAAAAATAGGGAGAAACTCTTCTTGTCGTTTGCAGATCGACAACAAAAATTGTTTATATTTCTATAACTGTAATCTCTGCTTTAAATATATTTCAAAAAACATTAAATATAATGGTATCCAACGAAACAGAGAAATGCAAAATTACCGATTGATTATATTATATACGATTTGCCTATCGATACAAATAACAATGATTCGTAAAATAAATATAAAAATACTCACACATAGCCTATTCACCAAAGGCATGACCCATATCATATACAGTATATTATAAGTGTAGAATCGTATTTCTCGGAGTCGAAAAGATAATATCCATCTCTACGTTTTCGAATAGCGTATTACATCTAGTTCGTATCAATGACTTGTCGAGTGAGCGCCAGTAATTATTCCATCATATTATTAGAACTGAATGAGAGGGTGTAAGTCTTCAATGTGTCTCGACGAACAAATAAATTATTAAAAGAGCCCTGACGCCTGTTGATAATACATATTGAGTTGGCACGAAAATAATGAAACACTTTAGAAAACTCTACACATGTCCTGTTTTAAATTAACTGTTTTTGATCATATTCTATTGTATATACCCACAAAGCGGAAGTATGCAGAATGTTCTATAACTAGAGCGTCTCATGCCAGCCCAATATATAAATTACCGTTAGTAATAAATTTCGCTAGTTAATTATAAGTGAACGAAAAGTACCTGTGTCTTGTTCAGTGGTTGTTGGGCGAAAGGGAAGAGTCCTATTAACGCCTTGACACACAGGCGCTTTGATGGTAATTTCAATGAGGGGGGGGGGGAGGTACACACACGATATTAGCGTACGCTCCCGAACTTGGGAGAACTAAAACGGGATCGCTGGTCGGTACTTTGGTTAGCTATTATAGTATCCGTTACAAACTGTAGACATTCATACCGGTGTATGAGAGAGAATGAGATAAAAATTAAGTGACTTCCTAGGATGTAAATTATAGGGCAGTATATCACGACTATTACTTTCTCATCACATACAAAGTATGTAAGAAAGTATTGCAATCCAAAAAGAAGTCGATTCTCAGATTTTCATGGAAATACATGTTTTGAGAGTCCTAAATTCCAAAAAGAGCAATCACTCATTTCTTTCTGTCTGTCTGTCTGTGGTAAATTCTGTCCGAAAACACATTAACTTTCAAAGAGGTTACGGATCGCAATGAAATTTGTTGTCTGTCTTCTGTGTATAAAATGTGCTTTTGGTATTGTAATTGACACTAAATCACCAATCCGTTCTGGTACTTTACCTGAAATGTAAAAAATAAAAAAAAAATTCTATCGGTAGTCTGCAGTGTACAGACCTTTCTTTTTCATCAATTTTATGAGAGCCAATAGAAAAGTCTCCTCAGTATACGTCAATATCTAGACATAGATACAATAACCCGTATTCATAACTCGCTCTTAAAATCACTAACAAAGTCGCTTATAGTTAAAAGTCACTAAGAAAAAATTTTAAAGCGCGCTATTAGCACTAAAAGCGTGTTCTGAATACGAGCTAATAGATACAACTCGATAAAAATCTAACTAAACTGAAAGGATTCTCTATTTCAACTCTACATCACACAATTATTAAGGCCATTCTATAATGCAACGGAATACGTAACACGGAACATATAAGCGGAACGATATTCAACTGTATATTTACCTGAGTCCATGGGATCCTCCAATCAAGAAGGAAAAAATCGTTTTTAAAACCGAGCGTTTACTAAGTCTCTACGATTTTGGCTACGTCTCGGACATAGCAACGATACGGAAGCGGTTGCTAGGGTCGATAAAGATTTTACGGAGCACGTAACGTGATGAGTAGCATCGAACACGCCCCGTTCCGTGCACCCTAACGGCTTACGTGAAAAAAACAATTGCACCGGTAATGTTTCCATGCGTGAAATGTCACCTGTCACCTGTCATTACCAACTCTATAGACGAGGTCATTATCAATATCGTTAGAGAAATCCAATTTCTCTACGATAAAAGTCATCGTGACATTAAAAATGAAGTAATGATGTACTTATCCATATGAATAAACGCATACACATTTTTTAAAATATTTATATATTGACAGATAATGACAGGTGACAGGTAATGACATTTCACGCATTAAAATATTGGCGGTGCAATTGTTTTTTTACGTGAATACGTAATGAGATACGGAGTACGGAACGTGATGAGCAGCATCGAGCATGCCCCGTTCCGTAATCTGTAACGGATTACATGAAAAAAACAATTGCCCTGCTCGGTTTTAGAACGATTTTCTCCTCCTTGATTGGAGGATCCAATGGAATTAGGGAAATATAAAGTTGAATATCGCTCCGCTTATACGTTCCGCGATACCTATCCCGTTGCATTGTAGAATGGCCTAATTAACCAATTACGAAAGAAATTACTTTACCAATTAATTAAAGATTCTTTTAGTAGGTAAAACGTTTCAGTGCCGCTCGGCATCGCTCACCATTTTCACTGATTGACGTGTTTCTGCTCGCAAGGGCTCGTTAGTAAGATTTCACCGTCTCCATCCTCTTATATACTCTCTCAGTCTATTTTCCAGCTTCCCTGTTTCACTATCCATCAACAAGATTCATCTTCTAATATGTACAGAAGACTTTTCTGGCATTTAATAAGTTTCCCTAATGATTTCTTAACGCGCCGATCATAGCTGACGCTCGAGTTAACCTAAAAGCCTAACATCCTAGATACTTACCTTATGTAGGTAAAAGACATAACCTGCATAGGTACACAGCGATTCGTACGAGGAAAAACATTTTTTACGTATTTACGTGTAATGAAAGATGGCTGCCTTTTACCTGTACTAACGCTCTTCATACCTTTTACATAGGTTATCTTTCGTGCCAAGACTCTTTCCTCTTGATAGACGCCTCGAGCCTATGTCGGGGCTCCGAAGCCGAGGATAAATCGTGCGGATGCTCCTTTCGATCGCTATATTTAGACGGATCGCGGTTCCGTACAAAAATACGTACGAGTGTTTTCGGCTCTTTCGTTGTTCCCAAAGACGAGGATCCCCTATTCTTGGCACATCAAACATTCGTATACGAAATTCCACATGAGCAACAGTCCAAAATTTTACTGACGATCATCTTCCCTCGACTCATTGACATATCGATTCGAATGGCGATTACTACGTATTACTTCCATTTTTTACAGAGACACTCGGTGGATCGGTCACTACGAAGCCTAAGAGACGAGCTTATCTTCTCAAGAGAAAAGCATTGACCACAGGATTTTTTGATAACAAGGGCAAGGATGACAAGGATAAGGGTGAGTCAACTGTAAAATAAGTATCAAGTGTCCTGATGCACTATAAGTAAATAATCATGAGTGAGATCTTCAAAATAGCCTAGGTCGGGGTAATGGTAATTAAGGTTGACCATTTTATACGAGAGTGCAGTTGACATATATATGTACGTGACGACGAGTATAGATCAGAATGTCACGTGGCGAAGGAACCTGATGAAGGATCAGAAATGGGAAGGATTCCAGTTGTCGATGAACACTTATCCTTATTGCATATCTATCTAATGAGTGCGAGAACGAGGCTAGAGCGAGAGAGATGAGAAAGAGGAATTTGCTTGCTGGCACTCTTGAACGAGTCAGCTAGTGAAAATAAAGAAAGAAAAAAATTCTCGTACACGGTATCTCAATGCTCATTGCTCATTTTTGTCATGCAGAATTTTTTATCACACTAAAACCCACTAACGCAACGTATGGGGTTTATTTCTGCTCCTGGCAAAAGTTGAATTAGCTAAGCCTGCACGACCAGCAGGAACGCACCACACCAAACTACTCTTCCAGCAATATCCAATCCACGACTATTTATAATCGTCCCGAAAAAAAATTCAATCTATTCCGCTCGACTTTTTTTATAGGTGGAATTAGCACAGATCGAAAATCTAAATTTTATCGTTATATCGATAGCTCGTTATGTCTGTCAATAGATCGAGTCCAGGATAATCGTTACTTTTTACGTTTTCAGTAACAATTTCTCTCGTATGAAAACAATCGACGAGTCATCTTGTATTTCGGTGCCGATTAGTCAGGTTGCTACTGTCAATCCTGGAACCAGCTGATAATACTGATTGTCATTGTTAAATGTAAATATTCCAAAATTCTTTGGATAATACTTAGGATTATTTTTTCTTTTCCTTATTATGTCCAAGGGAGTGTCACTAGAAAATTATTGGATACCAATAGCCATTTTGTTTTGACGTTAACGTGCCAGACTTATTTCTGTTATTGATTACACTCCGATCCTTCGCTATAGGTTCCAGCATGAACAAACAGTCGGTTTCATTAGGGGGGGAAAAAGCTATTTCCTACAGCACATATATATATACTCTTTCAGTGCGGCACTTGTAGACCTGTTTGCAAAGCACTCGATCAAGAAACAGAATGAAATTCGGAATAAAGGGAAAAAAGGAAGGTGAATTCACCTTAGTATGATAAGAACGAGCGATTTCATGATGGCAGGTTTCAGGATCAGGTTTCATGTCAGAGGGATGATGATTTTCTGGATACTGAAAATCACCTGTAACAGTTGTATTTGAGAATGAAAATTGTACAATGACAACGAGGTGGATGACTACGTCATGAGACCCTAATTCTCATACCAGAGAGGAACCTTCGTCTGGGTGCACACTCTCCGAGTATAATAGCATCGCCCGGGCTGGTATGAGACACAATTTCGCTATCTAATATTAGCCCTGGGGTGCTTGGGAGTGGTGCATATTTCCGCATATACCGGGTTTATTTGCGGTCCATGCTACGAATACGCACAGCACCGTCCTGGCCACCCGTAGACGTTCTCCACGTCAATCAGGATTCTCCAAAAGGCTAGGCCACTTGTACAAGTTACCAATAGCAGATGACATCAGTCAGAAGCTCTAGGGGATGATGCCGTATGATTCATTCAAGGGTAAAAAAGGATGAGGTCTTGCGTTATACTCTCGAGGATGTTCCTGGCGATGTCCCGGTTGTTCCTACTGCAGCCAACCACTAAGAACTCGGATGGCCCAGATTGCGTTCTATAATCAGACGCACGGGGGCATCATTCGATGGGTCTTCGTAATGGCAACTTCGCGATGGCTAAGCATCATCTGCATACTTGAAGAACCCCACCTGTACCTCTATAACTCCCTGCCCATAAGCTTCTTTAGGGGCAGCTTAATATATTTAATTAAAATAAAATACTTTGATGTGCATAGAATCCGCTGGTGGTCTGGTATTCGGAATTCCGCTGTCGCAGTGTTTGGAGAACGATAGACTAGCGAGAATCGCTGCCGGGGAGGTCGCCGATGTTGGGAGTCTGACAAGGAACAGCAGACACGGAAGCCGGACGAGTTTTACAAGCCTGATCGAGACGCCATCGAGCGTTGCAGCTAAAACGGAAGAGGTTGGTGCAAAGCTCCAGTGTCTCTACAAGAAAAGGGATCGAATTTCTTACATAACCTCTAAGTAATAATCTAAAAACAGTCTGTCCATAAAGATCTTAACTGCTCTGTCTAAATGCTTTATACGCAATGGGCATGTAGATACACGTGTTCGCCAACCAGTGCCTTCCAAGCTACTTCCACATCATCATTCCACTACCTCCTGGTTTAATACGCAGCAAGCTCTGTCATTCCTAATACGTCATAGTTAAAACGACGAGTAAGACATTAGCCATGACGACACGACGGTCTGACGGTAAGACACCCCGCCGTTCCCGCATGTCGAGTTCTCCCACTTAGATTAGACTAGACTACTAGACGATGAGAGAGAGGGGGGGAGGGGGGAGAGGGAGGTGATAGAGAGGGGAGGGGGAGAGGGGGAGAGGGAGAGGGAGAGAGGGGGGAGGTGGAGAACGAGAGGGGTGAGAGAGAGGGAGGGTGACAGAGACGGGGGGGGGGGTGACAGAGAGAGAGAGGGGGAGAGAGGGGAGGGAGGGGGGTGAGAGAGAGAGGGAGGGTGAGAGAGAGAGAGAGAGAGAGAGAGAGAGAGAGAGAGAACTTCTCATCGTACATAGGCTCGTCGTGTACCTATGCATATCTAAATACCTCAAAGGTGGTCTCTTCTAGGAGCAACTTTCATCTGGCTGGCCAGTCGTACTTAAGCAAGACGTGGCTCGCATCAGAGCTGATCGCATCACATGAGAGAGTTAGAGAACGAAGAGAGGAGAGACTACGAGGGACGTTGTGGCGTGCAAGTGGTTATTTTTCGCACGTTATACGTCACCAGACTAAATGGTGTCTATATAATCCCTGAGCTAGTACGTGAGCATCCCTCGAACGTCTCTCGGTTACACTATTAGATTGAGATGGACAGGCTGATGGAATAAACGAACGGGAGAGTGAAATAAAATTCTCTCTTTGCCAAGATCTCAAGAACGGATTTAACTGGCGAATAATTAAGATCCCTGGGATTAACTTGTTTTTCTCAGACTGCTGACGATGAGAAGGGTGGGTGGGAGGGAGGGGAGAGAGAGAGAGAGAGAGAGAGAGAGAGAGAACTTCTCTCGATATTTTTTAGCATTCGAGTCGTATGCTTTCGCGCCACGATGCACCCGATGCTATTTGCGTCTTAGACTTTTCAAAAGCTGCCCACTTCCTGGCCGACCATCATGTATTTTTGTATCAGCCTTCTTCGTACCTCTACTTACGACAGAGACGTTCTTTCTTTTCTCACTTTTTTCCAGCCTTTGGAAATGTCGATGTTCAAACAATGCCTCCATAAATATTCAAATAAAGTGAAAAGGTGCCATTTATTCGTTGGACCGTACTTTCTGTCACGATACATTAACTACGGATCTCTAGAATTTTCCAAAGCGTAAAAAGGTTTTCGTTCGCGTGGGAAGTGGAAACTTCTCTTCCATGTTTTAGGTTAAGTCTCCTCGTAAAATATTTTCCCACGTAGTAGCACCTTATCGGTTCAATAGACTACAACGATTTAATCTTACCAGTGAGTCATTGAAAATTTATGAAACTTATACTCATATAGCTACTTAGATGACTTCCGAAAGAGCCTGTATAGAAATGTATGTGGGAGGACACGTGGATTATTTTGTGGTAGAGGGGGGAGACCATCTAGTCCTCCGTTTAATTCGCTCCCGCGTAAATGGCTCATAGGGATCCTGTCAACATCTCGGCGATATTGCATGTGACAAGTATGACAGCCGGGTTGTCACTGTATCACGGCTCTTCTGTCCTCGGAAATTGGCAGAGCGTTGCAATCCTACATAGTTCCAGTGTAGGGTCAATATCAGTGTGTGATCAGAAAGACGTGTAAGCGTTTCACTTCTGAAAAATAACAGGGATATATCGTGGAGACTTATATATACATATATGGGGTTTTAGGATGGGATCAGGAGGAATTTCATGGGATTTGTCCAGCATGGATTATTAGGCAAAGTAAATGTGTAGTAAATCAATCCGAGATAAAACCGGTTGCCTCGATCTTACTTTGAGCCAGCCGAGCGACAAAACTCCGTCGGCGTCTCCGTCGCCGAGCTGCAGCTCGTACGTCACGCGAGGCTCGCGCCGCGGTGACGTCATAGATCAGAGACGTAAATAGAACAGGGCCGAGAACGCTAATTTTATCCGTGGATTAATTAAGAACGCTCAATTTTGCAAGAGTTTCTATTTAACGGGAACGCGCGTACATGCGTGCCTTCTTCTTTACGCACGTGTATATATATTACGGAAGTCTGAGAAATTGGAAACTGCACTTAGAATTTGATTATTATTTATAGCTGTCTTATTGACATGAACTCGGCACGTGATTAAGTATCGTTGCACGAAATTGTATGTACATGAATTCACGTGACTTTCTCGCCCGATTGCTTTTTCAGGGTGGCTCCTCCGAATCCTTGTCATCGAAAGGTGGTGGGGCTCAGACCGGCAGTGACTCTGGAGGATTGGAATTGAGTGACAGTGGAGGTGGAGGTCCTCCTGGTGAATGGGATGCAGTTCCAGGAATAGTGCAGCAGTGCATCAAACATCTGGAGGCCACGGGAATGCACACCCTGGGTGTTTTCAGAGTTTCACCCTCGAAGAAGAGGGTGAGACAATTAAGGGAGGATTTTGATTGCGGTAGAGAGACCAGAATTGGACCGGATCAGTGTCCACATGACGTTGCGGCGCTTCTCAAAGAGTACCTCCGGGACCTTCCCGATCCTTTACTGTGTAGAGATCTCTATCAAGCCTTCGTGCATACTCAGAGTGAGCGCTTACTGTTTGATATGTTTGTGACAGCTGGGTTTAAACATTTCAGACGTTTCTATCGTCTACTTCTGCACTGGATAATTCGTGATATTTCAGAGATACGAAACAGGAGATTACAACAAGAAGCGCTACAGCATCTGATTCAGCTGCTGCCAACGCCAAATCGCGAGACCCTCTGGGCTCTGTTGAATTTTCTTAGTGATGTAGCAGCCAACAGTGACGATCGCAAAGATGAAACGGGCGAATGGATACCCGGCAATAAAATGGATGCTACTAATCTGGCAACAGTGAGTCTCATCTGCCTGTACAGTGTCTAGCTGATGATGAATAATGCTTAAAGATCTACAATAATGTTCAAATATTTTAGGTCTTCGCGCCGAATATTCTCCACTGCGTGAAGCACGGACAGACGCGGCCTGAGGTCTCGGCGGAGCGAGCCGAGGAGAGGATCGACGTGATAAACGTGGTGAGAGCACTTCTGGAGCATGCGCCAACCCTCTTCACGGTTCCGGCAGCCCTCCTGGATGAGCTCTACCTGCACATGATGGACACGCACCCGGTGGACCTGGACCTGGCTCTCACGCGCCGTGCCGAGGAGTAAGCGAAGGACGAAGCCCCGTGTCGGCGTGCGAAATTGACTATCGCGAGAATCGATTCGCGAGAGACTGAAGGCCGGATAGAAAGAACGAGTGGGTCTATCTCTCTTGCAGGCAGTGCGCCGATGAGGTCGACCCCTGCAGCGAGGCCGAGACTTTCTCCGTGGAGGAGACCATTGCAACGCGAAAACTCTGGACCCGGGAGCAGTGTATGCATCAGACGGCCGGTGTCGGTGGTGATATCGGACCGAGGCCACGTAGACCAAAGAGACCAGGATCCCGACGGAAGGAAGATCAGACTAGAAGCAACAGCGTGGACAGCGGCTCCAGCGAGGATCCCACAGATCCCAGGAGACGATCTACGCCCATGGTCATCACTGCCAGCCTCACGATACCCATGTCTGGGGCGTTCACCTTAAACCTTGATGACCCGGATATACCTTATATCGAGGAGGCGCCTAAGCAACCTAGTGCACCGCCCAGGAGGCAGAGGCAAAGGTCCATCTCTGGATGTAGCGAAGGTGCGATGTCGATTAATAGGAATTTACTATTAGCGTGTGCTGTTCCTTATTCTTTTATGATATTCTGCTTGCTTCTTTCCTTTCAGGTGGTAGACATGGAAGTGACAGCGCCGTCGGCTCCTCGGCGACTCTTTCTGGTGATCAGCCGCCTAGTTCTCCTCCTTCCTGGGCCTCGAGCCCACCTGCAAGTCCTGATAGCGCCGTCACGGCTGTTTCCTACATACCAGATCATCATGCGGTCCTCCAGAGGGTTTCCTTTACGACCTCGAGCGAGGTTCACCAGATCTCCAGGTCTACTAGTCAAAGTACCTCACAAGAGACCACTTCCAAGAACGTCAACGTCGTTGGGAACATACCAGTGAGCACTCTTATCAATGCGACCTCTGCTGTATCCACAGGTCCATATACTCCCAGCATCACCAGTATCGGGGGCGCGGTTCTCAGGTGAGCATATCAATATAATTAAGTTTACCTTTAAGATTCATCAAACTATATTAACTTTGGTATATCCAGATCGAAAACCGCGGATATCGAAAGGATGTTACATATCTCCAGACCGGACAAAGAAGTTAGTTCGACGGCAACAGCTTCGACAACAACGACGTCAACCTCGTCATCCGACAATAAGAAGTACACCAAGAGACGCTATACTGACTCGCGGCATCAGACACGACACATCCCCGACGCCGAGACGCTCGCAAGCGCAAAAACAACACAGCCAACAACGTCGGTACTAAGTCAAAATCTAATGCAAAGTAGTCAGAGGACAGGCGTCGGTGCGGCACCCGTTTGGAAGCGTCGCGAGCTTATATCCAGCGCGCCCAAAGACAGAGAAGGCTACTTCTAGCAAGGAGTCGGCGAGAGCGACGGATACTCTCGCGCGAGTACCGTGTTCACCACGATCTTCGCTAATGTCGATGGTCGTAGGTCATAGGTCAAGTCAGGAAAACGACTGCCGTAAAAATAGCCGGACAAATAAAGTGAAACCAAAAATTTGTGCGTGGTGGCGAACGCGGACTCCGTTGGTTCCTAGTTTACCGTCCTTGCGTTTCCCAGCCGTTTACGAGGCATTCCTTTTTTCTGAATGCACGTTTACAAGACCCCGGAAGCGCACGCCAAAAGCCAAACAAGAGTTCCAATCCTTCCTGTGCTTGAGAGGGAGAGAAAAAAGAAAAAGAGGAGACAAGAAAAAGCAAAACCCAAAAAAATGAATTGAAGAAGAGTGGAATAGAAGGCAAAGCGGATTCCTCGATTCGACGACGCCGTGCGTCCGATATTCCTCCTGGTGAGGTAGGACTCGGAGTCGTCGAGATGTATCGGATCGGGCTCGATGCCACTCGCGCTAAAGTAACACTCGTCGTTAAGTTTTTAACCTGTAAACCGAATGAATAAATATTAATTTTCTACAAAGATACACAAATCGATCCCACAAACGTTCATTATTTTAGGTACGAACGCATTTATTGAGTCTCAACTCTGTATTGACTTTACAAAAACACAACGGATTTACATAATATCTATACATGAGTACTCCCTTCCGTGATCACCATTTATATTTCCATATATTTTTTCTCATTATCTTCACCATTCGTATTTCATCTCCTCCTTTCTGTATTAATAACATACATATATATATGTATATATATATATATATATATATATATAGAATCTATATCAGCAGAGAGTACTCGAATTATTTCGATTACTACCAGCTAAGTCCTAAGGATGTGGTAAAGTGTGCTTATTTACAAAGTTCCCCTCCACTCGTAAAATCCATACTGTCGCCAGAAAAATTCTAAAGGACACTTCTCGAGTTTATCCAGTATTCCGAAAAGCTCTTAAACTGCAAAGTCGATCTTCTTAATAAAATTCGCATACATCAATTTTTTCCGAATCCTAGGAGTATTCGCTAATGGAATCGTCCAGTTGGAATAAAACGTACGTAGTAGGAACGAAAAAAGCTGAATAAGTATAAATGATAGCGAATGGACAGAGGTGAGTATAAAGGACGTAGACTGGAACAGGATAATTAATTACAATGACAACAGCAAACGAGTATAAATTGTTTCAAATTAAAAAGCAACGATATATAACGTTTCCGGCTAAAATCATATTAGTTTGTGCGATGAAATAAATATATATATATACTATATATATGTGTATATATATATAATATATATATACAAGTCTAATATTTAAGACAATAAAAAAGGATTAACAATTTGCCCGCAATTCGCGACCGTGGACGAGACCTGCTCCAGTAGAAGCCAAGGCACGTAACATTCGGGTAAAAGCTAAGGGGGACAGGCACTCTCAGGACCATTTGGTAAATTTGAAGGAACGGCATAAAGGGAATTGAATTATGAATAATGGATAATGGATAGAAATTGGGAATTTACGATAATCTCGCACTGCGATTGGCGATGAGCGTAGAGAAATTCTTTATCATATTGCCCCCCCCCCCTTC
This sequence comes from Trachelus iudaicus, assembly GCA_030142595.1. Lineage (NCBI taxonomy): Eukaryota > Metazoa > Arthropoda > Insecta > Hymenoptera > Cephidae > Trachelus > Trachelus iudaicus. Next base: position 212,265 of record JARQTH010000413.1, on the reverse strand, counting down.
TCACTCACTCCTATATAAATTAATAATTTTTAGTAAAAATATATAATTATCTCTGAACAACGCATCGAATGTTCGTGACGTGACGAATATAACGCTATATATAGCTGCCTGCTTAGGGCTGGACGGATGTGATTTTCACAGTTTTATAAGTAAATTCTTCTCTTATGACACACACACACGCACGCACGCGCACGCACACACGCACGCACGCACGCACGCACACAAGCACACAAGCATTCTCTCGCTCTTTTCTTCTTTATTTGTGTGATTTTTCTCCTGGACTGGCCACCACCTTTTTATTCTCCCCATATCATCCCTCAGACCTCCGTCGAATGGGTCTGAATCCGCACCTTCTTCTGAGATCCGTTCCTCGACAAGGTCGGACTGTGAGCGGAAAATCCAGGATTATGAATCCCAAGAGGCTTCGGTTTCTTCAGAGAACTTCTCAATGGTGATGCTGTACTGGCAGCGCTGCTTACTGATGCCATGGACCCATTTCCGGCACCACCTGCGTAAGGCTTTCCGCTGGCGTCTGTCATCGAGATACCACCACCTAGAAATCACATAGTAAACAAAACCTTTAACGTGACATTTACAACGAGATTGACGACGTATAGTATCAATGTATCCCCCATTTCATCTGATTCCCATGTACCAATCCCTGACTTTTCCATCAAGATTACCCAGGATCCCAGCTTTATTCACAACGAGCTACCAGACTCTAGATTTATTCAAGAAACGTGCACATACGGTGGCTGTACTCGTATGTGTTTTATAGCCTTCAGTTCTGACACCATCAGGGTACCTATGGGTACGCACGTTGTATTTTATGGATTTGCCGGAAGCGCCGATAAAACATAACGGTGAATATACTCGGACGTAGGACAGAACTTGGGAAGCTCGTTCAGAAATAATAGAATTATAGAAATGCGTCATTATTACTACTGTGGAGACAGAACCTTCCGACATGAGACGAATGAACCATTTTTCTGGAGCACTTAGCCACACGTACTTCCCCTATACATATATATACATTCCTGAGAACAAGCATAACACCATATACCAGCCAGTAAACACATAACAGTTCAGATACAATATTTATATGCAAACCGTATAACACAAAACAGGAATGCAAATCGTTATGTCTCGAATATTATTATAATTATTAAATTATAGTTACAAAGTACGTGTTAAATAATGATTTCCTAGTATATCATCTCTTCCCATATGTATACCCTATTATAGACTAGTTTGTTTAAGTTACGAGCTAATGTAAGTCTATACTACAAGGTTGTGTAGACGTGAAACGTCGCTCGACGTTCTCCTTAAGTGCATCGTATACAGTGATCCGTCTATTTAACTACTGCCAATATTCGCGTGCGTTTAAGCTTCATTAGCAAATAGACCAAGTAAATGTAATTTACGAAACGGTAACGTCCCACCTGGCATTACCAGAAGCTCGTGTTAGACTAACGGTGAACGTGGAAAGTTCTAAGGTGCAAAGCGCAACCTTATATCCCGTGCGACAGTCTCGTCGAACGATGTAATCAATTGGTTGACAGTTTTACTCCGTTTCATTTTCCACTTGCGTTACTCACCGTTCGTAGGATGATGATGCTCCCGGTATCCAGGATTGTTAATGGTGGTCGCATGGGAATTTGTCACGTTCCTAAGTTTGGTTGGATCGCCCCCGCGACGCGCATATATACCCTCGTAGACGGATGATATGAGGACGCCGAAATTCAGGACAATGGCTGCCAGCTGCAACGATAACAAAGCAACGGAATTACTACTAGGAAGATACAAGCACGAGCTTCTGTAGGAACTGTACCCTTTTATCGTAAGGTCTACTTTTGTTGTCTTTCTATTTCATATATCTATGTAACTATACTGAATCCTCTCAACCCCCCTGTGAAAATTGTTCAACGTAACTCAAAGCTTTCGGCTGTTCTCTTCGTCCATCGCTAACACCATCTTCTTCAACTATATCTCTTCTTCCTTCTGCGAATGACAACCGAGGGGTTGGCTTGGATTTCAGCGTGGAATTCAATTAGGATGAACAAAGAACGCGCTCGGCAACGTTAGCTTGATTATAATTAATCCTACGGCGCGATGATTTTCCGTCTAAATAACGAGCCGCGACATACGTATAGAAACCTATAGAGATAGATAGAAAGATAGAAAGGAAGAAAGAAAGAAAGAAAGAGAGAGAGAGAGAGAGAGAGGAGAGAGAGAGAGAGAGAGAGAGAGAGAGAGAGAGAGCAGGAGGGAGGGAGGGAGGGAGAGCGAGAGGGAGAGGGAGAGGGAGAGGGGGAGGGAGGGAGAGGGAAAGGGAGGGGAGGGTGGAGGGGGAGGGGAGAGAGAGAGAGAGAGAGAGAGAGAGAGAGAGAGAGAGAGAGAGAGAGAGAGAGAGGACAGATAAACATAGGGTGAATTGAGAAACCAAGATCTCTCGATTTGTACCCCATCAGAGAAATTGTTCTGATAAACCATGAACCCTCTGGAACACGGGGAGAACATAAGGGGGAGACGGGGGAGGGGTTGAACATTTCACCAGGGTTATACTAATTTAGGAAAACAGCCCCAAACACCTCCCTTCAGTCAGCACTAATTAAAATGTTTAACGAGACGGCCATGTACCGTATAAAAATACAGAAAATATTTTTGTCAGGCGATAACCTGCTTATTATTAAAAAAAGAAAAAGAAAAAATAATAAAGAGACGAAAAGAACAGGGGACCGTAATAAGGGTGCGTTCGAACCAATCTCCCTTTTGTTACCTTTTCTGATTTTTGTCTCTTTTCACGTCCCAACCTAACCTCGTCCTTCGCTTCCTTCAGTAGATTACGTCGTTTCCCATTGATCTCCAAACGATTCTCGGCTCGCGCACGTTGATGCATACTCGATGCAATCGATCGATCGAGTATGGATGATAACCGATATATCACTGGTCAAGTCAAAGCGGTGTACAACTGGCGTAATAATGCCACGGGCAAGATCGAAATGCGAACTGAGGGATCGGCAGTGTCATCAGATTGTTTTTAATGTGCGACAAACGACACTAAGGACTCTTGCGCGTACTAAGTAGTCGAGGCTTAATGAGACACCTGCAAGAGAATCGCGCACCTGCAAGAATAAGCCACAGCTTTTCTCACTCTTGCTCGTTCAATGATCATTGGGCTCATTCGTGCGCTCACGTACTGTCGCGTATTCTTTCTGTCATCCGAATTGTCGAGGTCTCGACGCTATGAATCGGGTTTAAATCCTGAGCACGAGGCCGACTCTCTTTATTTTCTCACCTGCATGTAAAAGGCCTCGCCTCTGGTGATTATGAAGCTGTTGGCGCGATCGTCTGTCTGTAGGGCGAAGAGACTGGCTGCCACGATGGCCAACGAAGCTGAAATACAAAGGAATATGTTTAGAGCATCAAACGGAGAGTGTCAGACATCGAAAAGGAAGCCAACGATCCGTGACAGTGCCTTTTCTTACTTCGAGAACATCTACCCTGGGTAGAATGACTTCTATTTAATCCAACTTTCTCAGGACAGGACGTCGGCTCACCAATCGAGAGACATTTCTGCCCTAGGGACTCATTGGAGGTAATGAGTTATCGGAATACGCGCCTTGTTAGAACTTTCAGGTGTAAGTGTGATGAAATTAGCTAACTCTTGATAATGAGATAGAATACTAAGTTATTATTATATAAATGTAGTATATATAATAGAAGCTTTTTTTTTCATATACTGAACAGCACAGATACGCGTGACCAATCAGGCCTCATAGATTTTAAAAATTGTGTAGTTCCCTGTACCTGCTGTGAGTGCGAGAGAGACGGAGTTATGGGCGTTCACGCGAATAAGAGTGAGATGGGAATAGTCGTGAGATGAAACAAGCGGGCAGTACCCTTGACCGATTTAATTCCATGAATGTGGTAGAAGAAGTTTTGATAGTTTCTAATCAAGCCAAAACCACTTTGGCTTTCAATACTCAGGACTTTGACTTTCGATTTATGATTTTCTCATGAATATATATATTTGACGAGTTTTCAATGAAGGACCAAATGATACCAGGCTGCTTGGTCATATGAAAAAGGATCGTTTTACCGTAACGAGATCTGGCGCTGATATTTGATTCCCTACAGCTTTACCCCGAGCCAAGTAGGCCAGTTACTACGAGTGCAACTAGTAATCCTAGTGCATGTAAGTAGTATCCGGTCTTGCGATTACCACCCTCGTGCCTTTCTTTTAAGAATGCTGAAGATCGTAAAGCGTTGGGTATAGAACGCGGAGGTAGCCAATTGGTCGACCCTGGTGGGAAGAGGAATGCGAGAAGCAAGCTCAGTGGATCCTAAGGTAAAGGTAGACCCGTGAGTCCAATGAGAAAAGCATGTGGACGTTCACGCATGCATGTCCATATGTGCAGAGTTGCGTAGCGGCAGTTTTTCCAGCGTGAGAGAGTAGACCGTAGCTAAACATAAGAACTAAGAAAAGTTTAGTTTTACTGAGAAATACTCACTTGCCAGAGTCGCAAGGGCCACCTTGCTGATCAAAGCTGTACTGTACGACATGATTAATCGGGTCGCTGATGATGCCATTGCCAATTGAAGTACAGCCAGTCCTACGATAATAGCCAGGAGAGCCGAAGCTCCTGCGGCGGCTAATCCAGCCACCCAAACTGCCACTGGAACAAGGTTGGACAACTTGTTAATTTGATTTTCTTGTCCCTCCTGGGGACGTTGACTGGGTGGTTAAGTTGAATGGGATGAACGAAGGGTCTAAGGGTAGTCGCTTTAATTAGTTATGGGAATTTTTTCAACTTACAAACTGGCTGAAACCTGGATACGTTGTGGCCGCATCGCTCACGACTATACTCTAGGAACTTGCATTGTCGCCAGGGTCCGAAGTAGCCTTTCTCAACGACCGAGCCGGCTGTAACATAGAAACAAGTAGAAAAAGGAAGCAAAGAAAGAGCAAAAATTATTGGCACGTCAATTCGCATTCCCTATAATAACACGAAGGGCTTTCACGCATCGTCGGCTTGACGCCATACGTAACCGAGGAAAAGCCGGCTTAATTACTTTTCGGGAAATTAGCTGAACCCTTTCTGTGAGGTTTCGCTAATGTTAGACGAAGGTTCAGACACCCGTTCACTCTATCGCTTATTCTCCCGGAAGAACGTTAATGTGAGGTCACACGATGGACAGCGTCGGGACGCTGCTAATACGTACCTATTTGATATAACGACACTGTATAGATACAGTGCTACTACTATAGTCTTTCTTTTGTAACTTTAAACTCTAATCTAAATTACCTGTTCAAAGTATAGCACATACAAAACGTATCAAACAAATACATTAGTCACAGAATAGATAATGTACATTTTTATTAAGCATCGCACCCATTGAATAATACGTATAACAAAATTAGGGAGGGTCCATCTACGTGTCTCTTTCTGGTTTCCGGTCAACTGTACTTCCCCTTTAATCTAGAATAATCCGATCCACTTTGTAACTCAAATAAAAAATGTGCAAAGTACCCGAAAAGTACGTGAGATAATATAAAAAATGTCATTCCTTCCCCAATTAATTAAAAAACCAAAAAAAACAAAATAAACAAAAAAACAAGAAAGTATCCTAGGAAAAAAATCAAAGCAATGCACGCAGCCTGACAAAGTTTCTCGAATCACGTAGAGAACCTTTCACCGTAACCGGTCAATGAACTTTCCCTAAAGAATTACATGAGCTTCATTCAATCTGACCCACCGAGGAGTGTCGCTAACTTATTGATAGAGAACGAAACTTCACGCACGATCGAACATTCATGCAGAGCCTTGAAATTTGGTGTCAATGACTCTGTCACACGGTGGAAAAATTTGTAGGTAGAATCAATGCATTTTATGCAAAACAATACATGACTGCATTTCTACATACCATAAGCATAAGTGATAGCACTGCTAATACAGAGAATTTATAATACTAATAATGCATGTACATAAAAGGTAACATTGCACAATCAGAAAGAAAGATGGCTACCGTGCGTGACCTAGATGCGCATACTACTTCCTATAGTGGTTACGATATTAAATTGTACATTGTGTTGGTCTTGTTTTGCGTATAGTAAAAGTACCTCTGGATAGTGAAAATTTACTATACGTATACAGGTACACAATTACTGATTAGGAAACTCAACTGACCGTATGAATATATTACGAATGTATACGCTTTGCACTTTTGACTGGCAGTTACGAATCACCGTAATAACTGTAAACTATCAAGCGGTGCTGCCGCTCGATTCCTTCTATGTCAAAGTATAGAACTGCTGTATATCCCACTAACGAAGGGAAGCGCCCTGAGATAGTGGCGAAGCAGCGGCGAGCGTTGGTACCTGGAGAAAGTGAATTGGCCACGTCGTAAATGGAAGTAACCTAACCGCAAGGGGCTATGGAGCATTCGAAGATATTAGCTGAAACGTACTATATATGTAAATATGACTAGCGTTGTTGTTCCGCTTGTAATGAAAGTAGCATACGGCTAGTATGTTACGTGTTCATATAGTAAAATGTGAGGAGGTAGTGGTAACCTTCCTGTTAATAAATACGCAACATAACATAATCTATAGTTCCACAGCGGCGATGCTCGTTGTATCCTGTAGCACTAGGATAGTATAGCACACTGTCTAGTACTATAGTTAGCAGCTAGGGGCTTGGTGGCCAACGTAGAAACGTTATTTATTCTCCGAAGGTTACAGAGCGACGTGTTTTGCTTCGACTTTTAGCGCACTCGGTCTTCTCATTGCCGACATTTTTTATCTTGTCTCCTGACACGCTGTCCTTCGTCTTTTAGTGCATAGACGAAGGAGATGGTGGGAGGACATTGGGATAAGCGTCAGCAGGAAAAAGTTCTTGAAAAGAACTAAGTAGGTGTCTCTTGTAAATACATCTAAAGGGATGACCTTAGTCCACTGTGGCTCTTACGTGTTAGTTCATGTCGTTATATACCTACGTGGTGCGGATGGGTGAGTAGAAGTGAGACGAAAGGACTTCCGGTGGCCGCCACCCGGAACACGAAGTCGCTCGAGCGTATGTGATATCAGCGTGGTAGACGAATAGGGAACGCGCCGGAAAAACGTTTGTTCCGTTGCGATTCTGCTTCAGAGCTTCTCCCACGGAGAATTAGTAGACTAAGAGGTATGTATAGCGTCTTCTTCAGGAAGAATTACGTGAGTACTGGACGAATAGGTACTGTCCTGCGGAACGACCTGAAGAACCATTGAGGTTAAGGCAGTAAGCATTTGCAGAGCGAGACTGTCAAAACGGTGGATTCTATAGCATCTGCCGGGCTCGTGTAAACTGCCCAGGAGGAATGAGAACGATGCCTAGGTACGATTGCGATATAAGCGTACGAATTGGAAGAGTGAAAAAAATTAAATGATAACTAGAGAACAGACGTTGCTTTAGCGATGAAGAAAGGCTCTTGGAGTAGATCCAACACACGTGAGGGTACCGCCCAACTCTTGCACTGTATGTATTCTATTTTGGCGATGGCATATCCAGACACTCATAGCATCGAAATTTTCAGTTTATACCGTGACAGCTTGAATAACTTTCCATCTGCATTATCGAACGGTGACGTCACTCTTTTAATGAGGATTGTCATCGAGAGAGTACTGTACGTGTCTTGTATAAGAAATTCGAAGAAGTTTTCAGACAAACAGAAGACGAGTACAGCGACTGGTGAGGTATGTGGGGTTGCCATAACGAGATACAACATAAAATAATGTCTCCGGCGAGACAAGGACAGTGCACAAGTAGTCAGCTAAGGCTTGAGTCTCTGTTTGTTGAAGGTGAATTTCCAGATCCAGATTCAAGTGGGAATATCTCGAGTCACAGGGAAGTGTCCGTTAACGTGTCGCGAGACGTAGTAGCATGGTGAAAAAAGCTGTACGGGATTCACACTGTATAGTTGCTGGCGTTGAGAGCTAAGCCAGGTAAAGGCCGTTGCACTCGCAAACGCGAAGACTTCTGTCGTCGTATCATAGCGGTACTTCAGTGCTCGTATCTACTTACTCAAGTTACCCACACGCGTCCGTCTTGCCCATTGCGTATCGTGAGTTGCGTATTGCCTTTATATTAATTCAGATAATCCTAACCGAAATGCCATCACCATCGCGACTTATAGAGAGGAGGTGGGACGGCGAAATTTGGACCAAAAAAAATAGTATCTTTATTCTTTTGTAGTCTATGCCTGGGACGGACTGACAAGAGAAACCCAAGACGCCGAATATGTCGGCTGAAGACGCTGGTGGCATATGGCCTGGGAGAGTCAGCTGCGGGACTTAATTGATATGCGTGCCTGGCGCGTTGTCGCACGCATGAGAAGCGCGAGTGAATTCATCCGTGAGTCCTAGTGGCTTCCACTGAGGTTGCAGGCTCTGAGTTACGACCACATGGACATTTCTCTTTGAGTAAAAGAGAGAATCGATTGAGACAATGGTAGGTCCAAGATAGGACGAACAAGGACAGGCAGGTAGTGGGAGAGTATGCTTTAAACGGTAGAATTAATTACCCCGGCAATAGGGGGAATCTTGTTCGGATAAATTAGGTCAAAGGCTGGAGGAAATGTTGCAGGTCTTTTTCATATACACGTAGCTGGTAGACAATGGAGGTAATGGCCGTTGTTATGAATGGTGTATTATATTGAACTTACCGTCAGGATTGGAAAAGTATCCCCACTGTGGGGTCGCCGTGGCTGCCGCCTGGAGGACCACAGCTAGAATCCCTAGCGCCAGTGCACCGGCTGCACCACGCGCAGCCAGCGCACGTTTCCGGCCAAGCTGTAAATCGGGCGTCGTCGTCGCGACATCCCGAACACCTCGATGACCATTGGTATTGGCCATACTTCATACCGTTGAACACTTTGGATTTTCACTTGATCAACCAGACGAACAACGTCGGCGGTTTCGTCGCCTTAAGTCCCGTTTCCAAGAGGCGATCGGTGACACTTCTAGAATATGTTGAACGCGATACGGACGGAGGACATCGGCGATGAGTTACCGTTATCGCCGCAAGATGATTTTCTCGATTTAATTAAGTCTGTGCGATTCCATGCGAAACGGAATCGTGGACAGTGGACAATTTCAATTAGTAGGAGGAACGACAATCGTACTTCTTCCACAGAAATAATCCAATGGTTTCTAATATTCTTGTCATTTAAATCTTCTCTTGGTTTTTCCCTAAACTTTATTCCCAAGGCACAAGGATACTCGTTTCCTTTTATTTCTTTTAGTCCTTCCAGAAGAACACGAAGTTACCTTAATATGATCCAGACAATTTATACCTATTAGCTGCTCCACTAAAAAGAATCAGCATCGTCCGTACTGAGTTTCTACTCCTTGGTGACCTTCCTTGAGTTCGTTCCGTAACTTTTAAAGAATTGAAGGATCAAGGATGGGCAGTGTAAAAGCTCCTGCAAGTTATGTCCACGTGGGCGTGACTATACTTCTTTAGAAAACCAAGTATATGCTATGATCCGATAAAAACACTGTGTAATAAGATAACCGGAAACCCAAGAACGTTGACAATAGAAATGGCAGTGAGGAATCAATATATTCCAGTGAAATCCTCGAGGAATCTTCTGACGGCGTTATAATGATAATTATCAACCGTTCATAAACACAGGAAAAGAACACGAGGAAAAGTTTCTTTCTCAGTAAACTCTCATCTTCCTTTAACACGTACGTTTACGCTTACGTTACACGTTCCCTGGATTGGACTATAGGCCACGTATAGGAGACGAAACCGGTTTTTGCGATGCGATGGAGACGCGATGCGCGAAGCAACGGCTAAAAATAAGCTCTCTCCTTCGTTCCTCGTTCTGTACGAAGTTCCTTGCCGGTTTTACACCTGGACAGAGATGCACTCTCCTGTGCTCCTTCGCAAGTCCCATCAGTAGTGCAGAGACAACGCTAATTCCGCATCTATCCTATACACAAGAATTCACAAGGCTCTTCTTCGAGACTCCCATAAGCATCCGGGGATAAATAAAAAAAAAACTTCAATAAAGTTGTGACCGATCAACGGATACTCTCGCGGTCTACTCGTTCATCCATTTTTCTTTAGCTTGGCAAATAGTATCGGTACTACAGTAGAGGGGAGATCTTGCGCTTCTGCGCTTAACGATCTATCTGACTGCGATCGAGTTCCTTATGCTTTGGAGCGTTAGATGCGCCATTTATTCGACTCTGTTTGTTCTTCGACCCATCCTGAATTCCAGGCATAGTGGTAACAGACTATAACCCGTTCCGTGGGTTCACCTTCATCCTTGGCTCTCTTGTCTTCCTTCCCGATTCTTGCATCGGCTAAAGAAGTCCAGCTGGAGTCGAGTTACGTGCGACAGGAGGACTACAGTCTAGAACCTACGGCGTGTGTTCCGTTATCGATCGCCAAGTAGTAATGCCGTTCCGACGTTTCACCTGTCATCTTGTTCACCGTTTTTAGCCTTCACGACGTTTCACCTTGCCCGTTACTCCTGGAATAACGTACAGGCTCGTTCATTACACACGGTGCCAATTACGATGGATTTAGTTTACCGTCCATTAGACTCGATTCGTATATGCACTTATACCTGATGAGGATGTCACTGTATATAATACGTGCATGTTCCGTCCTTTGCATCTTTCATCGCCATCACCTAACCTCCTAGCGACCTCCCACGTCAAACTATACTAAAGCCTCCTAGGATGCCACGCTGGTATCCACGTCCGTTAATTTTAAAGGCACAAAGACGACATGCTAAACCGCTTCGAGGAAACTTTCGTTTCCGTTTGGACGTCCCGGCGCTCCCCGGCACTCCCGTACACACCTCCCGTCACGCTGTGTCTTTCGATTCCTCCGTCAACTCAAGCACCTCCAACACTACGAGCATCACCAGATAACAATAGCACAACAGTACATCAGAAACCACGAGCACCGCCTTCTTACTATCTTGCGCAATTCAAATGCACGGATATTAAATAAATAACATTGTCTATTTGATAATCACTTAAACTCGCACTTTTTTGACTTTCATTCTTCTTCGATCCTAGATTCAACAAGTCCTGTGACGTTATCAGATGGGCGCGCAATACTTTTTGGAGGGTTCTCAACTCGGCGTGAAAACTGTCGGCAGCGTGTTTGTACCTGCGTAGTGAAGAGAGAATAACGTGTAGTCAGGCCTGCGCGTTAGGCAGCACTGAGAGCACCGTTGCAAGCGGGTCGCAGCGAAGGCGCCCGCCGCTGCCGCCGCCGTCGCCACCACCGCTACAAACGCCGTCGCTACCGCCGCGAGACACTCCCCAACGACATACTCGTATTCGAGTTGCTATCGCTTCTTCATACGAAGTTATATATCGTTTCAACAACCACCAAGTATTTTCCAAATGTTCTTCAAGTACTTGTTCACTTTTGATACCTGGTACACATTTCGTTATCGTATCAAACATTTTATTCTCTATTAACCTAATAATAAGTACATAACTGTGCGTAAGCGCGTACCTATAGTCACACTGTGTACAAAAGTCTATACAACTGGAATTGCTATGACGCAAGAAGCCTTTAACGTTTACATACTTAAACCGTCAATGTTGCTCCAAGTTTAAAACTTCGTACACCATTTCACCACGTAACATTCCATAGCCTGAAAGACCACAAAGACAGGATGCTTCGCGAAGCATTCGCGACGCCTGTCATTCCGTAATAATGCACAGGAACACTCCGGCTGGAATTCCTTACGGCAGCATGCACGATACTCCGTTACGCTAGGGCCAAGTATATATATACACATATGCACAAAGATATTTGTCGAGGAGACCGTATAGGCAGAACAAGCGAAGGTTAATTCAGTAGAGGCACAGTTCCTTTCGCAATCGAAGTTCGTAGCGCATACGCGACTCGTGCGTAATCTCTTGAGAGACCTAGTGCACCACACTGGCACTTACTGTGTACTTATGAGTCGCTAGTTGTAAATGCGCACAGTCGTAGTTCTGTGTCGAGGACGACGTTAAAGCAACGACTTAATGTAATCAGTAACAAATTTAATGGCAGTTCATCAGGAGCAAAACTGTCTCCAATTACTTATCTAAATCTTTATGGTATCCTATCTTTATCTTCTTGATCCCCTTAGTTGATCCCTCTTCACAGTTGAGACGCTGGCGCAGTCTTGTTGAGGGTCAGGCAGGTCATATGGTCGGGGAATGGCGGACGGTTCCTTCGTTTAATCCATCCTGACGCGGAATCGTGATGCCGTGAACTTCGTGGTTAGTCTCTCTTACCGAAGGTATGCATAGGTACCAACCTAACAGCCTGACAGTCTGGAGTCATCGAACCTTGAGGCCACGGCTTGTACTGTTTTTTATTCCTTCCTCCTCTCTCCCAATCCTCCTCATCCATCCTTTCTACGCTTTTCGCTCCTAGAACTGATTTCGTCAGAGACGCCGGAGCTAATGCCTCGTAGAAATACTTGCGCAAGGCCTTGCTCTTCCTTTTGGGCTATCCCTTTCGAATCCAAAGTAGCTAAGGTGGTACCGCTATATCAGTATCAACTTGGTCCCAGACTCACACGAGTTTAGGGACTAAGGCTACATTTACTCCTGACACCCGGAAACGTAGTGGTTGGTTATCGCATGTATTTCCCATGGATACGTAGCCATGGTCATCGCTACGTATAAACCATACATGTATAAAATACTTAATAAAGTCTAAACGGCACAATAAGAAGTTTCGTAATAGAGCAATGGCTCTATAGATTTTTCAGCTTAACCTTAAGTGATGACACCAGTGTACAATGATAATTATAAGAGTAGGCGCGAGAACTGTGTTTGCAAGACTGCTTAGTATGTCACTTATTGTTAGTATAAATATATGTACGTACAGTAACTCAAACTTGCATCGTTACATGGTAAAATCGAGAATGAATTTCTTCCCAACTAAGGAAATATTTCCTGGGAATTTACGACGTACCTACTATACGTCCAATTACTATTTCCTGAAAGTCTACCTCTCTTCAATGTAATCTGTTCTACATAAGAATACACGCGAGTCGCGAGACATGTTAATTCATAGTTTCTGCGAGTTTTTTTTTTATAGTAAATTGGACGCATGACCTTGCGTCGTTACAAAGATGCCTAGGATCAGCAATTGACCTACGTATTATTCACTGGGACTAGTTCCCAATTGACGCTCTGTCTTTAAGCGCCGTGCGTTCACCTTTGGTCAATGAAATTTGTTCAAGTTCCAAATACGTTAAAGAATTCTAGTCCGTTACCTGAATTGTTAACGATTTAGGGAATTTGCGAGAGGGGATCAATCGGCTCATACACTAGTCGCGTGGGTGGCAGCCTGACACAATGTTATTTATTAGACGGCGTTGACTCGACGCACGATGTAGGTCGAGCCTACGGGGTTAACTCGGTTAACCTTCCTGAATCAAGTACAAGAAGGAGACCGAGATCGCGCGAATCTTAAGATGAAAGATGAAGGTGACAGTTGCATTTGAACTATCACGATCTGGTACAACTATAGACAGCCCATCCTTTCTTCCATAGGCCAATTATACGTACATATATTTCCATTGGTATTACATAGTTACGTGTATAAGTACATCCATCGATTGGATATAATGTATAACATTTATAATATATTATGTATGTTATTAATGTCTATAGGTACATGGTACTGTAACATTAAGAGGTATACGGATATATTTAATGCAGACTTTAAAGTAATACAATTCTCGCGGTCGATTCTTTATCTTTTTTTTTTCTTTACTTCTTCAACGACTAATTCTTGTTATCAATTACAAGACAATCTTCGAATTCTAATTGTGTTCTTGGACTTTATGCTATACTCGTATCATTCCCCTTTTGTTCACTGCCATTCCCTTGGTCATTGTCCTCGTCATCCTGGTCCTCCTACTATCGTCGAGTCTTCCTCCTCTTCCTTGCAGACGTTTGCGTACTCACGATCACGAGGATGACCACGACCGTATCGTCCAGTCGAAGAGAGACGGGAAGAGTCGTAACGCTCTGATTAAGGGAAGTGGCTGGAAGTATCCTCAATCAGAATGCAGCTCTTCCCTCGAATAAATCACACTCGTAGAAGAGGATAAGGAGTCATCTCAGTGTTAGGCGAGTGGTGTATTCTCGTTATGAGGAAGAAGAGAGGGTTGGTGGATAAGGGGCGCTTAACTCAATCCGAAGGATAAAATACATTTGAGGGAATTACGATGAAGTCAGGATGGTAGAAGTTGGAGTTGATAGGATCGAAAAGAGAGACTGGAGAGGATGATGAAAAATCCAGATGCAGATGCTGTGGCTGAAGCTGATTCTGAGACTGTGCCAAGGGCTAAGTGTGAATAAATGAAGGTGAGAGGTGAAATGAATAAGTGCGAGGGTGAAAATGAGGTTGGTACGGGCGGTCGAATTATCCTGGAAGAGGAGAGCGAGGCTGACGGATGGTTTATCCCCATTTCTGGAACAGGCCCATACGTTGACATCGGCAATTCGAACCCCAGAGGTTGCAGCGGCAGCTTGAATTGTAGCAGCAGTCGTTTGGCCGATGATCACAATTGCCACCGCGAGGCACGCACGCTCGCCTGAACAGATAGATCAACGAAGACCGTCTACGGGAGATTAGGGCGATCGAGTAGGATCTTTTATTCACACTGATAAACAGAGTACTTCACGACAATTATGAGTTCAAGCGTGTACATTCAGGGTGTTGTATGGCTATTCCTGGACGTGAGCATTAGCGGTGCTAGATTTTTATTAGTTTCTCCTGTCATCCGATTTGGGAATAATTTGGGTGTATGGTAATTGTAAAAAAAAAATTGAAAAAGACAAACAAAAAGATTAAAATGCTCAAGAACGAACATAACGGCTGACTTACTTTTGTTGCGCTGCTCGCATTAGATGTTCCAGCGCGTTCTCGGAGTAATCCGAGTCGACTGGTAGACCTTCTTCTTCTGCAACATAAGACATCCGTTCCATTAATCGTTATCATTCTAGTATCATCCTTCTCAAGTTCAAGGGAAAGGATCGCATTGTCTAATACACGACCCTCTTAAGGTGTATTTTCATGTGTGCTTTTCACTCCTCTCCATCAATCCACGCGTCAGTCTGGTGACGAGTGAATGACGCACTAAAATGACTAAGAGAACCTATGCGATATTGATTATGCGGATACAGCTTGGAGCAACTCAGATCAAATGTTTTGCATGAGGTGTCCGTGAATTAAGTCTAATCCGCCAAGCATAAACTTCAAAACCTATTATGAAAATTTACTTTCGAATCTGAAGATGCTCCTGTCGGCGTTGCTGAGTATTTAGGGAAATCTCGATGCAAATCTGAATGTTGAATATTCATTGTTCACGTCTTTCGCAACTTTTGTCTTTATTTAATAGCGAATCCTTTCTAATCTGCTTCGGGGAGATACATATGGATGAATATCTTTGCACTTGGGATGATAAGAAAATGAATAAAAGAAATGAAGAAAAGAAAAGGTAATACTAAGTACGTGGGTAGAGTGTGATGAAATTCCGCAAAATCCGATTCTCTAAAGAGATTGAAGGGATTCAATTTGTGATATATTTAATTAATGAGTTTCACCAGAGGAAAATTATTTCACCTGCCAACAATTATTCCTTTAAACCATTTTCAGGAATAAATTACATTAATCAGTGGATAGTCATCCTACTCCTTCTTTTATCGGTATTAAATCCCAGCATTCAGATTAACGCAATCAAAGCGTCCTTATCTACCGACCAACCCTTTTACCGGAACTAATCCTCCCAGAACTCTGTGACGCGCCAATACGCCCGTAATGTAATGTAAGGGATGTAAGAGGGTGGACTTCGTTAGTCTGCACAATCGGATGAAATCGTTAATGAATCTCGTAGAGGTTCCAGCCTCCTAATATGGACCAATGGATTTTTTTAACAACCCAAAAATATTCTGTATCGAGTACAATCTTAGAAATGGCGTGTCAAAAATTAATAAAAAAAACGTTTCAAAGCTGTCAATCCTTGGTGTAATCTCGAAGTCTTCTTCGACTTACCGTCGTCGAAGTAGGGATTGCCCAGAACCCGCTCTCCCAGGATAAGGAGGATGCAGATCAATCCTATCAAACCGATCTTCATTGTACCGTCGGTTCGAGTTCGTCGCGTGTCGTTATAAGGGAGACAGGTTTGCACCCAGGTTCAAGACTGATCCCTCCTGTGGTGGTACTTGGCGTTGTCACAATTGCGCTCTTCAGGATGCGAGTGACGCGCGTCTGAGCCCTCGACCCTTATATAGACAACGGGGGCGTGACCAAGTCCACGTCGGTACGGAAAGGGGTCTGGGAATAGGGGTTACTCCTACTGGAAGTGGTGGTGGTGGTCGCAGTGGCGGACGGTACCACCCTGATGAAGAGAAGAGGTGCGGAGACCAGAAGGGTAGTTGGTAGGGGAATTAGATTCACAGCATCACCGTCAGCAGCCACAACCACCAATACAATAAACACCCCCGCGAATTCCCTCCCCAGAATCCACCAACAAAATAGAGTGGGATGGTATCAAGGATAGGGGGGATATAGTGGGCAATCAGGAAATGGACCCATTGTAATAGAGACGTAGTCGGTGACGACAAGGAGCAACTGGTGATGCAACTGGTTATCCCGACGCTCTTTAGTAGAATCTCGGGAACCTTCAGGAAACGAAGTTTTTACTGTATACGTCAGGGGGCATGAATAATCAATAATGTCGAAAATGACTACCACCAACACAAGGATCGTAAAACTTTTTTTCCCATTACAATCTCCTAGCGACACTCTCGTGATAAATGACAAGATGGTGATGGACTTTTGTAAAACAGGCGTAAGGAAAACTTTAAAAGAAAATAAAACGGTTGGTACAGCAGTTGTAAAATAGGGAGGAAAGGATCGAGCAACAAGTTGTCACGACGTCACCAGGTGTTTTTCAAGAGATAACAAGTTGTGCGTAGCGACTTGTAATTGTTAGAGCCAAGTATAAAGAAATTAATCACTGTTGGAAGGTCGATCCAAAATTTAATTAACCACGATGCGAGAATGAGAAACCTCACATTGAAACGAACGACATAGAACAACCTTCCCCATCAAACGTATCACTTTCTTTTCTCCCCCCCCCCCATCTCTCTCTTTCTCGCGCTCGCTTATCATGTCTCTCCCTCTTTCTTCTTTGAAAAGAACCCCTAAATTTCCACGAACTTTAAATATGGAACGATCGACCTTTAAACCACCTACGAACAAACTAACTCTCCCACAACACTCATCCATGCGCAAGCAGTCACTCAAATTTCTTCGCTGTGCACGTACCAATTTTTCTTATCAATTTACTGAAACACCAACATGCCTCCGTACGCGGTACGCGTACTGAGGCTGGGTTTTAAATGTACAGGTAGCTAAGCAAGGTACATATCTTTATGTAGATTCGTAATGGCGATGCGTATAAGCGCCGCCTGACTCTTCGAAATTCGAGTTGGACCTCTAATTGGCGTTTACGATGCACCAGGGTACCGTTCATTTCTGTAATCCGTATCGTTCTGGTAACGAGCCACTTGAGGGGTGGCTGGAAATATTAGAATTACCTCTTAAGCCTTCTCTCAACTGAGAAACACTTGACCGATTGTTCCTTTTCCAGGAACGTTCACATATAACCTATAACGGGGTGCCCGGCTCGTCCCCGCTATAATTAATTTATTCACAGAGCCGCCAGGGAGCGCTAGAGGGCTAGGAATTTCCGAAAAATTAGGAGTTCTGATCGGGATTCGAACCCGATACCTTCGGACTGCCAAGTCGAGCACTTACCACTGTGCCACCGAACCCACTGTCCGACCTGATAAGTCCTATTTATTTATTTTTCGGTCATTCCTAGGTGGTATCCCCTCCAGCTCTGTAACGCCACGTTACAAACCTCAACACGAATT
Source organism: Trachelus iudaicus (assembly GCA_030142595.1). Classification (NCBI taxonomy): domain Eukaryota; kingdom Metazoa; phylum Arthropoda; class Insecta; order Hymenoptera; family Cephidae; genus Trachelus; species Trachelus iudaicus. Next base: position 194,291 of record JARQTH010000413.1, on the reverse strand, counting down.
TACCCAATAACAATTATTAAGCCCTATTTTCAGGTGCACCACCACGAATTCTCACTCACAAGCGTGAACAACCTTCGTTGTTTAATGAATATGCATTACTGATAAATTGACACTCCGTGGATATCCGTATGCCATCAACTTGTTTTATGATTATCATAGTTTCAACCCAGATGTGATTATTTTGATGATATTCTCGGGATAATATGTATGTTCTATTCATAGAACGGGATTTATCCTTTATATCATCAGAGATTCTATACGAATATAATCGTATTACTGGAAATCCTTACAAAGAGAATCAGAGGATACTTCCAAATTAGATATATCCGGATCAGCCCATGCTGTTTGCTTTCTTAAAATTATCAAAGAACTGTCGCCATCTATATGCAGAAACTTGAACCGCAGCATCTTTAAATAAGTACGTTTAGCTGAGTTTGTTATCTCGACCGTCGGAAAGTTAGCGTCAAAAGATAAAAATTTATGTTTTTACTGTTTAAAAATTACTCCTTAAATGCTCCTTATATTTTTCTAATTGTTCCACTGCTATTATATAATGATTAAAAATTATTTATTAAAACAAACAATATTTTTTTATTGCTATTCCAAATAACCAAGCAGATTTTCATGTTTTTCTTAATCAATGAATTGCTCTGAATTTGTTCCATTTTGCTTCGCAATTTTTTTTATTTTATTAAGCATCTTTAACCCATTCAGCTCTGAGCTGTGCGAAGAAAATCTTTAGCTGTGGCCTACCCACTTTTTACGATAAAGCGCGCGTTTGCCTGAATAAGATTGAAGTTTCAATACATGAAATTTGTCAAAATAGGTATATTAATTAACAACAGTCCATTGATAGCAAAGCACATGTATCGATAATTTCAATTCAATTCATTTACAAATACACACTTCGCGTACGCACAAGTTTTATGAACTGTTACCTATACTAAAAATATTTTACGGTCGTGCAGTCCATTTAAACATAAAAGCATCATTGGTATCCAACGCATATATGGGTTCATAGGCAACGAGGAATTATTTTCTCAGAAAGCATATAAATATGAGTTCATAGGGCTGAAAGAGTTAAATAATCAGTAAAATTTGATTGTTTCTTGGCCCGGTTGCAAATGTAAGCAATATGGTTTATTTTTTAACACACCTATGACAAATGCGTTCGAAGATTCGAACTTTTTCATGCTGAGAAACTCTGTCTGAAATTACTTATATTAGCTGAGGCTGAATAAGTGTACACGCACAAGGTTTAGACAGAATTAACCAATTGCGTGTAAGGTTTTAAAGCTCAACGTAATTGGTTAATCCTTTCTAAAACCCGTGCGTGTAAACTTAATAACTGCTTCCATAAATACCTAATATGGCGAAGTCCTTAAATAATTGTAAGTAATTAAGAAAAAATAACTAAGAATTCAATAACCGAAAATAAAGGCTTCTCCGTGCTAGACGCTCATGCAGGCAGTTACTAAGTTTATACGGACGTATTTTAGAAAGAATTAACCAATCACATTGGGTTGTGGGCACATTGGGCACCCCCGCAGCCACCATGAGCTACCGAGTTCTCGGCCGGGTATTATTATTTTTAAAGCTATTCTAAGCTCGTTCAGTGGATCGGGCCCAAGTTGTGACCGCAATAGGACCTTCTGGGTCTCCTGACGGGAGCCTTGAGCTCCCTTAGGTTAAACTACGCCCTTGGTCTTTCGTTGCGGTGAATCTTGGCTAGTAGTAGGCCTTTCGCGTATAACTTACCTTACTTTTTGCGTTTGCCTTGTCGCTCGACTCGATTTCCCTCCTTTCCTGAGGTTTATTCCCCCCTAGTCCTTTGCGCGGCAGCTTCAGGACCTAGAGATTTTTCCTCAATCAAAAAAAAGGGACGGTGCCCTGTTGGGCTTCGGAGAGGTCGTGGCTCCCTTGTGAAGAGGTAAAACCCCACGGAAATGGGCGGGGAGGGGCCCATTTCGCTCCCTTATCCTCCTTACTTTTCCAAGTGTTCTCTTTTCTCGTTCTTCGTGCGTACGTTTTAAGTATCTTCTTCTCCCCTTGTTCCCTCAGTCCTTACCATCACTCTTCTACACTCTCTCTTTTTAGCAATCTTCCTCTTTTATCTTTCACTAATATCTTCCCTGTCTGCCACAAAACGTTTCTACCCTATTTCCGAGTCTGTTATTCCTTGCTTATTCTCCCTCACTCTCCTTCTAGTATATCCTTAAAAATTAAGTTGTTAAAATTTCCTTTGGAAAAAGAAAAGGGCAGGGTAGCGCATACAACATGTATATTATATTGCAATGATATATTTAATGTATCTCTAATGGTATTGTTATCGCTAGTCTTTCATAGGCTATATATGTGCATCTGTACTTTATATGCTGTGTCATCATTTTATTTGTCGAATAAATTATCTAAAATCATTTATACGTTGATTCCTCTGTGAATATCCCAGAGTACGAATGAGTTCTGTCTCTCGCTTACTCTCCTCCGTTCTAACTGCTTCCTTCTCCTTCTGCCTTATGCTTCAACACCCTTTTTAGCTATATTATATTTTCTTTACTATTATTTCCACTGTTTTCCCTTATTCCATCCCTCATTCATTTAGCGTCCATCTCCTGACTTCATTTTTCTTCATCAATACTACCTTCTACTGAAATAATAGAAGTAGCGACACTTCAGAACGGCGATTCTATTGATTTTGAAAAACACTCAAAATTGCATCTCTAGGATGATATGTCCCGAAAATAGCTGAGAATTCAGGTTTTTCCTGGATATTTTCAGTATTTTTAACTCAAAAACTAGAATGGTCCAAATCAAGTTACATGAATTTGCATTAGTTTGAATTTTCATCGATAAATGGGTAGCACCTCCTGGACATGATAAGTGGCGGCATCTCTGAGACAACCAGTGAACTTTCTACTATAGAATGATTCTGATTCTAATTTGAAAATCGCATCATCAAAACTTGAATGGGTCAACTCATGTTGAATAAATTTGCATTAATTCGAATTTTTGCCAATTTTTTATTCATTGAATAAAAACAGCGTAGAAATTAAGAAAACATAAAAAGCATTTAATGAACAATTTTTTAGGCATTAAAAACATATAAATTTTTATCTTTTGACGCCAGCTTTCCCGACGGTGATATCGGTATACAAAATTATAGGCTACCGACTGAAAAAACCAACGTTACAACGTTACAAAAAATGATGTGCTTACTAAACAAAATAACAATGAAAGGTGCAAAATGTCAATTGTGACTTAATATATCTTATTCGCCAAGGAGGTGCTAGAACCTTCTATGAGAAATAAATAATAGGAACAGAAGATTTTCACAGTTTTTATTGTCATATGCGATATCGTGAATTGTAAAAAATATATTTATATCATTTGCTCTCTATGAAATAAACAAATAATGATTTCATGACTATAATTTGCAACTTTCTTTTTAGCATTGGTATAAGTGATATTCAGAGCAGATTATTGAATTAAAATGGAAAATCAATGAGATATTTATATTCAACAGAATTTGATATTTATTATTCCTTATCATGCCTCAAGTAAATAAGAGGATAATAAATACAGTGATTTTTCTGTTTAAATAGTAGAATGCGTTTTCTACAGGAACTGTTAGCGAGGATCACATAACTCATTTAGTGCCTTTTCCTCAACGAGAAAAATACTTTTATTAATATATGCTTCATTTCTTACCTATCAATGTGTAGATAACAATATTAACGATTTAACTAGTTTATATTAATTATTAATAAATACAAAATAGCGTTTCTTAATATACATGAGTTATATTATGTATAACCTTTTGTATTGTAATCCTGGCTATCCCTTTTTACCTGTTAATCCATTAAAGTAAGTGCAACGATACTTACATAGTGAACAGAAAATTTTTGAAATAAAAATATTACAATATATAGATTCATCATCGGCGATCTAAAAAATGTATAAAATTACATGCTTGAGATGTTTAATTTTGAATTTCGTAATTTTTATCTCAAATTCGTAATCAGCGGCCCCAAAAACTTGTATATACAAAGGTTTCATCGGAAAATTCACCTAGAACATACAAGATACATCGTTATTGGGTTAAATATGATTGAATGATATGTTTAAGTACATAAAATTAATATGCTGGCTATTTACCGATGTAAAAGGGTGACTTCCCACCTGGAATCGATCGTGGGAGTCTTATCATGTGTCCATGACCGCCTTGGAAACGGCTTACACGACGTCCTGATGGTCAGTGTTAGCTCTATTCGCATAACGTTATGTCATTCTCATGGACGCCCTAAGAAAACTCATTTTACGAGTCATAGGATAAATTGTGGATATGCTTTCTCATAACAGTTTCTGTTATTTTATTATCATCACTTTGTGTGATATTAAATGGACATGTAACAGAAAAAATGATTAAAAATAATTGTTTCTTGTAAGATTAAGAAATCTCATTTCCATCAGTTTCCGGTTACCTATTGTCTGCACCGTCTATTCGTTGGGTATTGTTGCTGAAGACGTCGCACCACATTCTGATATACTCGGGCATTCTTTTTCACATGCATGTGAATGCCATCATCCTGAGGATTTTTATTTCTTGCAGGCTTCCGCTTGATACCTGGTGTGTGCACCAGGAAGGCGCCGTCCAGCACCACCAGACGATAGTTCAAAAGGCACATCTCGAACATCTATAGGTAATAATAAATTGGCATGAAATTGAACTAAAGAATAAAATAGAATATATAAAGAGATGTAATTACGCTCACCTGAGTCATTTTATCTTGTCGACCTTCCCAGGACATGTCCTCCGTATAAAAAGGATCATCGCGTGTACCTACGAAGACTGGTTCCCATCGATGATGAGGAAATTCTCTTTTTGTAACAATGAGGGGTTTCACTCTACCAGGATCAGGTCTGAGCATCCACCTTGTTAGCCCAGGAAATCTCTGGCAGTGAGCACACTGGAACCTATGGAAGTAAACAGCCAGACCGGATCTAGCGGCGGCGAGAAGTTCCTTTTTAGTGCTAGGTGGAACCTGATTGAATTCAATCTCAAAAACAGGAATTACGAAGACGACACGAGCACGAGGTGTGCGACCTCTGATCATTTCTAAAAAGCCGGAAGCCAGATTTTTACTAGGTAAAAGTTCAATGTCCGATACTAGAACTTGATTAGTGTACGCCTTCATCCTGGCGACGTTCCTGGCTACGTTTATGGGGTATATCATGTCATGGATCCTCCTTACAGTCTCTTCTTCCCGCCATTGCAAATCTGAGGCCACGCAATCATTCTCTGGATGAATTCGAGGTTTCAAGGCGGGAGGATATCCTGTGGGAAACACTAGGTGCACAGAGACTTTGAACATTTCTGGTTCGCAACGGCAAGCACGATCTAGAAGAGACACGGCTAAAGCCGCATCCATTCCAGGAACAAAAATTGCCACACTCAGAGGACCTTCCCATCTTCTTGCCAACTCCACCACGGCATAGACCTGATCAGCAGTAGCGTGCGTACACAAGGTCAATCGAGGTAGTTCCTGGAAAGGTTCTTTAGGCGGCGAATGCGCTCCAATTATAACCGAAGATAATACTCGATAAGGGCCCCTTTCCCCAGCCTCAGGACTCCATCCAAGATTTTTCACCGGATATGAAAGACTATGCGGAAGTCCGTAACGCCATTGACATGCGCTAACATTATCAGGTCGACGACCAGTCATATAGAGCCCAGCAGTGTAAGCGGGCTGACGATTTTCGTCCCGAGGTCGATGACTGTGCTGTTGCCGTCGAAGGAGTCCAGGGATCTCGGCTAAATGAGGCTCCTGCCGTTTTCCTGAGGTACCAAACACTGGAAGTAATCCTTTGGAGAGAAGTCTGAATGCCAAAAGAATGAGAATCGGCACTCCTGTCAGCCATGTGAGGAGACGGCGTGTACGGGCGCGCATGCTTCCCGGATAACAAACCAGGTTCCTCCCGCGAAGAGCGCCCGCACTCCCGTGGCTACCCCATCGACGAGCACACGCGGCACTGCCGAGCGCAAAGTACGAACACATTGGCATCCGTAGGGCTGCATGGCCTTATAGTCATACAGGCACAGTGGCATACTGCCGTAGAGGTAGACGAGCAGATCGATGCCTGCGCAAAACTCAGGGACGACTGTGGCCAACTCCAAATCCCTGTGCACCAAGCAACACCAGCTCAGGGCGACACGACATGCGACTCCCTCGTGACCAGGACTACGGCATCGATTGCCAAGGCTCTGGATAAATTTAGACTGGCATTGTGCTGCGGTATTCACATTATCTACTTCGATACATACGTGTCACTCGTCTCTACTGTCCGACTGCCCTTTTGGCTGACATCCGATTTATAGCCGATTCATGCTCGGCATGCGTCTCCTGCCAAGAGAGTGAGGAGGGAATACAAGAGAACGCGAGAGAAACGAGTACCTTCTAATTAGAGTGGGCTGATGCATCGGCGACGATGCATCGTTAGCAAAGCGAAGACGATGCGATGCACATGCCGCGTATCGATCAGCGAAGAACACGTGCTACTAGCTCGCGTCTCTGAACGCGTCAAACTAAACGGATATAAGTCGACGTACAACGCGAGTTCTAATCACGGCGACTTAATAATCAAAGGGTATTGCTAGACGGATAATTCGAGAGCAATGAATACAATTTTTTTAAAAGCAGATAGAACGATTGAGTATGAGGATAGACAACTGGACCAATAATAAAACTCGTGTTAAGGTGCTCTAGTCGTGAAACTGGTCTTCGGAAGTTTCCTTGGACACGAGTTTGTTCGAGGATCGGCAGGAGGCGTCGTCGCATGGACGTCCCGCTTTTCCCAGCGCCTCCGACGCTCGACGGCGCTGCTTTCCCGCTCAGAGACGTTCCGGACGTCGCAGCGTCGAGACGAGCGACGACGCCTCTTTCGTTTGTCGCGTATAAGCGTCATGTCCTGGCCAGCGGTCTCCCTCGAAGTTCCTCGCGCTGCACCCGGAAGCGGTACTTCGTCCGCAGGAACCTCGTTCATCCGAGACCCTCGAGGGAAGGAGCCCGCGCTCGCCGTCGTGTGACCGAGCTTCGATTCAGGATGACTCATAGACGGGATGATGATGGTGACGACGACGACGTCGACGTCGTTTGTGCCAGTGGCACGTCAAGTGTCATTTCTGGATTTCATAGCAGACGACCTGGGGAACTATCCATCTCGACAAGATCGATTGCTGTTCAGGCCTCTTGTGGAATACCCTACAGACTCCGCGTCCTACCGATTTGGAAGGACGTTGTTGAGGAGAGTAGCGGTCCCATATCTGATCCTAAAGAATCCTCTAGGATTGCCAAATACCTACGATTCCTGGGACGCCTCTCATTGTGTCAGATAGGTAGACCTTAATTCATACCGTCAATATCACTGTCATTCACGTTTTCCTGAGAGTCTTGTTCATTTGATAGGATTGGCCGCGCTGTTGATTCTGTGGGCACTTGGTGGGGCTGCATCCTTCTACGCGACGGAAGGGCCACGAGAAAGAGAACAGGTCGTAGAATTGAAAGATATGCAGCGTGACCTGGCCATAGGTCTGGCGACAGAATTACGCCAATTGAGAAGCCAGGATCGCGAAGTTGAGCCAATCTGGAGTAACAAAGTGCAGCAGTATGTTGCCAAACATGAGGAATTGCTCCTGGCAGCTGTAAATGCAGGCTACGGAGAGAGTGGAGGTCAAGGACAAATCTGGACTTTTCCCGGATGTATTCTCTTCGCGATATCACTCCTAACTACCCTCGGTAAGTTCCAGGATCTTCCTGAGGGTTTCCACGACGAACGACCCACCACGCTCTTGCAGGTTTTGGAGCTCCAGTGCCTCGGACGACTCCAGGGCGCATCGTAACAGTTGTATTCGCAGCCATTGGGATACCAGCGCACTTTCTTCTGGTGCTGAACATCGGCATACTCTTGGCAATTAGACTCCGAAGATACGCCGTTCTTCGACAGAGACGGCGTCAAACTGACAAACAAAACGGGAATAGGAACGACATCGGGGACGAGGTCGAAGAGGGTCTTCTATTATCGAAGTGGGTTAAGTTGCTACCCTTCGTGTTCATCGGTAAGAAAGAACAGACAACAATATCCTGGAGTTCCTAGGATAAGGTTTATCTCCTTGGATGCAGGCGCGTACTACCTTCTTGGTATCATCGGTTTTGGAGTAGGACGAGCTCGACCATTCGCAGCCTGTTTACTCTTCCCATTGGACTTCACTGTAGCTGGTGGTCTTGCGACAACTTCCGGTCCCGTTCGAATAATCTACGCCACCTACCTGGAAGGCGCTGTTACTATAGCTGCAGTCGCTGTTGCAATTTTACGTGTATCTGCCACACAAAGTCTCACTAATGTGGGTTTGAAGTACGGCCTGCTGACGGACGCTTAACCTGCAGCCATATCTACGATTTTCTATTAATAATAAACAACAAAAGATATAAGTAAAAGGTGAAAGTTTGTATGAAACCATAATGTCGGTAACTTGCAGAATTTATTATTTACTTATAACCAACAAACTTCACTTCGATTCCATACGACACGAGCGCACTGCTTTTCTGTACTTTATTAATCACCAACAAGCACCGTCCAGAAATTACCTCAAAAGTTCACAAGAAATACTTAAGCTAAATCTTTTGACTAAAGGGCAGATTCTTTTAAGTTGTGGCTATACAGTGTCTAAAAATGCTGAGTAAATCATTTTGAATCAGTCAAATCAAACCATCTTTTGGCGTTTCTGTTGAACATCAACGTTGTCGTTGTTCTTGCTCTTCTCCTGGTTGCTGCTCTTTGGAATCTTTGAACTAGATTTATTAGTAGTCCTCGTCGTCGTCGTCCTGATGTCTGGTGAATTCTGGGCTTTGTCACCAGGACCCTCTGGTTCTAAGGATGTCGGAGACATCCTCTTGATTGGGCGATCTCCTAATGCTATTCGTATCGACTCCATCAAGTCGTATGGTTCAGCAAAACACTCCTTTGTTCCTGGAGGCATATATTTTTCATTCTACTCTCATGGCAGTTTATGGTTGATAACTGATATTTTCTATTATCCAATGAAGTTGGGAGGACGATTCTAATTGGAGGAATCTGCAAGGCAAGATTCTTCACAGTGAAGGATCCAGCACTCACCTATTCAGTAACTATCCAAATATTGCCTTCTTGATTTTATCGAGCAGACCATCCCCATCATTGCCCTGAACTTCTTGTTTTGCTTGAGTTTTCATCTCGGCACCTGCCGAGTCGCCTAAAAACCAAATTGATATTTGGTACACGTAAATATAAGAATCCAACTGATTTTGATCAACCGGCTAGACGGTTTGCTCGATAAAGCAAGAAGTCAGATACCGATTATCCTTTCTATATTTGTTGGAACTGTATGTCATATCTAAGCTTTATAGTATAAAATGAGATGCACGAGAAACGCATGATACAGCTTTCTTATATTATTTATTGAAAGCCTATGACTCAGGTACACTTGGATGAACTCAAGCGATTCTCGTTCTTAATGAAAGGTGCATGATGAATATTAATAACGGCAATATTAATAGGGCTGCTCGCGCCGTGATATTAATTGTAATACACGATATTACTAAGGGCATTTCTGGCAAAAATAGCATATGGGATTGAGTCTATATAATCACGAATTCAACTCTCGTCACGCCTTTTCTTACCGTCCTTCTTGAATGTCACCCCGTAGATGGTACCAGGCGTGTTCTGTTCTAACTCCGCGTAGGCCTGTATAAGGGCCCGCTGCTTTTCCGTAAGCGTTTTAGGAATGACTATCTTTATGTTGACGTAATGATCGCCATTGCCAAGTCCATTGACCTTCTTCAATCCCTTTCCAGTCAAACGTATTTTTGTGTGAGATGAGGTACCCGGGCGAATTTGAACTGTCTGATCTTCGTAGACACCCTCGATCCTGATGGTACCACCGAGTACGGCTTGCGACAATGAGATTTCAGCATCCGTATGTACATCTGGACCGTCTCTGCGGAAATATCGCGACTTCTCTACACGGAACGTGATAAAGATTTCCTTGTTGCCGACAGCCATGCGAACTGTTTGACCATCTTCGACTCCTGCTGGTACCGGCACTGTGACTTTTTTCCGCTGCACCTAGAAATAAGATTAAAATGATTTTTTAGAGTCATCAGTTTAGTAAATAAATTAATGTATTTTCTGATGATTGATAATTACCGTCTGGCCTTTTCCTTCGCACTCCAAGCAAGGATTTCTTATATACATTTTGGTTCCATGACAATAGCGACAAGTCGAGCGCATGATAAAAGGTCCAGTACTGATAGTTTCCATTCCAGTGCCATTGCAGAATTGACAATTTACTGGTTTTGTTCCTAGCTCGCATCTACTGCCACGACACTTGGGACAAGTATCAACAACGTTTACTGAAATGTCTTTGTTAACTCCTCTAGCAGCTTGAGAAAATGTCAAATTCATTATAACCTGAAATATAATAATATGATTGAATGAAATAAAAGTTATTTTTCAGAGATAATTGGAATAATAATATATGAATGCGAACCTCTTGAGCAGCACCAAACCCATATTTGCTTTCTGCAAAATCATCAAAGTCTGCAAAACCACTGTTTTGAAATCCAGCATCCCCAAAAATTTTTCTAAATAATTCTTCAGGGTTAACAGAGGACTTAAATTGCCAGTTTTGATGAAAGTTATGTGAACCACGTTCTTGATGTGCTTGACTACCAGCATTACCACTACCACCCATACCCATTTGTTCTGAAGTTGCTCCCCAGGTATCGTACTGCTTTCTCTTAGATTCATCACTAAGAACTTCATATGCCTCAGAAACTTCTTGAAATTTTTTACTAGCATTTGGATCATCCTTGTTAGTGTCAGGATGATATTTTTTAGCTAATTGATAATAGGCCTTCTTGATATCCTTTGCAGCAGCATTTTTCGAAACACCAAGAATTTCATAATAGTCACGCTTCACCAGCAGTCTTGTTGACGTGTGAAATCCTCGACGACGTGTTTCGAATTTGTCTACAGCATCTACAAAAAAATATATAACCGTTTAGATCATGAGGGATAGGTTAGTACAACAAAACGGTAACGCTCGAACATCGACCAGTCATGAAAATGATCTAGGATTGCCAAGCAAGATGTATTTGAAATAGAATAAAACATCCATATTCTCAAATCGTCATGTAGTGACATAGATTTGAAAATTCATTATGTAGAATCTAATGATGTAATAGAAAAATCGCGAACATGCAGTAGGTGGATACATTACGTTTGTTGAAGTGTTCTCGGTTCCAGGCTGCGACATCCAATCTCAAGGTAGCAAAATGACGTTGACAGTTGTTGCATTTTTGGAGGATACTACTTTGCAATTTATTTAATTTACTACACCCAATCAGACTAATAGTTTTCGGTCTGAGAATTGCTGCAAGTCCCCTGCCGGTGGCCATGTTGAATGAAAGACGCATGCTGACCAAAAGTCGTCACGTGATATAGATACACGTTTCTTGCACTAGTTTTTGTACTCTTTTTTCACGGAAGAAAGCGCTTCCTTTGCGTAATCACCTGTAATCGCGCCTCAATACAAGTCAAAATCATTTCAGAGACATCAAAGTATTTGCATCACATGCATTTGCATGTTTTCGAGGAATTAAAAAAAGTAAAGAATTAAAAAAACTAATTCTTGGCACTCTACTGTTGTACCAGAGATCATCTCTTGTTGTACATGTGCATACAAAGTTCAATCTGCTTGGTTGGCGGTTTGGTGAAAGTTGAGGAAGCTCGAACAGTTTCAGAGCAACTAGCGACATTTTCATAGTTTTACGTTGGTTCACCGTTACGCTCAAGTTTTAGTAATCAGCAGTGTTCAGTTGAGATTTCTAGAAGAAAATAATGGCGTAAGTGTTTTATTAATGACTTTTTACTCTGCTTTGAAGTGATTTCAATGATTCACTCTTTAACATGCCTGAGTGATAATGAATTCATTAATTGATTCTCCATGTTCTTAAATTCTGACATATGTCAGTAATGAATGACCATTCAGTTTGCATTGTTTCTTTTTTCTCTTCAGGTCGAAAGTTACGTTCAAGATTACATTAACATCAGATCCAAAGTTGCCATTCAAAGTGTAAGTACTTGGCTCCAAACTGGTATAAACAGTACAATGTAGTCAGGGAACAATCTGGGGAGAAAACATCTGTCATAAGATTGTGTTAAGAATCATTAGTCAGATTGTTTTACTTGGTTGCTCATCATGGCTGCAGCAGATTGGGATTTTATAAAGTTAGCTCGTACCTTTGATCACTATTTGATGATATTAGAAAATCCCCATGTAGGGAAACTAGTGACCATTGATAATATTGCACAAATGTTTAAGTGTTGTTCAATTGTCGAAGCAGCAATAGCCATGGTACGAGAAACAGGGAAGGAAACACTACTCGAAAATCATCTGCAGGAGCGCTGGAGGCTACAACAAAGGTCTACAATTTATAAATTGACTGACATAGAACTTGCATTGGATAAAATGTTGGAAGTGTGCCTAAAGGATTTATCGATACCTGTCAAGGCTGTAGATAAAATAGTTGGAATGTATGTTGATCACTGTGGGAGTGAAAGGCTAAAAAATTTCCTGAGCAAAATAATGAGTATTTCCATGTGTAGTAATGCAATCCTTCAATCATTAGAAGAATTGGGTATATCTGCTTCCACCTTGGAAAACGAAGCCTTGATCGCTTCCTGGGAAGAAGAAGTTGAAAATGGCAGACAAGAACAAGTTACTACTTGTATAGTCAATATGTTAGAAGATGGGCTCATCTCAAAGATCATTGAGTTCTTATCAGAATTTCATATGAACAAGAAGCTTGATCAATTGATGGAAACATGTATATCCTCAAAAATCATAAACAATGACACAACAGTATTTTTAGCATTCATAGAATTAAATGCAACATCGCTCCTGAATTTGCTTAATAATCGTGAGAAGTTGCATATCAGTTTCATCGATGCTTTATTTTATTTCGCTAGAAACATGAAATGTGTAGGTAACAAGTGGATATCAGAGCAAGAAGTTACCTATGAACATATTCTCAAACTCATGAAGGTGTTTCTAAGTGATTCCAGAAAAGTATATGACTTAATAAAAGGCAGATTACAGTTAGTTAAGCACCAACCTGATTGTTCAATATGGAATGATATCGAGAATGATTGCTTACACCACTAATGAATTTTTACTCTTTTTAATTATTAACTTCAAATAAAATAAACGTATTTTTTCCAAATGTTGTGTACTTCAATTGAATTTTATTTGAAAACCCAAATGCGTTATATGTACAATGCGTGTGTTACCAATTTTGTTGCAGACTTAGTGTTCCTGAAAACACACCATTCACTGCAGTCCTCAAATTTGCTGCTGAAGAGTTCAAAGTGGCACCAGCTACTTCAGCAATTATTACTGATGATGGTGTAGGAATAAATCCACAACAAACAGCTGGTAAGTTAATTTAAATGGAAATAAAAAATGCTGATTCTATAATCAATCAATCAAAATAAAGTGGGATTTATTTTTCAATGCAGGAAATGTTTTTCTAAAACATGGCTCAGAACTCAGATTGATTCCAAGAGACAGAGTCGGTAGTGCTAGATGATTTTGGAATTCAAGAATCTTAGATTGCTTTTTCATTAAAACTTGATCCCTATATATAATATGCCGAGCCCATGGAATTAAAGGGCAGAAGACAATTTTGTAATATAAGTTAAACCAGCATACAAATAATAAAATTAATATACGATGATTATCTACTTACATTGTTTCTCATTATTGACCTTCTTTCAGTAACTGTATATTGATTTGGTATGAAGGATATAATTAATCATTCTGTTGCTATTTGATAGAAATATTTTATAGATGAAATACATTTACGATATAAGGTCGATACAAAGACATGTTACTACACGACAAAGTTACTCGCTAGGCGGCTATTCCTGGCGCAGCCATGCAATTGCCATTTCGTTTACATCAAGAATAAGAACAATTGTCATTCCTTGAGAATACTGCGTCAGGAACAAGCATGCTGTATCATTGGAAGTCTGGCCACAGGGATTTAATCTCAAGTAAGACGAGTGAGTGATGTGCATAAAATAGCAAACACCAATTTAAAAAACTGGTACATTGCTAGACAATATGCATGAATTATAAAGACCTTAAAGTAGCATACGACAAAGTTAAAATTGTAAAATGAGTAATTAATATCAAACGAATAGGACAAGGACATACCAATGCCCCAATAATTTGTCTAAGCAATTCAAAAGAAACCTTAAGCCTCTCCGTTGACAGTGTTGAGAATCGATAACGAAAGTGAGCGCTCGAATGGACAGTCCATATAACTGCGGTGGTGACGGCGACGAGATTTCCAAAAATATAAAATACCTTTTCTACGGAATGCATTATGAACGATTGAGCGATTTTTGTTTGCTGATCCTTCGATATGGTATGACGACCTAATTGTTCCCGTCGTCGGATTTTTATCTATTTTATTTTTTGTTTTGGCACCTCGCGTTGGTCTATTTATTTAGAGTTCTTCCTTTTATCTTTGTTTTGCGTTACTATGTGCCCGTATCGGTTAACTTGCTCGGCGTTTCACGTCGATTGAAAGTACGAGATCGGCCGGTCGCTGATTCAGACGCACAAGCACACAAGCTATTACCCACGCACGCAGAAAAACACCCATCCATTCAGTAAAACTTACGCAGAAGACACTGATTAGGTCGCGATCTTGATTCGAGCTCGTCTTCACGATTCGCCGTTAACCGCTTAAGCTCCCGGGAGGGACATAGCACCATAATAAGTTACATAGTCTTTATGTACTAAAGGTAATAAGTTTACAATATTCAAAAGTAAAACGCTCACGTGACAAAAAAGTCTCGTACTAAAATACACTGTGGTAAAAACGTTTGAGTCTTCCGTGTCCTATCGTATGCATATTAGTATGCATCGATATAGGTATGTTATGCATTGTTAATTAATACGTCGTTGAAAATAACGATATCTTCGACAATTATAAAAGTTTTTACGATATAAATAGGTTTAATCTCGTTACATTGTTGGATGTCGAGTCGGCGTGAGAGGGATGCTCGAATTATTATCGTATATTGTAATTCCGCACAAATTGATGTTCCTTTTTTGTATCCTTCCTCATTACTTAGGTAATACCTAATACAATATTATAGCGCATATCTGCTATATATAACTGCTATTCGACATCTTCTTTTTGCCTTGCCTAAAAGTATGCGGCATGTGCGTACGTATTTCCACAGATTATTGTTAAGACATTTTGCTAATTGTAAGTGTGTAATTTGCTAATATCACACGTGATTCAATTTGTAACGTTAATATCGCGATGATCAAATTGAAGATTATTTGAATTTATTTTCCTTGTTTCTGTTACGAACAGGAATATGTTTATCCCACTGTGGAATGTCTCGTTTCAATTTTCATTAGCCCTTAGCTCGCCGGGATGACGCCATTTGGTGACACCAATGACTCGTACAAATCGACCAATTCATGGACAACATTTATATGGGGGGAATGTGCACGGAAAGAGGCTTAATTTCGACTTTCAAAATGCCGGTGATCTAAAGGTTAACGAATTGAGATAATATCTCACGAGGAAAACGACCCCTCCGCCATTTCTATTAATTATCATTTATAAATCATCATTGCTCCCTCCTTATACTTAACATACTCTAGCGTTATAATCTAGCCTTAATATAGTCTGACGTACAAATCTAGACTGATAATGTTATGATTAAGTGTGCTAAAGACGTTACTTAATCAAAAATGATAGAGAATTGAGAACCACCCCGGACTAGAACTACGATCACGTGTCTTTGTTGTCCTCCATAATAAGCAATGATCCATAAAAAATTCATTTCTAAAGATAGATTATTAATGGCAGTAGCAATCATGTCGTCGAGTGCTTCGAGCTTTTCAAAGGATCTATATAAATTGTAGATTCGCGAAAACGCGATGGGGATCGCCTTTATGGCGTAGTACCTCGCACTACGATAATAAGAGAGAAGCAATACAATAAAATTGTCGCTATTAATAGTAATTAGTGGAAAAAAGGATTATGCTACAAGCACGGCAGTACAGAAAAATACTAGGGAGACGTACAATGGTAATTATGTCGGCTAATGCATTTGAACTGTTCGTAAATATTACTTTTTGGGGAATTCTGCTTTGTGATTCAGACCCGCGTTACGATTATCCAGACAGCCAGGAAATTGCAATCGACTCATTGGGTTTTTTTTCCTGGATGCGTAACGTAAATTCAATGCATTCAGCATGCGTTAACGCTATGCGGTTTTAATTACAAGCAACCATTGGCACGATCAGCTCCGCAATCGTTGCAATTGAACGAGTCTTTCCTCGAATATCATCGTTCAGCCACGACTGCGACATTTCTTATGACATACTTGGCCTTAATTTAAGCTTTCTATATCCTGATGCACTTTATTCACTCGTCCTGCAATAAAATAAATAGTTATAGCGGAATAATCAATGTTGAAGTTAATATTTAAAAGGTGCAGACAGATATTTGACATTTTTATAGAGTATTCAAATTCAATAAATCTAAATCTAAATCTACCATCAATTACAAATAAAGACCTACCCATTCGTGCTCGTCAACTCCTTCCATCTGATCTTGCTCCAGTGGACGATTAATTGCCTCCCCCAAATTGGTGCTCATAGATTTTAGGATCTACCACACATATCACATACGTACACACACAAGACTTAATGAATAGTAAAATCCGAATAGTTTGGTTCTATAAGATGTGCTAACTACTTGTTACATGCAATAAGAATATTTATTATCACTGACCTCGTCCTGCTTGACCTTTATCTGATTGAAGTCCGAATTCCATCCTAGTCTGCCATAGGGTTGTGTTGGCGTTGGAAATGAGCCTGATGATTGCTTAGCTGCTACAGGCGCTGTAACTACGCCCTGACCTTGATTCTCAGTCACTGCAATCATAAAGAAATTTTTATTAGTTTTTTTACAATTCATATTATTTAATAATTCTCAAAAATTATTTACTTACAACAATCCATGCCCGGTGGTTTTAGACTCACGCGCGGTGCATGTTTATTTACCCCATTAAACCATTCTGTGGCTGTTAGCGTAGGTGCCCATGTAACTCTCGTTGGTGGAAATAAATCATCTTGGAAGAGTTCGCTCTGTCAAACGATGAGGATTGATTATTCGCATATTAGAGATTATATAGATTGACTTAATTAATTTAAAAGAAATTACCTTGATACGTGGCACCGTGAAACTCAGAGGCTCTATCGTGTTATTCGTTAATCTCAGGGCTGATGCAAATTCAACGCTCGCGACGTCACATCGGTTTTTCGGAAGAAATGATAATCCTTGATGTAAACTTGCACAACGATGATGACTCAGAGCACAACAATACGGAGCTTCTTCCGTAACTTCAAACGCGTATATTGTGGAATCACCCTGATAAAAAAAATTCATCTCAAGATCTAGTTATTGTTTGAAGACTTATCGCTGTCATCTATGATACCTACACGGCCTGTTAAGAAAAGGGTTGAACTGTCCTCATCATAATATGGCATCAGTATGGCTGGTGAAACATCTAATCCTACAGTGTTTAATGGACAACTGAGATTGTCTGCTTTAAATACCATTATCTGTCTTTCTGAAACTCTAAAGAATTTAAAAAAAAAAGTTGTAACAGATTTTATTTTACAAAAGTTTCTGGGTATGATAATTATAGATCGAACACTCACTTGTCGAAACCCATAACAACCAAGTATCTACCATCAAGGGCCCATACGACTCTAGCACCTCTAGTTCCTACAGGACCCTTTCCTTCCTTAACTGGGACTTCACTGTTTCGCGGTTTATAAATACGAAGCTTTCCATCCTTGCAAGCACTAGCAAGATACTGTCCACATGGGGACCACGCCAAACTGAATATCTGATCAGTGTGACCAGTCAATGTGAGTTTAGCAATGGCATTGTCGCCATCTGTCAATGGTAACAAGTCCCAAATCTTGATAGTTGTGTCATACGAAGCTGAGGCAAGGACACCCGATGCCAATGGATGAAATTTAATCAAATAAATCTTATCAGTGTGTGCTTCAATTGTGAACTGTGGTTCATTTGTCGGTTCTGTCAAACCGGTCTTTGGTATATTCCAAAGTCGAATCATACCGTCATCACAAGCTATAGAAAGAATAGATTAGATGTACTGATGTCTGCTAGTATTCAAGAAAAACTGAAACCGGATATCAGGTATGATCTTACCAACAGCAAGTCGCTGATTATCGAATGGATCCCATTGGAAGTCCATGACGGCTGCTCCGTGCACTAGAGCTGGCATTACGCCGTCCGGTAGTCTACCACTTTTTTTAAGTTCCAGCACCGCTATTTTACCACCTGGTCCACTTAGGGGTACCGCAACGCGATCAGGATTGGCTAAACGAATAAAATTAAATGAATAGTAAAATAATCCTAACAAAAATAGCAATAACATTGAATAATAATTATACCATGAAAGCCATCACACTCTCCAGATATTTGTCGGCTTATATTTCGAATATTTTCTATGTGGGTAGATTTGTGACCAGGTGTTCCCTTAAGGTGTCTGAATTTCGATACTCTACCTGTAGAAAACAACGATGAATTGTATAACTTTATAATTATTAACTAATTATATTATTATATTAATTCAAATCCACAATATACCGAATACTGTGGATGTTCTTTTTGGTGTTGGCGTGGTAATGGGCTCAGGTTTTTCTAATCGGGGATCCATGCTCTGCTGACGTAGAACAGGCGTCACTTTTTTAGTATCATCCTCTTTGATAACATCACTCTTAGTTTTGAAAGAATCACGTCGCCTCAGGGCAGTTGGTGACCCCATAGCCTTTTCAGCCAAATTCCCATCGGTCACAGATACAGAACGACTCTCGTAGAGACGTCTACGTTCAGCAATAGAGTTTCTATTGATTCCTCCACGTTCGAAAGTTCCACATTCTTCATTCTCGGGGGATTCATCCTTCACCTTGGTCTCAAAGAGTTTACGTCTCTCAGCAGTGCTCGGTGTCTTAGGCTTATAACCGGAATCACTTGAATTCGCATCTTCCTCCATTGAACTAGAATCACTTTTTCCATTCTCAGACTCCTTAATAGGTTCATTCTCCGCACTAGGTGATTTATCCACTGGTATATTACATCCATCCGATTGTGCGATAGTATCGTTAGTGTAACCATTGCTGTCACTATTGGGTGCAACCGGAACCGAAAAAACCTTCTCAAAGGAGAATTCTTGACTTCCGCTTTTGGCTTGGAAGGGTTTTGGTCCAAGACGAGGCTAAGACAGACATTAAATTTCCATGAGGATGATTACCAACTATACTGTCCTTTGATGCAGACCATTAGCAAAGAATTGGCAGAATATCAAGAATGCAATACAGAACAGTGTCGTGGGTCAGGGCGTGAATTGCTAGGATAAGGATTATAAGGACGGTATGAAAAACGCAGCAGCAGAAGCACACACTCGGCCGAAAGAGAAGGACGTTCTCCTCGGATTATCGCCTAAGTCTACGCTATCCTATTTCCAACCTTATATCCTCCGACCATATTAGGATTCACAGAAGTAACAACAGGTCCTGGCGCAGGTGTAGTTCTGGGACGTGCAACGGGCTTCGGTTCGTCTTCGGAGATGCTGTTCGTCCTGGAAGACCTCGGTAAGGGTTTAGGCGGTACAGATTGACCACCACCGACGCCACCGTTCTGCATTTTTGCTTTATCCTCGTCGGCAAAGATATCAGCTATCATCTCCTCGTTGATCTCTGTCTCGTTCTCCAATACCTTCTTCTCCTTCTCCTGGACCATAGACTGCACCTTGGAATATCCTTTGGGTGTAGAGATGCTGATAGACTTCATCGCTTTTGTCGCTTCCTCTCTAATCTCTTGCTGACTATCTTTCAGCATCGCTAAGTTTCCTTTGTGTACCTAAAGGTACGTTAACTTTCTTAATGAAACGTCCCGTTTCCACCATAAGCAGAGCGAATAATCGTACTTCCACTTTCGACGCGAGAGCTTGCGTTCGACTTAATAAAGCAAAATCATCTCTATATATTATATATATGTATATATATGTTCTGTACGTAGAGAAAAGTTGGTGGCAATCTCTCTTACAAAAATATTGTAATCATTGATATATAATATAGTGAGCTTGACTTTTTTGAGAAATACAATAATCATTGTCCTACAATATGATAATTAAAACAGTTGTACTGTATGATTTCAATTAGTGTGATAATTACAGTCAATTTACACGATAATTTCTTCAAATATCAAATATCGTAAAGATTGTTATACTGTCTTTAAAAGAAATGCTACGGTTAAGTAAAGCTTATAACTCAAGTATAAAAACCTTTTACACCATTTCTCATGCAACATACAATATAAGTAGCAAACATTTCTTCTCCTCTATAGAAGAAAAAAAGAGTAAGCATTGTTCATTTAAGAACATAGGAACATCTATACTTCAGCTCTATGTCGTATGAGAGGTGTATAAGTTTTCATGGAGTCCACTGTAGTATGACAACCTTCGCTATACCTCCTCATGAATAGCTGTCAGTTTGTATTGACATTACTGTTATGATAGTGCCATTGTATAATACAGATTAATTATTCACAATAATTTTGTGTTCCAAAAATGACAAAGTTGTTCAGTCATAACTCTGATACTAACTGATGTACCAATGAAGAGAGCGTTACTAGATTTGTAATATATAAAAGTATACCTGTAGTACAGGTACACATAGTTACAGAGCAGTCAAACTTACTATACAATTTATAAGAATGATTGCCATTCTATTTTCGCCATTTATACTGCATACACATATGTACATACATTACAAACCACTACTTTCGCACACTAATGTTTCTACGCAATTCGCGATCACATCCTCAAGGAAGTCAGCTGAACACTGAGGAAACTTCTCCAAGTGTCACAATTTTGACTAACATGAGAACGTAATCGTGGCGAGCAGCTTACACACATCGAACCTTAATGTTACTTACGCATGACAGAATAAGCTAATCAACGTCAACCGGCAGCTAAATTTTACGCGTGCCAGGAATGACGCGCGGTGATAGCAGTGCTAACAGATAAACTATAAATCATACATTGGCTATCTGAAACGTGAAAAAAATCAATATATATATGTACAAAAAAAAAGATCAGCCTCAGGAATTACACAATCATACAGAATAAAGGATTTAGGATGTTGCACAAGGGTATTTGCTATCGGAAAATCTAGACTATGTATTTACATAAGTATCTTTAGGGATGCTGCATAGAATGAATCGAGTGCCCAATGAATGACTTTTCTTATCTCATGAATTAAAAATTGCGCATTTGGCCAGCTCGCTTTTATCGTACCACTGCAAAATTCTTTCTTTTTTTTTCTTACTTATTAATTATTTTACGTGTTACGTATACTTCACTATGCTCTCATATAATGCGTACAGTTAAACACGTATTACTGGAAGATACTCTATCGGCCGATCCACATAAAATAACCACACTCACGTTCACCGTTCAATATGAATATACGTAATCGATAAGATATAGAATATATGTATGTCCAAGTGTGCGTGCGTGCGTGCTTGCGTGCAATTACTTTTGTAAAATAAGATGCCTTGTTTTATCAAACTATCTCCTTTTTCTCTCTGTACACTTGTAATCAGCATGCTCATTTTTTTCTAATTTTAAGGGCTAGTCACGAAAATCGGAAATGATAAACGCAGTACGTAATAACTGAGATCATATTATTTTTATTACAAAAAAAATAAATGATCACTTACCGTAATTGGTTCTTCCCCTTTGGCTCGTTTAGCAGGATCTAAAGATATTTTCGGCACTGAAGCATCCTGTCCTTTGATCCAAGCCGCTGCCGTGTTCTGTGCGACACAACCAGCCGTGTCCGGATAAATATCAGCATGGAAATCTCTATACGTCTGTAATAAAGATAATATATGCTTCCCGAATTTTGTGTCTTTAATGAAGTACCCTCATTGTTGTTTGAGAATATCATTTACCTTTCTCGGAACTTGATACATAATAGGAATGACCATATTGGATGTAAGCTGTAGCAATCTATTAACTTCAGCCTGCATAACGTTAAGGGCACGTTTTGGTACTAGGCAACCGCCCTTAGTTTGTTCACCGCTATGTCGAATACCTTCAACAAGATACGGATCTCTGTCCGTTACTTCCATATAAGCGATAGTCGTATCGCCTTTGCCAGCAAGGAAAAGCATATTCGTGTCCGGATCGAAGAGAGGCATAAGGATGCTGTGAAACAAATAACATTATGTCTAAGAGAGAAGGCAAATAACTGTATAGAATGTGAAATAATTTAATATTCATAGAACTCACCCAGTGCTGCAATCAAGTTCTAAAGTTTTTACAGGATCTTTAAGGTTCCTCAAGTCGCGTATGAAGACCTGGCGCAGGCGGGCAGCGTCGAATCCTGTCGTTAAAATTCGGTCGCTATCACCGAGCCATACGATTCTGGAGTCTTTGATGCTTTGATGACTGGCTACTGCGTTAACAATACACTTAGCGCCTCGAGGATCTATAATCCGGACTTGCTTGTCTTTACATGATGTGGCTAATATAGTGCCGTCCTGTTTCCAGCTTAAAGATTGTATTACCTCTGCATGTTCGTTGTTGGCTGTTGAGAATCAATTAAATAATAAATCCAAGGATTGATCATTGTTAACAATAAGTATTGTTTGTTAGCTTATTAGCTTACAGAAAAGTTCCTGCTGCGAGACAACGTCCCACAAGGAAAGATTTGTATAAGAGACTGTTGTGAGAAGATGTTCTGCAGCTGGATGCCAGCGTACAGCTTCCACTCTGCGTTGCCTGTGAGAAAATGTACACTCTGGATTGCAGAGAGATTCTTCTAGACCCGCTTTGGGAATATGCCAGAGCTTGACCTAGAGTAAGTTTATTGTACTTGGGGTTGGTAATATAAGAGATTTTGATTAGAAGGTGTAGTCTTACGAGACAATCTTGAGATCCAGTGGTAAGTAGACCATCGTGAAATGGAGAAAAATCCATGTCAGTAACCGTATCAGCATGAGCATGAAGCAGGGGCATTGTCTTGCTTTTCCTCCCACAATCATCAAGAGGCAACACTGCCAGACTGGATCCTGTTAATGGAACATTATCCAAAGAGACACATAAAATGAAGTTAAAACTAACTCCAGTGATAAGGATTCTCACCATTATGATCAACATTGAATGCCATAAAGGCAGCCGATGCAGCAATATTATTTCCATAGGTTTGATAAGAACCTACTGATATATCCCTAATACAAGCCTCTGGTTTAGGGACAATAGGTGCAGCATTCTTGTACTTGGATGCTTTAAAACGCCAGGCCATTCTGAAGGTAGTAGTGGGTAGGACTCTGCTGCCACTGACTGCTACTAATACTCCCCACTTCTTGGCTCACTTCATGTAATCTACGGAACAGAGTAAGGTAAAACTTAAGAATACAACTCCCTCTTCAAGTTGGCTATATATATATATATATATATATATATATAATATAAATAGAGGAAGGCATATTCTTAAGTTTAGCCCAGAGTAATAAGTGAACAACCAAATGTAATCGTGGAAGGATGCTACCTTATTCGAGTACTTCCACAGCAGTACATATATCAACATCATTAAATCAAAATAAAATAACAAATATGGAATATATTCAGCAATAATCAGTAAAATACGACTATAGAATCGTCGTCCCAAAACAAATCAAGAGATCAGAAAACCAACGGCAAGATATTAATAATCCAGTTTCCAGTGAATCGTATACTTTCGCTATGTGCATTCTGCGAGCCAGTGGAGCAAAGCAAAGTATGACTAATAATTCGGGGGTGAGAGTACCCCACCCTCAACCCCGGCACGTAGGGTAAAGTTGGTTACAGGCTGTTGCAGGTACAATGTGTCTTGTAGATACTCCAGTATTGTTGGAATACTCACCGACTCACGGTGAACCTCACTGATTTCCTGCTCTCTGCGAATCTTGGAAATCACTTTATAAAGTATCCCTTTAAACACCTATAAACACAGGACGTTAGACAGGGCGTCTCGATGGGTGACAGCCGGAAACGGGAAACCTCCCCTTCTTGATAACAACGAGTAGCTCACTCTAGTTTTACACGACGTACTTGCGTTTCGTTTATCTAGATGTTCTTCTTCTGATTCTCAACAGCCGCACGGAACATCGAAGTAAGCTTACGATGTTCACCACCAGATAGCGTTATGATCTAAGTTCCACTAAAATGTCCTATTACAGCTATGCGAAGTTAATGCTACACTTGGACTTATTACAATTTTACTAGTTCTATTCATCAATTGGTATTTTGGTGGTAATTGGCTGATTAATTAAACAATTTAGATGTTGATACATTTTTCAGAAAAGTAAAAATAAAACTCCATCCTTATTTTGGCCGCAGACATATTTATTTTTGATTAATTATGTTCAATAAGAGCTTCAATGCGTAATTTTTTTATGCTAAAGAACAAACGAAACGGAAATGTTTGTGGTCCGTAGATTCGTTGAAAAATCTAAAGAAGCCATATAAATACTGTCGATGGAAATAACGCATGTAACAGAATTTGTCTTGTAAATAACAGATTTCACTTTTTATTCTTCAAGAATGTTAACTTGGAATTCTGCGATCCATGAAATATACTAGACTAAAAATGTTAATAACAAGTATCTTGGAAAAGCACAAAAAAGAAGGAAAATAGAAATTTCACATGGCTAGGATTTAGTTAGGGATCGAGAAGGGTAGATAAACTGGAACGATTGTACACAGTATATAACACAAGAAGTTTTTAACAATATTATTCAACTTATATTTTCCAGCGGCCATTGACCATGGTACAATCTTTTTAAATATTTCTCATGATTAGTCGTTTCTTCCTTGATTCTCATTCGACATTTATAGACCTGCTTGAAAGCCGAATACTCATACCTCACGAGTCAAATGGACAAATGTGAACGAGGCCAAAAATTTGTCAAACTGAAACTTTCGGATAAGTTCCAAAATTTACTGCTAGTACTGCGAGTATCGTTATGTCCCAGCTCACCTCCATGCAATAGAGTTTGGAAACCCAATAATGCTCGCAATGTTGGCAGAGAATTTCAGAATGTACCCTTCGTAGTCAGGCAAGGAAATCGGTATGACATAAGTACCAACATAATTCACACAAGCCAAACAACAAAGTACAGACAAAATGCATTGTTAAAAATGAATGATCATCCACCAAACGTGTGATGTATTTCGGCTATAATTTCATTCTTTGTATTTTTATCTTCAGCAAGTCTCCTTATGCTCTTAATTGGTAATCAGTAGCCACTATTGAACCATTAAATATTCTTTCCCTGTTGAATAAACGAAAATTTGATATCAAGCATCATTTTGAATATTTCATAGAAATTCACTATTTCTGTGGTAAGCAATGAGAGCTGGCTATATCGACACTATGAATTTTTCCTTTAACCCTTTGACTGCTAAAGGCGTATATACACGCTTTCACAAGTCTATAAATATATACGAAAGGCGTAAATATACGCCCTCACTTATATATCAATATATACGAAAGGCGTAAATGGATTGATGGATTCCTCCGAGAGTGCGCCGCAGTCAAAGGACACACGTTAGTTAGTTATACCACATCACAACATATCGTAGTCCACAGACTCGTCGAGGTTTCATTCGGCTTAAAGTTAATAAGGAAAGAATGTTACGGCAACGATCACAGATGCACTGATACAACCATTCGTACAGATGGAACGAAAGTTTTTCATAAACTTCCGGAGTCCGGCACAATTTTCGATTTTTTAATTTTTTTGTTCATGACTAACAGTAAGGACGTGATAGCACGGTTACTGAAACCGAAAGTGCAGCAATGCACTCGCTGTCTGTAACTGCATAACGTTAGATAAAGGGAAAACAATTTCCCTTTTTGTGTCAATTGAGTTTTACAAGATAAGTATAACGACCACTGTATTCTGCTATGAGCGCAATGTTTCGTTAATGACAGACGAATGTAGTGCCGCCATTACGGCAGTGCATTAAATGGAAATCTTACAATGGACAAACTCAATAACCATGTCAATTCGAACAACCTCCAAGAAACAGAATGGAATAATAGACGAGGAGCAAACAAAATTTTTTTCAATTAAAATGCTAGCGAGTACCACGGTGCATTCTCCGTCCGCCATGTTGTATTTCGAGAATAGATATTTATCTTGTCAATGAAATCGCCCAACCATTACAGTGTGGATTAATCGCGAGTTTTAAATTTTCCCGCCTGTTCCACGGAGCTCAAATGGCAACACTGTTTTTCTTGTTGTCAATTAAATAATTCAAACAACTGCGAATCCTCACATAGCGATCATTTCGTCCACTTTCACTTTCGCACAGTTTCGCACTCTATCATCCCCGCACTTACCCTTAAACTCTACGCGTAGGTAAATGTAGTGCGCTATACGATTAATGGCTACTACGAGTTTTCATTCGCAAGTTTTATACAAGGGTTCAATAATTTTCGAATGTCTTCCTTTTCCACAACTTTTTTTTCCTTTCGGTTTTTCTTTATACAACAGCAAAATGGAAATGCGCGAGGACTGATTTGGATGCTCCTTTTTAAATATTTTATTTATATTATCCCTCGAGCCATCGCTTTAACCTTTCGCTTTTAAAGTTGCTTCGAATACACTGAAGCATCACCCTGTCCTCTTTTATTTTTACGCATTACACATTGTCTTCATTGGACACAAGCAATTAGTGTTTATTTATTCTGCAAAAGCAGTTTTGCGCATAGGAAGCGCATTTATCAGTTAGCTTTCTTTTGTTTAATTACGGATCGAATTTAGACCGTGACTTGTTGGTCTCTTTGATTACATAAGTTGATTAATAGACACTTCGATTAATGAAATTATCGAAACAATTCTTTTACACGGATTATTTCACCATGTCCTATGATGATTCGTCGTACTCTAATTAACGAAAGTCAATTAATTGCTCGTCGTCTCAATACTGTCATTCATTACTGAGGAATTAAACGTCTAGGCGCGCGAAAATAGGACGCGCGGAGAGTTTAGTGATTTTATTGGATTGCATTTAGTATCCTTCTTTCATTTACATTAAATATGGCTTAGCGTTTGTTTTCTCACTTTTCTTTTTTTTTTTGGTTCTTTTATATTTCTTTCCTTTATTGTCTGTATTTTACAAAAACAAAGAAGCAACACTGAAATATTGCTTGACTGGGCGTAACTTCACATAACTTCTTCTCTAATCTTCCTGATCATCTTTATTGGATCCGTCAAAATATCGACACTCATCCGTTTACGCTATCGTGATTTTCACGTAGCCGCTCGAAGCGACACTTCTAAATACAGTGGTGACTCTAGGTACTATTCCACAGGTGATTCAAACACTGGCGTGAAAAGTGGATCAAAACCATACCCACCATGAACCATTCGATCAATAAAAAAAGAAAAGAATAAGCGACTGTGTTAATTCATAAACGAAAATACAAGAATGTACTTTAAACTAAAGGTAGCCGTACAAAAATTGCAAAGATAATATAATAGAAAGAGTTACAAGACTTTTGTCAAATTTTTATGTGAAAATCAACAAAACCATAGCGCAAACGAAATTTTACTTGTAATCTTATCTCATACACGTTGGAACATTCGGATCATTAACACCATTTATACTTTTCTGCTACTCCATCCCTTATACGATAAAAGAACAGTGCGCGCATTAATAATAATAATAATAATTACGTTTAAACGCTAGCGGAAGGAGACTAAACTCGAAGAATCGAACATTCAAAGAATGCAAAATATACATGAAACGAAAGTGTAATTAATGAGACAACACACCTTCTGACACATACATACCGCCTCACACGTTGAACATCAAAGGCACCCACTCACCCAAGCAACATATACGCATAGCAGAGACGCACGCACGACGTACATACACGCGCAATCGATAGGGTAGCTGTTCACTTACGATATTAATTTACGTTAACATCACGCGGTTAAACGGTATAAATGATTTGCGTCCATATTGAAAAAAAAAATTAATGACGATGGATCAAAGGAATGTCGCAGTTTAAAGCGTGTCACGTGATTCTGTTTTTTTATTTTCTTTAAAATCGTGCTTGCGATTATCGTTCACAGGAAGTATCAAGATTTCGCGATTGTCAAGTGTTCTTCCGGCGTGACACAACAGATGACCAAAAAAAAAAAGACGAAATGTGGTAGTCAAATAAAAAAAAATATAAAGGAGCCGCTACAACAAAGCTTTACGAAAGAACAAAATTTGGAAGCTAATAAAAAGGCGAGTTATTAAGTTCGTCGTCTGCACGAAATGAAAATCGAGTGCGAATGAGGGAGCGCGCGTATGCGACGGAAACTAAAAGCAACAGAATCGATTTGATTGATTAATCAATCAACGATTCCTAGTGAGCATAACGTTAATACATGTAAGAGGAAGTCTTGCAGTATGCCTCCGCCCGAATCGGAAGGTCTAGCTGGACGATCGTTGCTCGACGTTCATCGACTTAAAACGAAATGGGAGACCGCGAATTGTAAACTCGCATGGCAGTAATACATATACAGGACTTTAATGACGACTTACGGTGTAATTAATGATATTCTTCTTCGTCTTCCTTACTTTTACTTTGTTTTGGATTTAAACCCCTAGCGGAATCAAGTTCGAAATAATTAATCACATGACTTTTCTTTATTTGGAGTGTGTGTGTGCGACAATGAAATGGGAGTGGGAAGCAGAGTGGGTAGGGAAAACAGATGAACAGCGACATATACTATCAATACATGCATATATATATACGCCAATATACATATATATATATACACATACATAATGTGAAACAAGTAAAGCAAACGAGTTCATCCAAACAGAATTTCTTGTACGCCCATGAAAAACCAATGGATAATCCGCAAGCGTGTGGACGATGATGCCGTCATGGGTAAGTTTACCTATGAAATTCCGTGCTAATAAACCCAACGATTTATTCCTCTCGAGTCTCTCCACGTATATCACAGCGACGCACGCAAAAGCCCGTATGACTTGCAGATAGAACAGCATAAAGGACAAATGCCGAGTACAATAATGTTAATCTCACGGCGTTAAAGAGGAGGGGCATGTCTGTTTGACCTGACATCAGTTTATTTCGTCACGCCCTTTTTTATCACGCTTTTCTTTATCTTTCGTATATATATTTTCCACAATGTTCATCTGGTGTGTATCTCGTTACATTCCTAACTGTTTAATTTGTGTGTGTATGCATGTAATTACTCATGCGCGCGTCTGCGTGTGTTTTTCCTGCATTCGATGTCTCGTCATCAAATGTTCGTCCATCTTTTTAAAGTCCAAGCTACGGACATTGGTATAACAATGTGGTATATCGCGATGGCTACAGTAGACGCCATGTATTCCGTGCAAATCGATAATAGGAAATATCACAAACAAGAATAAATTTCGGTATTCGCGATTCTCTGCCATAGATAGGTGTTACCGCTCATAAAAAACAGAGAACGTACACAAAACGGTCGCACCGACTCGCCCTAATACCACTTGTTGTTCGAAGAATAAAAGAAAAACTAGAATCGAGGCGAATTTAACGCTTTTAAGAAATAATAACAATAATCGCACTGATCCAACGATCCAGCGAATACGTGGCATCTCTTAAGAATACTTCACGACAGTGATGAGAGACGCTCTCGCGAGTATTGGCCGATGCGTATAGCGAATGCCGCCATATCATGGACGATTCCTTAAACTGAAATCACCATGAGACATTTATCTTTCGTTTCGTACGATTCGCTGCGTTATTCGTTCTCGTGAACAGGAAAATATATGTACTCGTATAGATTACAACACTACGAGCGTAATCGCATAAGCATCGAACGTAATCGCAATGACGTCCAGCATCTCCACGCATTAGGCATATACGTTCTACCCGCAATGGGACTTTGGCAACATACTAAACGTTGGCAACAAAACACCCTTATTTTTTTCGCATTTTACTCAACCAATCGGCGCAGCCTTCAATTAAAGTACAGACAGACAGCAGCAGACATACAATCAGACAGATGCACAGGCACGCACGGATGCAGCAATCATGCACGACCGACATACATTCTTCAAATAGTCTTTTCGAATTTCGCTTAATTAATTAATCAATAATAATATAATATAATAATAGTCATCAAACAGCTCGACAGTATTATTAATAATTAATAGTAGATAATTATATATTTATATATATATATATATATGCGTGTATGTATATATATACAGTACAGAAAATCTTGTACACTGAATAACAAATTGTACGCTGGTACACAAGTTACTCTGAGATCGTCGGACCATCCTTATTTTTCGCGACGCTCGCACTTACTGATACCTGACGTCGCAAAGCGCCGCGTCAAAGTGTCATCGGATTTAATTTTACGAAAACCGGCACGTGTTTCATTCTCGCCTTTGACGCGTGTGCTATTGCGAGTCTATATGTATACAATGTGTACATGCATGGTCCTCTTTGCTTAATTTTCCTTTCAAGTACATATGCGTTATTCGTCGCTTCATTCTCGTAGTATTGAAAAAAGGAGAAGTAGAGAAAGACACTTTTTTTTTTATTACGAATCCGGACAACGGCGCCAGTCCGAAGCCGGTGCGCAGTATTTACCATAGCTTAAAGGCGTTGCTGAAGCACCTTGATTTTCTTTCATGAATTTAATTGTTGCACAATGGTGACCACGACCGAAATAGAGACGTTGAAAGATCATGTGACAATAATTTTCAGTCATTTGTGTTGAGTGACCATGGCATCAGTGGATCATTGTGCAACGATGCTTCTTGTCACGTTCCAAATATTTTAATTTCATTCCTTTAATGCTCATTCACATTCCATTTTTATTTATTAACTCGCTCAAGGCTGCGCCGTCGGCTGGGATTATTACACGAACGCATGTTATCGCGTAAAACGAAAACAAACAAAAAAAAAGGAAAAAGAAAAGAAAGAAAAGCAACATCTTTTTATTTTAGGACTAATGAAAGATTTTATGAGTGAAAGGTATAATATAAAAAAAAAACAAAGTGATAACTTCAACGAGATGATTTTTCCTTTTTTTTTTCAGCACGTAAAATTTTGAGAATTCCAAAAATAGTTCAGAGCAAGTGAAAAAAACAGATCAGAAAAAAATTTGAAGAAAAGCAACAAAACAATGAATTTTGCAAATAATAATTATTAATTATCATTAATACTAAATAGACAGTACATCTTTCTCTCATGCTTTCAGGCGAAACCCGTCCAAGGTAATTTATCGTTTCAGTTTTACCTTTTGTTTCTCTTGTAAGGGGTTAGGTTGGTTCATTGATATTGCGAGGGAGGAGGACGAATCAGTTTTTTTACAATTTTTCAAGTTACTCCGTTTTATATATTTTTGTGTGTGCATTACTGGCTCATGAAGGTTGCTGCTCGAATGACATTCTAAATAACTCGAATTCTGGTGAAATCTTGATAAAACTCGAAGCTGAACAACACAGGCGTAAAATATTATGCGCTACAGTCTAACTTTTTTTTTCATTCTTTTCTACATCTTTTCTACCAACGGTTAATGGGAATCTTCGATAATTATTATACCAAAAATTAAAAAAAAATTTTTCACTGTGCAATAAATTCCTTACCACCCGAATAAAATGTTCTGTCTTGAAATTAAGTAAAGACCTAATCGGTATACTACTTTTAAGTGGCAAAATGTAATTCGTAACAGCCAATAACCTCCAACGAATAGCACACATTACTATGCATGTTATCATCGAAAGTACATAATCGAGGAATTAAATATTTAAAAAAAATAAAAAGCTTGATAATACAAAAATGTCATCCAACCAGTCTCATTATCGTTATCTGCATTTTTATAGACATTGTGCTACTTTTATTTCATTGCTTTACTGTTGAGACGATATTGAATATCCTACCAGTAACAAACCCAAAAATACTCTCAGGAAATATTGATCAGCCATTACGTATTCCAGTATTCCGATAATAAAGACATTTCAAAATTAACAGCTGCTTTTATCTTTTCTAGAATGAACACGGTCTCTTTGCTTTTCCCTTTTTTCTACTAATGAAAACTCAAGGGCTTCAGTCAATTTCAATGTGAAATAATAACAACAGCATCAACAACAACTAACAGCAGCAAAAGCGGTAACAACACCGTTTCTTACATTGATTATCGCAATACCCAGCTAAAGATCATATTTTTTTATATCATGGAATATTTTTAATTTTCTACACATGATACATAATCGAAGAAGCACGAATAAAATGGTTGAACGATATTGAAAAAAAAAGCTAAATAATGGAATATTAAAAGTAAATTTAAAGTTCCTGCATAATCGTTATGTATTATTATGAACTGTGGGGCTTTTGAAATATATAAAATATATTGATAATCATTTTTACGTATCATAAATTCGAGCAGCAACCCCTGAAGTTGTTAGAACAACTAGAGCAACAAACCCTATTAGAAATGGACTACACTCATCCGCACTCTCGCGACGCACGATCACAAGCAAGTTATTTCTATTGAATTATTGTTACCAAGTAATTCATAATTGGTTATTCGATATTTTATTAAATAAGCGAGTTTGTGTAAAAATTTAACGTTTTTTCACACGCACACGCACTCCATCTGACGATTCACAGTTTACTGTCTGGAATATTTCCTACAAATGTACGCCAGTCGAAATTGGCTTTTCTTGCGAGAGTCGCTTCTGTGTCCTTTGCATTTCTCTTTTTACCTTTCAGGTTACTTTGCCACTGGCAAATGTATCTTCCGCTGCGAGCCATCCAAGTCGCGTATCCATATTGTCACAGCTATTAATATCCACGCGCGATTCACACTATATTATCATTTTATACAAATATCGAGCGTGGATGTGACGTTCTCTTGTCGCAGTTAAATTCTTCGCCAGAGGCTAAAGCAGCTTCGAGTTTGTTTCAGGCATCCAACAATTTTTTAAGTTTTTTTTTTAATTCTTAAAAGTTTTCTTAGTTTTCATCACAATTCCACGACCTGCCGGTGGAGAAATATAATACGGCAGTTCACTTCAATAGCACACAGTCCTCTCTCTCTCTCTCTCTCTCTCTCTTGCAGTGCCCGGCGTCTCTCGTGTTTCTCACTCGACTGGGCGGACAATGTATCACACTGTTAAACGCAACTGTTATCGTTATTTAGGAAACCGTGTACTGCGTCGCGATAATTATTTGCTTGCACGTTGTTCTTAAGTAGCGAGGAGACACGCGGTAGTTAACCGCGAATGTCCTTTTTTGCACGACATCGTGTATCCCTTTTTTTTCATTATTTTATATCATTTTTTGTTTTGACCTATATATCTCCCAATTACTTCATGAATCGTGAAAAAGAATAAAGGAACGAAGAAATTCCGTTGCAAATGAATTTTTTAACTGTCTCAAGCAAGACGAGAGATGGGAAAGTAAGGAACAAAGAAAGAAAAAGGAGATACGGAAACAATAAAATAAAAAGAAACATTAAAAAATTTACACCGATTCTTGAAATATTTACACACGCACGGTTTCAATTCAAAATAATCAGAGATCTTCCTTTCGCCTTTTTCTTTAACATCCGTATGGGGGCGGGGGGTAGTTAGCTTTTTTAAATTTTTTTGTTTTAACGATTTCATCTCGAGACACGTAGACTCCTCATGACATTCTCTAATATATATCTTTTTTTTTTGGTTAGGGCATTTTTACGGGATTTTTAAGTGATCCGCGCGTGTACGATTACGTTAACGCTTAATTTGACAGTTTTTGCCCAATGTCTCGTTAGGACGTAAGAGACAAAGGCACGATTAGCGCCGCGCCTTATCACTAGCCGTTATCTCATGTTACGATGGACTATTATATATACATTTTCTTGACTACATCGACCGAGGCACTGGAACACGCCAACGTCGTCACGCGTTCGTCCGATACGAATCGAAGAGACGAATTGCTGGCGCGTCTCGGACGTCAATTTTCGATTTCAACTTATAAGCAAAGTCCAGTAGGGCGAAACATTAATTCCCATTGGGAATGCGTGCCCCTATCCGTCACATACGGACAAAGTTGGTCTCGCGCCAGCGATAAAAGCACTCTAGAGTTTCGCGATTCGCGATGAGATTTTTTTACCAAATATTTAAAGCAGTTTTCATCATGTTACTTGTCTAGTGTTTTAAAAATATATCTCACTGTCCACTGTAGTACTGCACACGACCTGTCGCGGCAGTCATAGGTATTTCTCGCATAACGGCTTCCCACGCTGTTAGAGAAATAAAAAGAAATTAAATTATCATTGTACTTATAGCCTATTAAGAAAAATATAAAACTTACCGAGTCCGACGAAGCTGACGATTTTGTCGTGATTGTATGTCTGCACGTTGACACCATCATCCGGTGCGATGTAACGCGCCGAGAAGTCTTCCTTAGGTTGATGATGATATTTCTCTATAATGCCAGGTGGAGGTGGTGGTGTTGGAGGCATATAAGGAGGAGGATGAAACCGTGGTGAATATCCCAGATATGGAAGAGATGGCATCATCATGTGAGGATGATGCACTGGATGATGATGATGATGCTGTATATGTGGATGTGGGTGCGCATGTTGCGGATGTGAAGGAAAGTTCGGTGGAAATTTGTCGAACCTATGGGGAGGAGGGGGTCTGTCGAAATTTGGTGGTGGCTTATCGAAGAAAGGCGGTATCACTGGAGAGAAAACCGGACTGGCAGTTGGGGTTGCTTCTGAGTCTTCTGAGAGAAGAAGTTCCTCATTAACGTCAAAACCAAACACAAGCTCACATGGTGAATCACTATTTCTGAGTGAGTCCGAAGAAGTCATCATGTCATCCATGATTACTGGTGGTCTGGAGGATGTGTTCTTTGTCTTGCTTGCAGATTGTGATTCTGTTATGGATTTCTGAGATTGTTCCTTGTCCACATTCTTTCCTGATAATTGTTTCGACTTTCTTGTCTCCATGTCATCAGCCTCCTGCTTGGAATTTGATGACTGTACGTTGCTACTCTTTCCAGTCTCGTGCCTCGTGCTGTTCTGTTGTTGATCCTTTCCTCGTGTAGTCCTGTCGATTTTGTTAATGTTTCTCGTTGGAGCCTCAGGATCAGGATTGGCTGCCTGTTGCTGCAGGACTGGCCTTGTTTGATTTCTGGATTTGTTCATTTCAGAATCCTCTTGAATTGCCAATGGTGCTAGATTTTGAGCATTGCTGACAGATTTCTTAAATGAATTGTCATCGTTTTGTACCTGAATTGGTCCACTAATCGATTTCTTCGTGTTATCCTCGTGTTGGGGATTCCATCCTTTTCTGAATTCCCTTGGTTCCTCATAATGCGGTTGTTGTTGATTTTGAACATTTTGCTGATAGTTTCTTCGTGAGCGTGGATTATTATTACACCTAGCATTCATATTGGCATTGGTATTAGCATTGGTATCCTTGGTTGTGTTGTGATCGTGTGAGTTATTGTTTTCTATTTCGGGTAAACTATTGCTTACAATGGAGTTGTTCAACTTCGGTAGCACAGGATTCACAGGTGTACTGTCGGAATTGGGACTGGAATTATTTGAATTCGCATTCTTGTTTTCTTGTTGCGCGAGGCTCTGATGCATCTTCTCGATGTCCTGTACATACTTGAACACTTGAATATTCTTATTGATGGCTTCTTCGTTAGCCTCAGCTTTTTTACTGTCTGGCGAATTTTTACTTTTCGAAGGTACGGGCGAAGGCGGTTTTTCGAAGCTCAGACTGAGACTATTTTGTACGTGATTCGAGTAGACAAAATTATGCTGTCGTATTTTTCTATCGGAGTGTTGTAACTCATCTAGACTGGGATAACATTCTTGCGGTAACTTGTCCGGTTCCGATGTTGCCTTAGACGGCACACTTGGCCACGATGCGGTATTGAGGACATTCGGGACCATTGTAGACATATTCAAGACAGTACTCTGTGACATGTTAATAGTAGCCATCCTAGCAATCTCGGCATAGCTGGCTTGCGGAGTTCCGCTCGACGATGTTGCGTTTTTCGTTAAATTGTGCTTCGTTGAATTAGAAGTCACGGGCAACGAATGGACTGAATCTAAGTCACTGCTGTCTGACTTGTCACTGTAACAATAAATTTGCATTTTTTCCCCAGACAGATAGTAGAACCAATTTAAATGAAACAGAAGGTCTAAACCATTTATGCAATAAATAATGGGAGTCTGAAATAGATACAGTGAATCACAGTTACCTTGGAGGCATACTGCTGGCAGATTTCCGTCTAAGCTCCGGTGAGAGAGGAGTCCGATATTCTGCGGTAAATCCTCTCGATCGCTGAAGATAAGACGCGGAGTTTGCCAAATTCTGCGCTCTACTGCCACTGGAACTCCTGCGCTGTTTCTTGCTCTTCTTCTTCTTCGTCACCACGTGGAATTCCGGTTCCTGTTCTGGCTCTGGATCTGCAATGACTTTCTTGTTGGATTGTCGACGGGTTGCGTAATCATCACCAGTGTCGTTGCAGTAGATGGATTGGCCTTCCTCGGTTCCCCAGGACCTTCTGTCACCACGACAATCAATGGTGGCATCGCCGGTGCTTCGCTGCTTTGCACGTCGCAAAGCAACATTTATGGTTCCTATAAAAGGAAACAGAAGATACAGTTATCGATCATGTTACACTATCATGTAATGAAACATTATAAAGGAAACATCTGCCGGATGTGTGCTATTACGAATATTCTTAACACAACTCACCCTGTTGACTGGAAATACTGCTAGCGCCACTGGAACTTGTGTTTTTCTCAGCAGTGAGATCCTCGAGTTTAGTTTTGGAAATTTCTTCGAGGGAATTGGATTTATGTAACTTGGTCGGCGTTTCTTCCCTCTTGGTATCCTTTTCCCTAGCCCTTGGTTTTGCATCAGAACTCGTTTTTACCCTCACGGCATTGACAGCTTTATCTTTCTTCCCTTTGGAGTCCTTGTTCTCAATAAAATTAATTAGAGTGTCTATATCCTTCTCGTTACGGTGTCCTTTTACGGTCTCAGCTTTGTAGACTATCACGTTAGGTTCTTGGTGGGCGTACTTTCTTCGTGACTTCTTCCGTTCCCCATTGTAACCCTGAACAGCATTTCCATTCTCGTCCAAGGACTTCTTTTCACCGGAAGCAGAGGAATCCTTCATAGTGATGTGTTGAGCCGTTAGTCTTGAAACAGCCTCTGCGCAGACACCGGAAAGCCATGTTTATTGACAATGTCAGAAGGAACAATAACGCGATATATTTCACCACGTTACTCCCAAGATTAAAGAAAGAGGAAAAAGAAAATAAACGCTCACCCATGGTAATGTTAGGCGATGGCCAATTTACAGGCATCACGGAATAGACATTCGGCACGAGAACCTTGTTCTGCTGAGTACTAGAACCACCTGATGTCCCACCAACAACACACTTCATGCTGTTATACGTAGGAAACGATAAGGCTCCCGTTGGTTCAGTACCATTAACAGAAACTTTTTGTTTATCTTGTTTCCCGTTGTGCTCGCGTATTGGGAATTCTATGGTGGTATCAACGGGTGTTTGAGTAATATCGAAGGTAGCACGCGTTATGAATTGAACCGGTCTACGTGGTTCGATGATTTTCATTTCAGTCCCTTCATCGTCCTCGGTGTCCAGAGAGTGAGGTCGCTGGTCACCGGCTCCTGTGACTGCCGCATTATGTTCGCCGATGCCACTGACCTAATAATACAAGGACAGAAATAACAAAAATTTAATCATTTCGTGGCAGCGGTTTCGACGTTTACACCGCAAAAATAAACACGTTGTCTCCAGGAAGTGTCTTACCTCAACCTCACCCAAATCGATTACCATGTAATCCGATTTGTACTCCGGAGGTGGATTGTCCGATTCGAGCATCTCATTTGTCCCTTGCTTTCCCTTGGACCCCCGTTTCTCTCGTTGTTCACTGCTATCCGGCTCTGGAGGCCCACTCTGTTGCGTGCTTTCCCTTTTATTATCTTTTTTCTCTTTATCCTTATCCTCGCGCTTCGAACCGCTATAAGACGGCTTATCGAGGGACTTGGATTTTTCCTTATTGGTCCAGTCGTAAGCAGCAACAGCTCGTTCCTCAGAGAATCCCTTCTTTATGCAATCCACCATTAACACAGTGGCCATGATTAG
Organism: Trachelus iudaicus; assembly: GCA_030142595.1. NCBI lineage: Eukaryota > Metazoa > Arthropoda > Insecta > Hymenoptera > Cephidae > Trachelus > Trachelus iudaicus. The sequence goes on along the minus strand of JARQTH010000413.1, from coordinate 155,847 downwards.
TTATCAAAGTCAGATTACAATTATATAAATACACCGAGTTATCAGTTACGTATCCAACTAATGCATACCTTCTTATCAAAGTTGAATTCTAAATAAGCTAGAGAGGCAAGACTATGCGATGCGTTCACGTTAGAAGGCAGGGAACCACCTTCACGTTGTCTAGCCGATACACTAGGTCCAGTGTGTTTCTTGCCCTTCCTCCTACCGCCCCCGTAAGTATGACTCGATCCAGAGGTTAGATAAGCAAAACTACTGTCAAACTCTGAATTGACAGGCTGTGCTAAATTCTGCAAAGAACCACCGTGGGTAAGACGTTCGGAAACTGAGTCCCTTTTGTGTCTTCGACGATTCGAACCAGGTAGGCAGCGTGAATTCGCAACAGCACGACGACCTTCCTCAGTCTCGTCAGCCTCTACTTCCTCGAGAAGTTCCTACGAGAATAAAATTCAGTAATCAATTTACATCCTTGTACATTGATACAGTACAACTTTTATCAATTTGAAATCTGTATATACCTTAAAGAGATTGGATTTTCCTTCACGGTCTTTGGGACACTTGTACGTTATGGCTTCGTCCAACAAGGCGCGCAACTCGCTATCGTTCAAAGTGGAGAGAGTCGCTGGTTCCTCCTAAAACACAAAAACAAAAGGGATCCTGACTCATTAAAAAGCAAGCAACAAGAAACACTTGTACATATCGCATTTCGCAAGATTGACACTCCACGCAACGTGTGACAGATACAAAGTGACGTCAGTTTCACGTAATCTCACGTAATCGTCGATGACTAGCCGGCGATCTTACTGGATACAGAAAGTATCTGACCAGCATACCGGTGGAGAAACGTGTTACGATTGATAAGAAACTTTTGCGACTATCTCTCTCGGTTCTCATGATAAAAGTGCAATTAAAAACGAAAGAAAAAGATACGACTACAGAGCAGCAGTGTCCATTATGTAAGTTACCACTGTATATATAACCGATCATGGGCACAGCACACTATGTACTATGTACTCAGTAGTCGCGTGGCCTTCTTTTTCATGTATTCACAAGCCTTGCAATTCTCCACTCTTAATACTAGCCGATAAAACGCTAGAAAAATGATAAACCCCACTCGATTTCACCGAAACTTAAATCAGAGCGACGCTCCTGTAAACGATTTATACAAATTAGTTAGCTCGTCGTCCACCAATCTTACATGCGACTAACAGGATGATAAGTAAAGTAAAAATAAATTCTTAAAAATTCCAACCTCACGTAATAACATTCCTAGATATTTCTAAGCTCGATTCAAATGCATCTATAGACACTGCTTGAAGTAAAATATAGAATCCACGTACATAGTTTGTCTTACGATTGACTGTTCAATGACTATATTAACCAAGGCTAAGAATAATTTCGATGTAAAGCAGTATATTTTAGTAATACTTTTACTTCAGGATACTAAACCACAATAAATAACAGTAAAATTATTTAGTATCGATATTCGACCTTCTGTAATAAGTTACTTGAAACATTAATCACCAAACAAACGTATTCAATGATTCATCATCGATTGCAGTATAGTTAGAGGCGATGACGAGGTGCCGAAGTAAGCATGTAAGGAGACTTATCACAGTTTTACAGCAAGAAATAATCGTAACAGATCAGTTGAAATTCGCTGCATCACCCTGGGTCCCTCTTGGCTTCAAACCATGTACTGATACGTATAGTCAAATGTATGTCGCAACAACAAAAATCATACGTACTTGTTGTTAGCTCGCGTTCGCGTAAATATGGATGGCAATAAACAACGTGTCACGGAATATTTGCAACACGCCACAAAATCCTGAATTAAAATAATATCGGTATCTTGCATGTTTCCGTCAAGAAATTCATAAAGATGTACAAGGAGGCCTGGTCTATAATAACATAGAATACAAATACCGTATGATGTATTATAATTCTATGTTATTTTTGGATTCTTGCTTTACTCGCTCGATGGTTGTCCAGAATCTTGGAAACAATTATGACTGGAGAGTTCGCATTTGTTTTATGAAGAGAAAGAAAAAAAGTTGCGTAATGCTCAGAGTAGGGGCCTAAATCTACGGTATGAATGAGGCCTGCGAATATGGCGCGAAAAACGTGTTTCAGAAAACTACATTCAAATAAGGAATGTGGGTCGTCTAGACGACACGAAGGTTTAGATGTCATGTAATTCACTTTGGAAAATAATGATAGACATCGAGATGTGTCCAGTGAGACCTCTTTTTCTTTTTATTTCGTTATTTCTGCGGGTGGATAGTCTTTCGATTAGTTTATATATTTTTTTAATGTCTTTCCATCAATTATCTACTGTACTTCATGATACCTGTACAAAAATTATATTCATACCATTGTTCATACTACTACGGCTATCACGCTGCATAGAAAATGATCTTGGTTGTGTTCTGTGATTTTTATTACGCGAACAGAAAAAAAGTAGTTCACGAGTAGATAAGCGGGGATGTAGGTAAATTCGTAGGGTAAATTTAAGGTTTCACTTATTGGATCTGGTTGACTGATATAGTGGAAGCGAAGTATACGCCGTCGTTGACTGTGTAGCGCCAGTAAATATTGCAATTCTGCTACTGTCAGTATATTATTATATATTAGGTAGCATGCAATACTATTCATATTGCCATCCATCAATCGTTTGTTTTCTTTTTGAATTAATTAACAAGTTTCGAACGTTTATTACGTGAGACAGAACTCTCATTAATCTTTGAACAATTAAACTGATACCCAGGACGTTGGAATAATCGGCTACATTAAAAAAAAATATATATAGATACTAGTTATACTTGGTGCATATCCGTAATATATTGAATACCATCGAGATAAAGGAGTTCCGGGTGTTTCTCGGTCCATTGGCTTCTTCTTAGAACGATGTAGCTGAACTTTTTGTTAATTATAGCGAAAACTGTGCTTGACCAGTTGCCAACTAAGAGCCAATTGTCTTCGTGGTTTAATCGGTCTTTTACTTGTCTAAATTAAACTTGACCCATATACCCGGCTATGCTAGAATGTTTCAAAAATAGAGCAATGGTTTACTAGTTTTAAATGTAAATACAGTGCAACTTAGATAACGTGAATCGCAAGGGAAACAAAATATGCTCCGAGTTATCGTAGTTTCGACCTATCGGAGTTTTCAAGTTACAGAGGTGAAGCATTAGAAAATTCGAAGATTCATAGTCTTATAGAGATTTTGAACTTGTAGAAATTCGAGTCATCAAAGTCCCACTGTAGTATCGATTATAGTGGGAAAACGTGGTAAACTTGAATTATGTACGTCGATAAGGGCGAAACGGGTGCCGAACGTAGACGCACGATTATGACTAATGAAGCTTCTGTGGTGGAAGAGAAAAATATTTTACATGAAATACTTTTTTATAGTTTCCACTTGAGGGACTTAATAACTATTTTGTGAGGATATTTTGATAATGGGATATGCTTCTCATAGGAAAATATTAGTAATAGGTATTTGAAGCTACTTCAGCACATCATTTTACAAAGAGTCTTTATATGAAATAACATTTTATCTGGAATGATAAATACGATTAATGCTACCTACTCTGGTTAGATACAGACTTGAATGACAATAACCATATATGCTGGCAACAGAGTACCTAAAATCCAGTTTTAATTCTATCACTTGTAATTTAAAAAAATATCTTATTCGTAACGGAGTGTAGAATATTCATATTAGATATGAATAATTAATTATATTCTGAATTGAATTAATTGTGATTATTATTGAAAATGCATTAATCTAATAAGTGGAAACAAACTTTACATTTGGATTCACCAAACATCACATTTACATTTGGTTTCACAAGTCAGTAATTTCATTTAGAAACAAACAAGACATTCCAAATCATATCAGTCTGCTACATTTCCATATCACATTAGATTATGAAAAGTCATTGTTTCAAGAAGTACAAAGAGGACATTTTAATCAGTTTCCCAAGGGTTTGAGCAAAGAAATTCAAGAATTCAACCAAAATTCATGATAAAGCAAGTTAACAATGTTCAATCTGAACCAAAAAGTATCCTGGAATATTAATGTAAACTTGTACAGCCACTTTCCACCAAAGTAAAAACAGCCATCATCCAATTGCAACGTTTGTCAAATGGATGGAAAGATGAGAAGGTAAGCCACGATGGCAGTATTTCTATAAAACTTACAGGCAACAGAAAATATGCTGGACAGTGCCGGCATGGAATTTATATTTTTAGAGGGCACCCGGGTCGTCGGCTGCAGTCTTGGTACCCGTCTCGTTTTATCCCTCTCGCACTCCTGCCCACTCAATCACACTTTCTTCCCTCAGTTCGTCCCGTAGGAATTTCTCGCTATTTTTACGTGGCACCTAAGCACGAATCTTTCCCACACGACTCAAATGTAGTAATTCACGACATACACCCAATCACTCCATAGCACCAGACCCAATTCGGACGAAAACGCAAGTCTGCCCGAGGATCACAATCGCTATTTCAACGAGCGGGCGCGGCGCGCTCTTCTCAGTATGGCCGCCGCCATTATACTGGGAACACGGCCTTTTCAGGGATGCCTCTAGCAGAGAAGGGGCCCTCTACCAAATGGCAATGGCAAAACTAGCGCGTTCGATTTAACACGTTGCACGCCTGTCTCATCGACCGTGTTGCTTTCTTGCTTCGCTGCTCACTTTTGCTTACATAGCATACACGTCTCTTGTATCACGAAGACTGATAAAAGTTTTCCGTGATTGTTGGGTCTAACAAGGAATTCTCATAGGAGAGGAATTTCGTAGTAGGCTTATTATGTTACGAAGTCACCTAAGTTTGTTATGATTCGGAATGAAGATAATGCAGTAATATCCTATCCTGCTAGCTTTACGAGGATCATTTAAAAAACGAAAGTCATACGTTGGATAAAGTAACAAACATTGCGGTAGTCATCTGTGTACCATAAATTTATACCGCGATAGGTTTGTTCTCGTTACTTACACTTTCTGCACTTTTTGAAAAGTGACATCTAGTAATATTATTTTCTTTTCGCTGTACTAACGCCGCGGAACTCCACAAAACGGAAATAGTTGGTAACAATTGAGCGTGAGAACGTGCGGCTACAAAAATCACTATTTACACTATCAGCGAATCAGATATAAAAGAAAAAAACTAGACAAGGAAAAATAAGGGTTTCCACATAATCCTTAGCCAACTTTTGCGACGAGGATCACTTAGTAAAATTAATTTAATTAAAAATACTCCCGAAAGCATACCTCGTCTTTCTCGAATGACGAGATGTCACGCAGTATCAACCTTAACCCGATTATATCTAGGTGGATACGATTTTTCAGCATTTCAATGAATTACTTGATACGGTTTATTGTCACTCGTGTCAATTGTATACCACCGTTAGGGTACGATGCGTTCGTCGTAGATACCAAATTCGAAATGTTTTCCCGTATATACAGTAAGAATACAAAAGGAAAAACCCCCCCTGCCCCAAGTTTTGCGCGAGCAGCAATGGAGGCATAACGGAACAATTTTCGACATTGTCATCTACGTCCCAAACGCTGCCGGCTGGTTTAGGCACAAATTCGCCAGCTGCCAGGATCTGTCGCAGCTAACTATTGTTCGCATTGAGCCGGGAGAAGTACAGGTAAAATTTTTTGATGCCTCGTGCTTTTGCTAAGATCGTACATATACATTTGTTATATATACGCAGAATAAAGACCGCTGCCTACAAAATGTCTTGATAGAATGGTCGTAGTAGCTGGTAGCAAAATAAAAGTTCCATAAAATATTTTCAACAATGTTTATAAAGAATTACAAGATAATATAAGTGAAATTGAGAATCCTAAGGACACTAGTATATTTATCTGTACATTTTTGAAGGTTTCAACGATGAAAGACAGAAAGTGATACCGCAACTTTTGTCAGAGATTTAAATCCGAAAATTTCAGAAATCCTAGAATTTCGTTTTGATTCAAAACGTTGCTATACAAAGTACGCATTCGAACATATTAGTGGAATGTATGACAAAGCAAGATGAGACATTTTCATCCGTAACTACGCGATACTTCTGATCATAAAGAATTGCAAGCACCGAATTCAAACGGCCCTGAGTCTGCATAAGCGAGGCAATTTGCCAAGAAACTATTCGCAAGCCGCAATGCCCTAACGTTGTCGATTCCTAGGCCTTTCCAAATGCCCAGCAACCATTCTTGAGACTGCCTTGTGTTATCAAGTGGGTGCCATTTTATTGAATTTTTTCTCCCTTCTTTTATCTTTACAAAATTGATCGTTCTCCATAAACATAATTCAATTTCCGATATATGCCCGTAATACGAACCGGAAGCTTATGTGTTCATGTGTTAACAATAAAGTTGCAATTTCTGCACTGTGACAGTAAATCATTACTGACTGTTAACATGCATGTATACAAGACCTATACAATTACTGATATGCACATACATATAATAATGCGTAAAGCAACGCCCTTGTGCGATAAATCGATTTCTCTATTTTCTTCATTCAAGCAGAGTATCTTGCATGTGAATTATAACAAACACTCATAGTGAATTATATATATAAATTTGAGAAAATATTCAGAAGCTGATCTTTCTTTGTTTTGTTTTTTAAAAATATATATGTATTATTTCAATCTTCCTTGATGTGCTAGATGCATGGTGTTATTAGGCAATGGCTCACCTGCTTATTTTCAAAATTATTAGTTGTGATGCCTTGTGTCGTATTGCCCTCTGCAGGTTCTGTTGTATTAAGAGAATTAACAACAGTTGCAGTGGTAACAGCAGATTCTGTACTGGTATCAGGTGTAAGATTAACTCGGTTCTCAGTTGTCTTATCGGGTGCTACAGGTTCCTGACGATGATCAGGCCCAGGGGCCATTTTGATGGATATTGACAGAGCAGTGCCCACCGTGCTCATATCCTCTTCTTCATTCCTTGTTCTGTAGCTAGGACCTGATGGCCATGACTCGCTGGCAGGTAGTAACCATCTACGCTGCCTTAAAGCCACAAACACTCAGGCAAATTTTACTTGCAAACAGGCCCTGCTTTCCACATAGAAATGTTATTAGTCGTTGCTTCGAACGTCATAACGCTTTGACATTTATCTCCATTAAAGAGACAGAAATTGTTGTTATTCACAGTTATCCACGTATTCTACAAAATTACACCATTGTTTGGAATAGCCTTTTTCACTAAAACACGAACAAAAGTCACTGTTTCATCAAGAGTACAAAGAATTCTCTGATTCTAGCTCCCAAAAGAATTTCACAATGAAATTCAATAACGTCCGAATAAGACAACGGTCAACTTCTCATGCTTTGCCAGATCGCGACGTCGAACCTAACCTAATAAACCACTCGCACCTTCAAATTATTATTCATCGGCTCTTATCCGACGAAAATTGCCACTGAAAATGGCACCCTTTTCTGCCACGTAAAATCGTGATTATCAATGAATCGAAAAGGTTATTTTGGCAGCTCAATGCATGAAGATGTATCTCTTTCTTCCTTCAAAGAAAATTTTGAAAAAAACCCTGTACCTTTATCCTGCCCCATTAAAAACATCCCCCAGGGACTCTGGAAATTTTAATTTATGTAAAGGATACAATTGGCCGTTTTTCACAGTTAGCACACGTCAATCTTTCACGATGATGTTTAAAATGGATACCACTGCTATGCTTATGTCATTCAAACAACTCACATGGAGTTTTTAGCAGAGTCTGAAGGAACGATATGGAATTACGTGTTCGCGTTGTTAGGACGTTCAAAAATGCTTGAGTGACATGATGCACTCAATAGGTTGAGTAGGGACAATTCCCACATCCAACAAGAATTTTCGTTGATCTTGTTTATACGGATAATCAATCTTTTAATATAAATTCAGTAGTATTTATACAATTTCGTACAGTGACAAGATAGCCCCATGCAAAACACAGAGACAGGGACAGATCACGCGTTCATCTTTGAATGGAATTAAAAACAAGATGCTTCAATCGCTCACGCTCGAATTCGAGATATCGACGAGTTCAAGATGGCCACCGTCCTGATCGTGTACATAATTCTCATTCATTTCCAAATGAGATGTAATAACTCACTATTTTTTAAGGAAAATATCAAAGTATCTCGCTTCTAAGAACACAACAAATTTTCAGTTTCCACCTATAAACTCTCCAACAGAGAGACACGTTTCTCAACTGCAATTAACGAGACTACAACTTCATTTCACTGTTTTCACTTGTGTCCACCTCGCTGGCAAAGAATGAGATATACTTGTCGTCCTCATGCACAGTTCCACTGACACTTAATGAATGTTCACAGAATCGAGTGCACTGCTGCCTAGAATTCTTCATCCGAGAACCGATTGCTCTGATCCTCAAGAGATTATCGATCGCTAACCAGAGAGAGATTTACTTTTCATTTTCTCCCTATTCAATCCCAAGAAAGAGAGCACAATCGGCTCGCCAGATCTCTACGCGTAGATGACTCAGCCGGGTTACCAAAATGTCCAGGTGTATCGACAGGTCGATTTACAATCGTGTTTACAAGTATCGCGCACTGCCTTTCAAACGTGCAAAAGGACTTGAGACTCCGGCCGATGATACTGCACCGTGCGAAGGAGCTCCCGTTCACTGCTACTCTGGACCTCGGCATTCGACAGCCTTGCCACGATCAGACCCACGCAAATCAACCACACTGTCCTCCGTGTCTCCAGAGATGGCCACCAAGTATTTACAACACTCGACAACAGCTTGGAGACCAGCGAGAAACTCCGTGAAAGCCTACGCTCGGAGTTTTCTCGCGACACAATAAACGATCGCTTTTGCGCAGAGACACGGCCTACTAGCCGTTTGGTCTCCGAAAATGTCGTCTGGTTTCAGGGATGTGATATTTGCACCTGGAACCCCAGCTTCAATTCGGTAGCTGGATGACGTACTAAAGTGGTACTATTCCATGACAGCTTTTATATAATTTTTCTTCCTTTCACGTTTTTGTTATAATTTTCCATTATCGCAGTTATGTAATGCCTGGTGCATGTCATATAACTTAACAACAACTCTATTCTATTTGCCCTTACACATTATGTAAAATACAAATGACAATAATGGTAATATTCCAAGCAATGCTTCTGCATTAAAGTCCCTGTATTCTTCATGTGTATATCATGATATTACAAATTTTATTACTAAGAAAATACGATAACCAATAATTCCATAAGTATAAGACCCGGCCCTTTGCTATTTTCAGATCTTATTATTTGTACTACCTCAGGGGATACTCCGCGATAAGAGTGTAAATTATAACGGCCCTGTGTTCCTAGCACGTCACGAAGATCGATAACTCTCGAACTCGAACAAGACACTCAGCGATACGAGTTTTCTTTTCGATTGCTGGGATGTTCATTGACGTATTTAGTGACAAGCTGCCGGATGATTGTGTAGAGCTAGAGAAGCGCACAGTTGAAGGAAGGTAGGCCGAAAGTGGACGTACGTAGTTGTCCCGTTGGTCATTGTATTTCTTCTTTCTCTCTCTTGCCTATACAGAGAGCGTAAGTCGTGCACGATAAGTGTAAGAATATAGTGCGTGACACGTACGAATTGCTCAACGCCGATACAAAATCAAGCTCGATTGTTTTTCAGAGGGCACATTTCTTTTCTGCCATTGAAAAATAAGAGGTCTGCTTCAACACTTCTGAGAGAACAGCGAGGAGCAGACGAAACTACAGAATGACGGAGACCGAGAATATTTTCCTCTTCGTTCCCAATATCATTGGTAATAGTAGGATCTGATAATTATAAAAAATAGCATTTGTTACTTGATTATTTCAGTTTTATCAAGATGTCACGATTATAGATTTGAAGTATTTTTTTATATTTGAATTTTTAATAATGTATATCCAGAACGTATAAATCGAACGAATTGTGGATATGGAGAGTTATTTATAATTTGTTCCAGCATACAGTTTCTAGACGAAAATCATATGCAAATTAATGCAAATTAATTCCAATAGAACGACCAATTGATTTAAATCGATACTTAGCGTTGAATTAACTTGCGCGATATTTTCAAATCACTGAGTCGGATTTGCATGTAGAATCTTAAACGTAACGTTGAAACTCATTACCCTGAAAGATTATTAGTTTGTAAAAGTATTACGTCGTATCGGACATTATGTAGTCATATACACTAGAGTGAAAAATTGCTGTTATTGCTCTCAAATATTGTTTTTTACGTTTTGAATATATCTCATGTTCTACAATCGGACTCAAACTTTATATAATTATTCATGGTGTGCAATTAATAGAATAATTTGTAAATCAATAATTATTGCAACAATTATGTATATATTGAGTTCGAAAAAATATCTAACAGAAAATTATTCCATTGAAATAATCCGCTATGATAGGATTATCCTCTGACATAGAACTACCCAAATATAAGTGTGTAACATTTGAAAGACTTCCCTTATTGATTAATGTCTTGATGCTATTACTTTATGTAACAGTCCAAGTCTTGTCATATAGATTTCCGAATGAGAGTTTTTTTTTTCATTGTATTGCACTATCACAACTTTTTGGAAATACAAATGTGAGATGGATAAATACTAGTTTGAATGAAAATCATATCATATCCATAATTCATCCAATATAATTAATTTGATATGTTAACAGGATATGGCAGAATAATCCTGGCATTAATATCATTCTATTTTATGCCAATGAACTATGTTATCTCGTCATGGTGCTATATCATCAGTGGACTGCTTGATGCTGTGGATGGTCATGCTGCCAGATATTTCAATCAAAGTACCAGATTTGGTGCTATTTTGGACCAGTTGACAGATCGTGTTGGCACTATGTGTCTTCTGGTGACATTGAGTCAGTTTTATCCAACATACACTTTCTGGTTTCAATTGAGCATGGCCATTGACATTGCCTGCCATTGGATCTACTTGCATACGTAGGATCCTCCAGATTGTCTTTTTTCTTCTAGCATGTCTCTCCTTTTATACCAATGTTTTATACCAAACAATGTTTGTATTTTCATTCAGGACTCTTCTACAAGGGAAAACAAGTCACAAATTCCTGGATATTTCTGAAAATCCAATAATGCGATTGTACTACACTAATCGTCAAGTTCTCTTTGTTATGTGTGCTGGTAATGAGGCATTTTATGCTGCTCTGTATCTTCTGCATTTTACCGAAGGACCCATTTGTAAGTAATATCAAAATGATTGCCTTTCAAGTATAGAATTCACAGTTTTAAGTAATTTGATTTCTTTCAATTATTTCAGTGGTTGGTATAAGTTTAATCAGAGCAGTGGCATACATCTCAGCGCCTATTGCTTTTGTGAAAACTCTGATTTCTGTGCTCCATGGATATGTATCGTGCATCAATTTAAGCATTATTGACATTAAGGAACGTGAAGCTCAGCGTAAAGGAAATTAATCTTTATTATCTAAACTGGGTGTTCTAGTTGATAATGTTATTGCTCGATGTACCAACTACAGAACCACTAAGAAATCTTACCTTTGCCATCAGTGTAACAGACTAATCAAAGGTATCATTTGGTTTTAACCAAATATACAACTCTTGTACGTTCCAAGTTTTCCATTGTGTTGATAAATTTTTTTTAGAAGTTACAACAAGATATTTATGTTTACCAAATATTGTCTAGTTGGCAGTTCCTAATAGACAATTACATTTATATAGAGCCACCAAGCAACTTAGTATACTTACATTGCATTTTATTAGATTATTTATAAGTTTCAATAAAAATTGTACTCTCTGTGGTTTTTTTAATAGATTTCTATGTATGATACAGCTGAATCGAGTTGAATAAATCCTTTACAATTATATCATACATGTATAATTAAAACAATAGCTATTTTTAAATAAAGAAAACAAAGTTCGCTTTAAAATGGGACTCTGGTGTTGCCATTGTAATCATGTAGCAGTATATCACATGCATATATAATTTTACCATTTTTATTTTCTTAATCAGTTGCATACAAATGTGTTTAAACAATGATATTGTTTAATAAAATAATTATCTCTAAAATGTATCTTTTACAACTTTCTGAAAACTCCAAAATCAGACATTCATATAAATAAAAGCTTACAACCTAATGACTGAACAAATCTACCATAACAAGTTGAAAGCTACTCAAAAATTTGTCAGGTATGGACAATAGAGGAAAACAAAAGTCATTGGAATGAATCTATTGTAAAATTATCTCATATTTCGGAATGACACAGCACAAAGTAAATATATGTCCAAAATGCTTTGTGCTCAAAAGAACATAAGGGAGATGCCTTGTCACTGGGAAATTTTACATACTCATTCAGGAATTCGCTATTAAAACATTGTATAAAAATACGCATAGCGTATCATTCATCCAGTAGCAAAGTTAATAACCAAAAAAAGTAACTAATAGGGACAACGTTACAGTAGTGCGCAATCAGAAGAAAACACCAATAAACTGCCAGAAATATCATTAGACGTCGTTCGTGATACGTAAAGAAAATGCAAGGAAATAACGAAATAAAATGACGTGAGACTAACCTTAAAAATGTCCTTCTCTTGTGCGACTTATCATGTCCAGTCACGTTTAAGCGCCATGTTCTCACTTCAAACGTTCGCGCATGTTGAAAAGTTAAGATCAGTGTTTTCGAAGTTACGATGAACGAATAGGAAACGAAATTAAAGAAAAAAGTAAAGACTAATTCACTGCCCGGCGCGAACCGATCCAAACGAAGGGATATGTTGCGAGCCGTTGGAACAACTTTCGTACAGCGCACAACGAACTTTTTTGATCAACTAACCGATTGCAATTATTCGCAAAAACAGACGAGAATCACAGGACCGGCGCGTTCTCGAAGACGAGTGCTCGCGCCAGCAAGTACTGCTTGGCCCAACCTAACCTGACCAGTAGCGCTGATCTCACGTCAGCTGCTATGAAAAACAGCGCTCTTCTTGAACATATTTCAATTTGGATAATATACCATCAATTAGTAAACACAAAAATAAATAATGTCATTGCTTGTTAGAATCGTGAACTTTTTTGTTTATTATTTATAAATCATGTTATGAATAAGATTAGCTTACTAGACATTGAAATAGCATCTGATTAAATGCTGTGTAGGTTTAAATGATAACTGACAGATGCAGATTTTTAAGTTCTTCTTTTACCAATACAACTTATCTTTGATAAATTATGTTTCTGCAGTATACTTTGACTGCTTTAGTTACGAGTTTTTTAAAATGATTAATTTTTTAATTGTGTAAATTTATTAGTGATATGAAGTAAATTGACTGCTGCAAAAACAAATTAATATGGCTATGTAAACGTAGTTATTTTGAGGCGTACGAAAATATGAATATCAGAAATGCGACTGTTGTGTAAACAGTAATAATTATTATTCTACATTTGTACAGATAGAAAAAATAAATCTGTCTGAAAATGAGGGGATGGCTGACATGACGCACTGCTGTTACACTCAACGGTTAACATTGTTTTCCTCTTTCTTGTTAATGATGCAAGTATATAATACTAACTCAGAAACTGTAATGGATACTGTTTATTCACGAATTATAGTTACGTTATTCTCTTCGAATACTAAATCCGTTCTAGATGGATACACATGTTTCATGTTACCTTCTCTGTCAACTACTTTAACCTGTTCTATGCATAATGAATGGTATTCTTCAGGAATGTCGCTTTCTGGTGAACAACCAAGTCCTGATACAACTAGTTCTTTTAGGAATTGATCCATTACTTTTCTGTCGAAAGAAATAATATTATGAATATAAACAATAATTGTAGATGGATAGCGTTACTGTAGAAATTATGATTTACTTACTTGCATACAAGCTGTGACTGAGTACTGGTTACTTCTACAAGCATTGCAATGCTATTCACAGACATTTTGGTAATGTCACTGTTTGTTATTGGAGGGAAGGAAATAACCTGATCAGAACTATCGAGAAGGCATGGATAGAGTGCTTTTCCTTCCAACAAATAAAGATATTTATGAATTCCTGAATATACATTGCGTTTCTTTTCTTTACGTAAATTATCAGCCTCTGCTTGTAATTGTTGAAATAGAGCAGCTGCACTATATGACTTGCTGCGCATTAAGGGTTTGATTTCAATCTCTTTTGGTGGCTTTGCAGTGTAAGTCAGATCTCCTGAAAATATAGTTCATATTGATCAAACGAATAGATATTTTATATTTATTGCATACCAGGTATGAGTGAGCTGAGATCGTGTGTGGCGAGGGTTGCAACATTTCTCTTATCACAGATGCCTTCATGTAACTTTGTTTGTAATTGTATGAACTTCTTGAAGGTCTCATCAGTAAAGGATAGTTCCTTGACAATGCACGCAACTATGTAGGGTCTGACGGATTTTACATGATCCATGATTTTTATTACTGGTGTTTCTTCAGTCACTTTCAATACTTTCATCTTGTGTGTTAATTTTTCTAAGGCTGCTTGGGTACTCTCGCTCTCTGAGTTTTTACGGCCTTTCTTTCCTTTTTTATTTGATTTGCCACTAACAGCTACTGTGCCAGAAGTAGTCTTTGGACAGTGCTGTTTTACATAATCTAATACTTGCTTTGTACGACACTGATCTACTAGTTTTGAAAGGCGTTTATCAGATAATGGATTACCCTTTAGATTTAATTCCTTCAGCTTACTACAATCTGCCAGTTCTCCAGGAACAGCTGAAACAAAAAATATATTCATCTATCTTCTACAGGCATTTTAATCATACAAGGAGTTTATTCTATGATCTTGTATCACCTGAGATATGATTTTCTGCAAGATCCAACAATTTTAATGATGGTAACACATGTATATTTGAAGGAATTTGTTTTATTTTATTTCCATTCAATTTTATCTCTGCAAGATGTATTAATTCTGGATAACAAACATCAGGAAAGTTATTAAATTGATTGTTTGATAAATCTAATATGCTCAATTTGATATTGCGAGCTTGTGATGGTAATTCGTTAAGGAGGTTCGATGAAAAATTAATGCTTGTCAATTGTGGAAGATTCCCCAGTTCTTGTGGCAGATGTTCAAGTTGATTCCTTGAACAGTCTAGTACTTTCAATTTTTGTAGATTTCTTATGACAGATGGTAGTTTTGAGATTTTATTCGAATGCAAAACCAAGGTAGTTAGATTGTTCAACTTTCCAATACCATCTGGTATTTCATTAAGACAAGTTTGGTTGATATTCAGATAATTTAAGCTGCCAAGATCAAACAAAGCTGTGTCTAAGCCTGTCTCACTAATTTTGCGGGATATCTCAGCACCGGACAATATCAACTCGTGTCTATTATCTTTCACAACTTGAATAATTTCGGCCCACGTTTCCTTGGAAGTCATTTTCGTATAATCAGATCGTCACTTACAAAAGGAATATCATAGAAAATGAAGCTTTCAGGTTATGTGCCGGCGTGTTATTAAAATGCTCGGGAGAAATGACAGCCGCCATTATTTGGAATAAATCAATGCAACATACTTACGTGGTTACAAACCTATAATGTAGAAAGTTATTTATTCAAAAAAATTCTTTGAAAAATTGCATAAAATGAAGGCATATTAGATAATCGTAACATTCTTCAATAAAAAAACTATTTCTATAATCCATCCGCAAAGCCATACATATGAATATAAACATATATTTTTTATCATAGACTATACACAGTTATAAGTATGAAAAGTGTTTGATATACTAAAATATATATTTAGTGTGGTTCAAAATAAATATTCATAGATGAATTTTGAAAGATAATCTTGCAGCACTTTTGCATAACTTATATTCATGGGGTAGTTGACCGCATAAAGAACGAAGACACGGAAGTCGCGAAACTCGACGTATGACATACATGACTTTAAATATAGGAGTGTTCAAATAAGATTATTTATCATAGTAAAACAAATACTTGCGTAGGTGTGAATCTATGTTAAATGTAGTTCTAGAGCACTCTTAATTACGACATGAAGCGTATTAGAGATTTCGGGACCGGTTCCCGATAGGCATATTGGATAGACGGTTTCCGGAATTACATACTACATCGCAATTAAGAGGTACATACACATTACATGTCATTGAAAATCTATAATTATTTGCTAAAAGTCCAGAACGGATGTACGAAAATCTATGAACAGCATCATTTGGATGTATCCAATATTTCTCTAAAGAAGAATTTTTTATCCATCCATCATCCATACAAGAAAATGACAACCATGAAGACATTTCAGAGGTATCTACCATTTGCTTTATTTGATCTCCAATACTTCCTATTGATATAACTATGAAGAAGTCATATAAAATGGAGGACGACAATTACCAGTTCATGTAGCGATGGTAATTATTATTTGCTGAATAAATAGAAGACACGTCTTGGCTACAACAGCCGTGAAAACGACATTAAAATCGACATAAGGCTGATCAATAACGGACAATGAGAAATGTCTTTACACTCTACACTATGACCCGTACTCATACCTCTCTTTTAGAGTTAAGAGACGTCTATTAGTATCTCCTATCCTTTGTGTTTACAAAAGATAACAAAGGATAGGAGATACTAATAGACGTCTCTTAACGCTAAAAGAGAGGTATGAGTACGGGCCTATATGTATAGGTAAATTGATTAATCGATTTCGAAGGACATCTTGGGTTGGATGAAGGTTCTTAGATTTTTTGAGAGGTCCTTCATCTCATTTTCTTTCGTTGTGGTGATTGGGAAGTCCTCTGAAGAATTCATAGTAAGTTTTGGAATAGGTGGAATGAAGCCGAGACCTTGGTCGTGTCGACCAGAAGATTGTGCAATAAACAACCGGTCGCTCATTTGTATTTGCATGTGAATAAACTCAATTCGCGACACTTTTGGTACATAATAAGATAATCTGAGAAGACAAGACATTTTTCACAGCTAATGATCACTAAGCCATCCCGAGCAATGTCACGCTTCACCTATGTTCTGGCTATTGTCCTTTGTGGCTAGTTTTGGTTTTTGGTGATAAATCCCCGGTTGGCACTTCCGTTAGACGAAGACACTGCTTATCAACAGTGGCCCCGATGCTTCCGTATGCAGAACGAGTTATGGTGGGGACTGCTGTGCCCCTTCTTTGACTTCCTATAAAGACACCATCGGTCATCGGAAGTTCTTCAGTTTTTGCTTGAAACTCAATCCCCATTTTATAATATTTACTGAACTCTACGTCTCTGGATATTTTATCCAGCACATATTAAGAGTTACATTTTATTATCTGAGGTAAGAGAATCCAGTTATCATAACAAATATTATATAGTAACTTATAATAAATCACGGACGATTTACCACGTCTATGATTTTGCCTGACGTATAATAGTTTCTGTTTTAACAATTTTTGCAAAATTATTTAAAAAAATTCCTTTTACTCGCAGAAATTATGATTGGTGTAACACTCTTTTTGATCTCCACCGTTATTGCGACGAGTACTGCCTGGCCTTTTAGGCGTCGTGACGTCTTCGATAATGCCGTCGACAGTCCCGACGGACTTATGGAGCATTTGACGCATCTCGAGGAGGTACTTTACGGTCTGCCAAACAATGATACGGGAATAAAGGTGGCTGAGTGGTCCGAAGAGACAGGAGTTAATCCAGAAGAACTTGGAGAGTATGCCGAGGGCGATATTCTGTTTCCAGCAGGAATGGGACGCAACGGACTCAAAGCGGAAACAGCGAGATGGCCAGGAGGTGTCATTCCCTACATGATCAGTCCTTACTTCAGTAAGTTAGCTATCATGTAATATATTTATCTATCCTATGTAATATAATATAGTAATATTAATGTTTACTATATATAAAAAATGAGGAAAACATTTTTATGACCTAATCACTTTTTTCGTTTTTTCCATTAGACGCCCAACAACAGAAACTTATCACAGAGGCCATGCAAGAGTATCACAAAAATACCTGCATCAAGTTCAAACCTTATAATGGCGATGAAAATGATTACATTAGAATCACTGCTGGCAACAGCGGATGCTGGAGTAGCGTAGGACGTATCGGAGGACCCCAAGACGTTAATCTCCAGGTACCTGGATGCGTCACAAAGAAAGGTACAGTGATCCACGAGCTCATGCACGCCATTGGATTCCTTCACGAGCAAAACCGTTACGAGCGTGATGACCATGTTATCATCAATTGGAGTAACATTCAAACTGGTACGTTTTGCCCTAAAAAAGTTATTCAAAAGAAGGCTTGAACGATGCAATAATTTGTTAATTAAGTAAGTTTTCCATCACAGGACGTGAAAATAATTTTGAAAAGGCCAGTAAGCAGATTACCGATGCCTTTGGTGTTGGGTACGATTATGGTAGCGTGATGCACTATTCCTCGAATGCCTTTTCCAAGAATGGCAAACCAACTATGGAACCCAGGGTGAGCATCTATTGCATAATTGCATTTCTAATAGTTGAAATATTTATACTGTCTATAGACTGGCATTGGATCATCAATGATCTTATTCATGGTTGTTGACACTCAGCTGTAGATGTACTTTTGTATGATATCCTTTGTGTTTGTTTTTCTAAACCTTTTACTTTTAACATTCTGAGATGATTAACTGCACCTACTATTTCTTAGAGATTATATTTCTATTAGCACCCAAGCACCGTGCATGTTGTTTATTTTCATAGGAACCTGGTGGACTTTTGGGTCTTATTGGAGAAATATTCCAGGGAAAGACAAAGGCCGTTCTTGGTCAACGAGAAGGATTCAGCAAGAAGGATATACAGAAAATACGCCGGATGTACAAGTGCAACAAGCGCAGACGTAGTTACAATTAATTCGTATCACTAATTTACAACTGTTTTTAAAATAATTAATCGTTTTGTCTTAAAAAATTCGAGTACGTATTTTAATAACCATCGAGTAGAGTTAAGGTCGATCGAGTCTCTTGCCGATTCTTTTTCTGTGGACATATATACGAATATAATATGTGAATCATCTAGTCTTCTAGTTTATATAGTAAAATCCATTCTGGTTATCCGAGATTTCTTTCTCAGGGACCTCAGCTCCTGGGCTCTGTTAGACAAAAAAAGGAGAAATAATGATTATACCAAAGTATTGTTTGTGATTGCGACGAGAGAGATATCAATTATCTAATTATATAATATAATTATTCCCATTGATATTTGGTGCTTTCTATCTTTTTAGTATAGGTGTCATTGTATTTTAGGTTACATATAAATATTTTTTTGTGATCAAATAAATGAAATATCGATAATCTAACACGATGTTATGGTATTATAATTATTTTATCTACTACTTATAATAATTACCGTTTCCTCGTCACTGTGCGACCAGAAGCATTCCGTAAAGTTGAATGCTCTCTCACAAGGATCTATTATTTCTGCAAAGAAATACAAATAATTTCAATTTCCAATTATCTCTCTTGACCTCATTTACTTCATTCAGTAATATTATAGTGGTCAAGTAGTCGTTTGCAGGAGAGTTAGAATTTAATGACTTAAATAGTAAACTTGATTCTTCAATGTCGGTTCCATATTGGACCCATGTATAAACGAATCTAAAGTGAAGGCAATTTCGTGACCTCATAGTATACAAATATAATTACCTGTTGCAGTACAACTGTAAATTAACTTTTTGATACGATATTCCGGCAGCTTTGACGATTCCAGAGTCAACTTAATGTGATGCAAACTGAAACCGCCTTCACGATCCATCTAAAATATAAAGAGATAGAAATAAGTGAATTGTAGGACGTGTCTGAATATTTGAATAACTGGAGACGCCGGAAGATCTTGTGGAATTTGAAATTCAAGTGTCTTCAATTGTAATGAAAGCTTACCCAATCGTATTCGACGTAAAGGCAAAGCAGGAAGCACTGTAATACATTTATCATAAGATTATCATTGAAAAAAAATGTATCGATCGATTTATAAAATATCTGTATAAAAATATATATATATATACACACACATGGTCCAATCTTGTACCCTATACACTGTGCGAGAGTTATCAAGTCTCTTGAGAGAGTAAAAATTGTATAAAGTGAATGGTAGAGATGGGGGAATATCCTGATTGAGGAATTGTCACATGGACTTTCAGTGGAAATTGAATGACTAATTAAATTCTGAAGAGAAATTATTACAAGTCCGTTTCAGTTCATAATAAGGTGCTTCTAGGGAACTAATAATGGCTTCAATACGGTCAAACTTTTCTTACGCAATTCCTGGCGAATTTTAATTCAATACAAATATTTTTCGTCGAGTACAATTCCTTTCTAAATTTTGCTTTCATCCAATTTAATTAAAATCACTATGGTCGTTATTTATTGATGTATAATTACTTTGAAGTCTTGCGTCTGTGCCTCAGAACTTTTCATGTCACGATTTATTAGCATTGAATTGACAGCCTGAAGAGATACAGGACTTGATGCATTGCATAATCGAAGAACAGCAAGGTCACTCTGAATGGCCTAAAATCATTGAAGAACTTTTTCAGCACTCGTTGATGATATTTTAACATACCATCCACATAAATAACTTACGCTTATGGCAGCAGCACTAGTGTCAAATGAGCTGGCGAATAAAATGCTCAAGAATAATATACCGTATCGCAACATTTCTAAGGATTGTATATTTGTTTGAATTTATTTAAATTAAAAAAATTGTATTCCTATGATTCTGTATCCAAAAAATTTATTAACACAGAGCACACTATCCTTATTTGACTACGTACTGATCTAGTACAATCAGTCACTATGCAAATCTACGAAATTGTTCTTCGACGATTGACTTGCAAATTAGGTAGTTGGAGATTGTTTATGCAAATATTACGACGATATATTCTTTATGGTTGAAAATACGCACTGCCAGTGTCGCGCGATGAAAATGAAAATATAAGCAGAGAATCCGGCAGCTATCGTATTTCCGTAACCCACGCATTAGCTGATAGTAACATTTGACCTATCGGAGAACGTCTTACATAATTAACGCGCAATTAATTAATTGCTTAATAATATATGTATATACATATATGTATATGTCAGTGCAATATCGCACAAAATTTTGTAATAACAATACCAAATACTCTGATATACTATATATGGGAACAGACGGAAAATTGTATAAAGAAATGATAAATTTAATTATTATTTAAACTTTATTTAGATAAAAAACAGTTGCTCGTTTATATAAATGAAAATGCATCTACTGCAATTAAAAGTGTTTGTTTAAGACTATATTATGATTATAGTTATTATTAACATAAATATGGTTATTATTAATTAATAACCATAACATTAACAATGAAATGAAGTACATTCTATGGGTACTAAATGTCTAAGATATCTCATTACAACTTGTAAACATCAAGTTACATCGAGATACGCGTCAAGTACTAATTTTCTCATTGGGCTGCACTAAAGTTAACAGCAATGCAGCTAAGTTTGATTGAGACAAAAGTTGTATAGTTTTGTACATGTGTGTATAGGTATAGAGGAGGCACCAATCAGATGAGCAAGATGATAGACACTAATGACAAAGTGATTAAACAATAATCATCGTTACCAATAATTTATCAGTTGTAAAAATCATCACCTAAATTCTAAATGTTTTTTTTCACTTTGAAATTTTCTCAGAATCATTAAAAAACGCATCCTTAACACCGACGTGCCCACCTCGTGAGTAATTAGATCAAAATCATCCGATCCAACTTCTCTTTATCATATCAGCAGCCTTTTCGGCAATCATGATCGCTGGTGCATTAGTATTACCAGTAGTGACCTGGGGCATGATACTAGTATCAGCAACCCTTACACCCCGTACACCGCGAACCCTCAGTTGCTCATCAACAACAGCTAGAGGATCTGAGGCTGGTCCCATTTTACAAGAACCAGCTTGATGATTTTCCGGCGCCGTGTCGTGCTTCACTGCGCATTCCCAATAAGCGTCACAGCCAAATTTCAAATGTTCGCAACTCTTAACCGGCGTCTTGTCCAACTGGAAACCATATCTCGATAATGCATGTGTTTCAGCAAGTGCGATACTGAACTTGATGCCCTCTATCAGTGATCCAACGTCGTCAGGGTGTGTCAGATACTTGGCGTAGATCATTGGTTTAGCTAAGGGATCATTGCTGCGCAGACGTAAGTATCCCTTGCTCTTTGGATGAAGCAATGTCGGTATTATGTAAATACTACGATTAGATCCTTTCTTCTCTCCCACCATACCGGTTTCAGCACAATCGGCCAAGTAGCCACCAAAGATCAATTGTATGTCAGGACTGTCATCACTTGGATTGGCGTATTTCGTGTTAATCATAGCCGTCACTTCGGATATGCCTGAAAGCATAAAATTAATTATCTTTTTTATTATGGTCAATACCACAGTTTACTATAGAATATAATTTGAATGTACGTGAAACAGGAAAATAAAAGTTGTGTAAATAATTAACAGTAAAGTGTAAAAGAAAATCAAGATCATTCCATAAATGAATTCACAGCCATGTTGGGATCAACAATGGAAACTCTGCTGGTTTGTGAAGAAACGTCAATGTAATTTTCCAAATTAGCTTACAGGTATATAAATATATATTGTAAATAAATACCAGCATAAATGGCAAACAGGAATTACTTTGTGTCGCAGACCTTCAAGAATTAACAGACGTTCATGTTGGTAAGGAAAGAAAGCCCACTTAGGGGTTTCCCCGGGAGAATATATAAGTGTTTAAGAAATAAATGAAGATGTGAGTCAAAATCAGTTTTCGTTGTCATAACGTTCCTATAGTGTCAGCAAGCGCGCGTTAACCATTAATATTTTCTAATTGTAAGATGAAAAGTAAAAGTTCCAATTAGACATAATATACGGCTGATGGAAATAGTTACGGTTAGTGGAATCAGCGAATGGCCGTATAAGTTATTACTTGGAAAGAAACGAGCAAAGAGCACAGCACGTTAAAAAAAAATTCAAGAAAATAAGTTGAAAAGCCAGTGGCTCAAAAAGAGTTCAATGAGAGAGGCATGTATACATATTGAGAACCTGCCTTGCCGGCGGCTATCGCGCGTACTAGAATTCTTTAAAGATATGCTTAACGTATATATAAGGATATAACAATATATTACATGTATACAATATATATGACATACCAAATCAACTTTTTCTTATTTTTATCTCAGAACACGTGCGCCAAGTAGTGTCATTCTAAGCATTTAATGAATATCACTTTTTCCTTCTTCAAACGGTATCTAAACGTACTTACAATTAGAGAGAATCGTTTGTTCATATGTAATCATATGTTTTCTCTTTTTTTATGTCATATATCATATACACCTATATATCTTAAACAACTATAAATATCATCACCTGATTTGGAAAAACGCTAGTGTATATTGGTTGCTCTGTAGTTAAATTGTATTTTTATAGAATAGATATGCAATATGAAACTGTGGTTTGTTCAGAGCGGTGCAGCTCTGCTGTCTTTTGTCGCGTGGGTATTGCTGCTCTGGTACTATTAAAAAGTACAAAAGTGTGTTTCCATTATATAATAAAAAACACCAGTCCTTTGAATATCGTAAAATGCTGTCAACGTACAATTTTCATTGAATCTTTCATCGGGTCAAAAGTGGATTTAATTATTGATGAAAACTGACGGAGCTGGTAATTAGTCTTCCAAAGTGGTGTTATACGGCTGAGTGAAGGATTCAGCGTATAAGCAGGTGTAAGATATAAGTAGATACAGAGGGTCCCTATTATTGCTGGTATATAAATACAGTTGATCAGATCGGAAAATGGTTACGTCATCGTTGATCAGCGGACACGAACGAGATTATTGTGCAATACGCTTTCACTAGTCGAGCACGGAGTTTCTGAATTAATCGAGATGCAACGGGTCAACGAGCAGAGACGGATAGCCAAAACGAATTTGGAGTTCAGCTGGCATTACTCTCCTGGTTGCTCAATTAATTTTCATTATTATCTTTTTATTTTCATCCAATTTACTTTTCTATTACACCTTTCATTCTGTCATCTTTATACTGCTTTTTTTATTCCTGCATAACTACCGTTTAATTTTATCCACAGTGACCGCGGACTGAATCGAGTTCCCCATTGCGGCATAGAACAAAGTTCGACCTCGAAAACATGACAGATTTGGATCATCGAGAGGAAAAGTATTCAAGCGGCGTAGAATAAATGGAGTCAACAAATTCCATAGTTACTAGGATACCCAGTGTTTGTTTAGTCACAGTTACTCCGTATTGGGTAATAAATTCGACACACTTGTCTGAGTGACACTTTGAGTGCTATTGATTTTTTGTACTGGAAATTGTCATTCAGGCTAAGTAGTTCAATTTGTTATTATTGCTATAGCGGGAAAAGGTTAATTTGTTCTTCTAGAGCTTACCGGTACCAGACATGAGGCCATCTCTGAAAAGCAAATACTCCATTGCTGTGGCCCAATTAAGTGGTGTCGTGTCTGTATCGTTTATCGTGAATCCTAAAGCGAAGCCGGCATGGTTGTGTAAATTTTTTCCGACACCGGGTAGATCGTGCAAAACCGGAACTCCCACAGCTTCCAATTCTTCTCTCGGACCGATTCCACTGTTCAGTAGCATTTGCGGTGAATTTACGGCGCCTGGTAATGAATTAAATGATTATTTTAATGACATCGTGCTTATACTTATTGATCTTGTTTATTGTCACTAATCGAGCGTGTCCAATAGAAATTTCTTACAGACTTATCGCGTCAGATAATGAGTCACTTAATGGGATTTAAATTATGGTCTTGCTAGTTACGAACAGCGTGATCAGTCGACTGTGAGAATTTGAGAAATTTATAATCGACTAGTAATTTTTTTGCTTGACTGGTTTAACTTCTTTGAGTAGAATTAATTGTTTCTTACCTCCACTGATTATGACTTCGTTATTAACAGCTACTTGATGAATCTTATTGTCATGAACGAACTCCACAGCTACAGCTCTTTTATTATTGTCAAAGATAATTCTTGTGGCTGTTGAATTTAGCATCACATGAAGATTACGCCTGTCTCTAGCTGGTCGCAAAAATGCTCTCGCAGTTGACAATCTCGAACCATTTCTTGAGGTCGTCTGAGCAATTGCAAATCCTGTGTGGGTACGGCCATTAAGGTCGACAACGTTGTAACCTGAAGTGTAGAAACGTATGTCAGATAGTGAATGTAATACTTAAATTGGGCATATTTTTAAGTTATTTAAAAGTTTCATCTTTTTTACATACCTATTTCTTTGCCAGCTTCTAATATCGCGTAACTCAATGGCGGATGATAAGGGAATCGAGTAACAGTGAGTGGTCCTCCGACACCATGATAACCATAATCCATTTCATTCACTTGCATGTTGTCTTCACTCTTCATGAAATAAGGAAGGACATCCCGATAAGACCAGCCAGGATTACCCATTTTTGCCCAATCATCGAAATCCTTTCTAGAACCTCTCATGTACATCATTCCATTCATGACACTCGTACCGCCCAATACCTGTGGTATAAAGTTGATTAAAACAGTTAATTAAATGTGTTAATTCGGAAATTTCCGTATAAGAATTTATTCGATTTCAGGATCTGATTTCTATCATTTATTATTAAAAGGATGTCAATAGCTTAAAAGCGTGGGTATCCACTACCGTAATGCGACACGATTTCACTGGCTGCTATGAAAACGAATCTGACAAAATTTCTTCTTTGACCTTTTGAATCTGATACTTGTCTTTTAAATGCTCTAAAGATAAAAACATAAGAAGTAAATCCGTATATTCGTAGTAACGCAAAATGAGTCTTTTTAATACAAGTAAAAGCAGATTTTTCATTACTTAATGCATTTTTTATGGATTATAAAAAAGATAATCAAAGAAGAAGTAATTCCATTTATACTCTTCCTTTCAGGCAAACATATAATTAGCAACCATAAGGAAAAGATTTGGCAAAGTCATGTATACCTTTCCTCTAGGCCAATAACAACGTTTATCTTCCTTATTAAGGCAGGCTTCATCTTCACTCTCTGTTGTGTATTGCCAATCGATATCACTGCCAATAAAATTGAAGAAGAATGACGGTATCTGCGTTCCTGTTGGTTCGTCTAATCCGGCTTCCAGTAACAATACAGAGAATTTTTCTTCCTCGGATAATCTCGAAGCCAGTGTCGCTCCCGCACTGCCACCGCCAATTACGACAAAGTCGTATCTAAAGTTGACAAAAAAAAGTAACTTTTAATGGACGCTTCATGTCAGAACGTCCATTTGTTCACGGACCTCTGTATTATTCTTTTTAAATCGTACGTTGCTGTTCAAATTCTTTGAATCAAGAAAAACAAACTACAAAAATTTTTTGACGTCATTCACGTCCATGACTATCTATTATCTCACGTATCAGTAACTGGGTCAGCAGAACACAAGGGATTTCATTCATTGGACTTTGGCGAAAGGTGTTTTGTACTGGGAACGTATACAGTTTACTGTACAGTTAGACTTACGGGTCGAGCTGTCGTCTGTATTAGATTATTCGCACAGTCATTTAGTTAGTGTCGCCACAAAAATACATAACTGGCATACGTACCCGTGTGACTCCAACTAATTACAGTGATATTTTATTCTTAGAAAATACCCGTTTTATTTTATTTAGCATTCGATCTCTCTTATATCACAACGCCGTTAAAAAAGAAAGAAAAATTCTCATCACAATCTTACAGCCCGTAGGATTATCTACAATCCCTTAACTGTTCAGTATATATTTTTCTTCATATGATCGTACACTTATCATTCGATATTTCATTACTTCTAATATCTATAAACACTGTCAATATTTGTCCATAACTTTTGGTCATAGCGTACAATAAGATTCGGAAATTTCACTATCTGTATTCTTATCTGACAAATCCCTGGGCCTTCTATCCTATGAAGTTTGGAAATATTTTTCTAATGTTATCCGCAACTGCCGAGCGCTTCTCCTAATTGGTTCACTAAGGATAGACAAAACAAAATGCGGCTATGCCATTGGACCGCTGTATTACCAACCAAGGTTATATATTCGGTGTCATCATGACAAAGAAGTCAGTTTGGTTGTTCGAGCATCCACCGAATGAATGTAGTTGCAGAAACGAAAGATAGAAATTGTTAAGTTTGTCACAGAATGTACATCATGTCGGTGAATGCATCACGTTTGTATGTAAATACGTGACACGCATGCGGGTTTTGAGATTTGCTGGACCATATCTCCATATTTCATAATGTAACGCGTAATGGAAGGTCGGACGATCGTAATAGATCGAAGCTTCATTTGTTTTAGGCTATCGCAATAATGTATTAGCTAGTATCTGCAGTATATACATATATTTATATATTTGAGCTATCCTAAATTTATGAGTGTTCAATTTCTATTTCAATTCGATAATGAAAGGACACGCAACGCTGTTACGGTACGTTAACTCCCAGAGTGATTTATTTTATCCGTTTCTCGACGGAAATTTCGTTTCAAATTTTTCATCTATTCAGAATGCATCGGAAACAATAGTATTGTGTAGTGATGCAACTATCTTTCCTTTGAAATAGAATTACCAACTGCCAATGCAACTTGATTGATGACCGTCTATTGTTGAATAGGGATGTTTGATCTCTTTTTCCAAGAATCGAATAATTATTCGATTACACATACTTTATAATTACTGTCATTACTTTCATATGGCTGTCAGTTGTTTGGCCGTGACATATGTATTCTTGAGAAGATGTGAAAATCTTACAATCAAACACTTGCAGGATCTGCTTATTAGAAGCAATGACGTATCAATGTAAAATTATTAACCAGCAAATATCAAACATGAGATTTCTGCGCATAAATAAGTCCCGTGGATTGACAGGAGGTTAGCAATAATTTTCATATTCACGGGTGGGTGTAAAACATTGGCGATAGAAGTCTAAGAAAAGGAGGAGAAGGTGTTACAAGTAAAATAAAAAAAGATTTGATTATCTGTCGTGGGCGTTGCGAATTTCTGATTTTCTTTCACTAATGAATCATTGGCATGCAAATAGAGCCCTGCACCGATTCGAACTTATCAAGGATTAGCATTTTATTAAAATTTGAAGTCACTTTGATGTACATCTAACCTTGAATTTATTCGATCTCGTGGAAGAGGTCGATTGCACGGATCCTCGAGGTCGCATTGGCTTCTCAGGAAGACTTCAAGAAGCCCCATAAAGAGCATAAACGAAGGCCCACCACATGTAGAAGCTAATGTGGGCCCAGCTGTAGCTGTAAGTGGGCAGTTGCAACTCATCTATAACAACAATAACACAGTGCAATAAATTATTAAGAGAATTTCATGTCGTATAGAGTTTATATAGCTTTTTACTTAATATCTCCAATATGCACAAAAGAAGTATGCAAATGGAATACGAGATGAATAAAAAGATAGAATGTATTTCTAATCCTAGATTTTCAATCCTCTCCCCCCTTCCTCTATTTCTCTCTCGCTATTTCTCACTCTCCCGCGAGACTGAAAATGTATTGAAAACAATTCCAGAGCATAAACCGGAAAACGGCAATGCAGTTATGAGCTTTGAACTGTGGCAGATTGTAGGGAGGATGTAACGAATTTACAGCAGAGTCATAAAGCATTTATTGCACGACAGTTGGGATCGTGTTCAAACTGTCACAGTGTACTCACACAATGGTGGCGTACTTCAACAATTGTCAGCAGTCCTGGAGATTTAGAGAGAAGGAAAAGGTGTCAACAGGGAAAACAAACGAGTCGCACGATTCAAGGATTTAATGCTTTGCGGGAGGAAGAGCAGTGCACCGTGCAGTACTTTATAACGAGCTAGCGTATACGTATTTGACGTACGTACTGCATTATATATATGATATACCTTTATTTCTGTGTATATATATGCATAATATCTAAAAACTTTGTGTATATTATGTATAAAATCGTAGGTGGAGTCTCTTCACGGACTCTGAAGACGCTTTCTACAGGTTCTAAACTTATCTACTATTTTTTGCTTGTATAACGATTTTACGCATTTCCTCTTCCTACCATTCTCGGATTCCCTGCTGCCTGTGACTACACTTGCTTTATATTAAGGTACTCTCACAACAAGAAATGAATTCAGTTTCGCTTGTATTTAGTAACACAAAATTGCGGTTTACCTCGTAACAGAGCGTAGGGGATGGTAAATAAAAGAACGAATATTTTGATCACCCAGTTAAGAATTCATGTAAATTTTATAATGTTCAAAGGACTATCCGAGTTTTTATAATATTTTAATCGTGTAACGTTTTATATCGCGGCATTTTTAATCAGTTTAAAAATTCTTACCTAAAAGTCAATTGAATTTCCCGCCACTCGCTAGTACGTCTGAATTTATTTATAATTGTTATAGGTCCTACGTTTTAATTATTCTTACGTATCCTTATACATATTTATATACACTACTTCGCAGCCACCTTGTAATCCCGTTACGTTCACTGACCGAGGACCGCCACGGAGTTACCGATTACGAAAGTCACGCAGTTTACAGTCTTTTTAAATTATGCTCGAATTGTACCGCGCTGAATCCTCAAAGAATATTCGCAAAATGTAACGTCATTCTAAAAGCAATTTCCTGGGACTTGAAGCAATATAAAAAAGAAATAGGGACAATACGTGGGTTATGGTATTTCGTATATTGGCAGCAAACCACGATAATATTGCCGTTATTGTTTCTATAGCTAACGGTACGTTAAAAAAGTTTGTAAAAGGTAAAGTAAAAAGTGACGTCGACCGCCTCGCCCGAGTCGGCCATCTTCACTTGTCCATATCTTCAAATGCAAATATCCTTGATTTGAATCATAATATTAACGTAACGAATACTATACGTCAAGCTTAAGAAAGGCACTACTAGAATTACCTGATTTGTACTTGACATCGAATTCACGTAATCATTCATTATAGGATTATTGTAACGTGTGCATAAAAAAGTGACAATAAAAGTATACGAATTTTTCATGGGTTTTTTCATCGCATCTAACCTAACCTAACCTAACCTAACCTAACTTAAGCTAACCTAACCTAACTTTCAACTCTCACTTTAATTCTTTCTAACAGGTCTCTTTGTATAATCTTTCATTTAGCAGTGGCACCATTTCTTTTGACGTGTCATTTTTTTTCATGATCAATAGTGTCGACTGTCGAGAGCCGATTGCCAAATTCATCATATTAGTATAATGTTACGCCATTTTGATTCACCGTCATTTCATGGGTTATTTGATTGGAGACAAATGGACTGATTAATATTCTTTGAAAATATCGAAAAATCGATTTCTCCAGATTCACTCTCTAATCTTATTAAACGAAAAATATAGTTAAAAAATTTTGTTTAAAACGTCTATAGCCTTGACAACTGGAACAAAAATTTGGAAGAATATTTTTTGCTTCGAAATCATTGAAATTATGTCTTGAACTTTTTTTTTATAATTAAGATTTTTACCTGTTGAGTTTTTATTGCATCATCCTGCATCACTGTATTAGAGTTCATATGGGAAATGTATAATTTTTTTTATTTCAGTAAAATCCCACGGTTTAATCGACATTCGCGATCGCCATTCTCCCGCCATCGCTCATTCAGATTCTACGACGCGCAATGGTGCACCATAAATGCTGAAGATAATACATCAAGATTTAAATCACATACGTGAGTATATGTGTATACTACTTTTCGTATTTATTTCCTCGTATACCACTAGAACTCCATCCAGAAATGTACCTTTTCAGAATATTGCCACATTCCACCTACATTGCTCACACAAAGGTATACGTACCATACGTATTGCCTACAGTCCTTCCCAACGCCGTAATAATGTAAGAGCAATAGCAACGAGGAAACATGAGAATTCTTACTCATTCTTCTTCTTGGGTAAGCACTGTCGATTCTTTGTCAGTATTCGTATTGCTGATAATTGTTTTTAATACTAATCCCATATGCATCTCATACGATCTCCTTGGCAGTGATTAAATTCACATTCTTTGTTTTGTTGGTCAATATGCGTTACGTTGCTCAACTTTTTTGGATGGTTGAAAGCAAAAACGTTGAACAAAAACTTTTCAGTGTTTAGCAAAAAATGAAAGTGGGCAAGTAAAATTGCTGAGTAACATTTAAAAGACTATAATTGCTGAAAGAGATTGAGTGAATTGATTAATACTGTTGGACTTGGTACTTTTTCACTAAATTTACAGAAATCTTTTTTTTCCTTTAAGGTAATTATTAGTGGTTATTATTTGTACTAATTTACTATACTTTTAGAACGTCGTGTAACCTTGACTTTGGTCTGCAAGTAACGAAGTCTCTTTTTCTTTATAGCTTTCGCAATTGGGTGAAAAATAGAACGGAAAAAGTTAAGCAGATCAAAAGGGTCTTTGCCGTACGTTTACGTTTCAGATCTTTGCGGCGAGATAATTGGCTTACAGATAACGCGCAATGTACTATCAGATTTTATCTGAATTACGTAAGTGAACTTAGTAGTGATATTTTATTTTGTTTTGAATGAATAAATCTTGGAACTAAAATAATTTCGTCTTTGTCACGTTTAGTAGTTGTTAGCACATGGAAACGGATCTATTGAATTTTTTTAGAGGGAATATGTCAAGGGAAAGGTGGAACCCCGTGAATCTTAATGCCAAGGCATTTATCGGAACCAGAACAAGTCCTACATGAAGTTACATTCAATTTTGTATATGGGAAAAGGAACGTATAAGGTATGCAATTTGAAATTTGTATGTTTAAATGACAAATATTTTTTAAGATAGAAATTCTATAAGTATATGCATATATTGTATTATAATTGTAACATTAAAACGACCCCGATGTCGAGCGGTTTTAAAAATGTTTGTGTTAAAAATGTTGAAAAAAGGAATAAGATATTTATAATATGGGTAGCATTGGGTATTTATTGACAAATTATTCCTACGGGGTTTATTAAATTTTTTTGATTTTTGGTAAAATTAATATTCTTGACATTTACGAAATATTTTAATAGAATAAAACTTTTTTTAACTTCACCTAATGGTTTTCATTGTTATCTCTCAATTTTTATTAATAAGCTCAAATGTAAATCGCTATTTAATGATACGACATACACAATTTTGGAAGAACTTTTTATATGCTTCAATAAATATTTACAATTTTAAATTCTGTGAGCATTCATGCATTTGCATAATTTACTGCTCCTATTTTCAGTTGCGCAGAAATACTTTCACTTTTTTCATTCGTCCATTTGACTGTTCAGTACCTTTGAAAATGACGACTTGACGATCGTAATCTTTTTGTTTCTATTCAGCCTTTACTTCGCACTCTTCGGTTTCACAAAATTTCATCGCATAATTTGTATTCAGTTCAAATCAAAATATACTAAAAAAATTACATTTCGTAATCCAATTAAAATGCGTGTTCCAAAAAAATAATTAATTTGCTATTATTGTTCATCCCTTATGAGTTTATATTGTCATTGATATTCAAAGTCATCGACCGTTCAACCCACGTAGATCATGAACCTCGAGCCAATTCCAAATAGGACATAAGTCAAAATCAAATGTGATTGTTAATTTTCTTAACGTGTAAAGTCAACATATTGCGACTCACATATAAAAATTTTCTGACCTTTCAATAACCGAATAAACTCTGACATTTATTATAGTCAATTAATAACAAATCCCCATAGACAGAAACCCATGTGTTATCGCAGATAAGATTATGAACAAGATAATATTTTTTTCTTAATATTAAATTTATTTATAAAATTACACCAATACTTACTTTGAGTGCAATATTTTTTTCTGGTTCTCTTATTCGTTTCTTTTGACTTTTATTCGCTTTCCAAAAATACTAACTTTCAATTAATTAATCGCTCCCACACCGACACCAATCCCAATGACCAAGTTTGCCAATTGATTCTCAGATAAACTCAAGAGTGAGAATTGACTCCAAACTTCGGAAGACACACGGAACGATTGGTTGATCATGAGTTTACAGTCCCACGAGCAGCAACCGACTAGACTCTTGCCATTCCACATCGCCGTTGTAATATTCGACAAGTTCCACCTTCCACCACCTTTCCCAAGTCCTCCTGTGGTTACTCCTAACTACTCCACTTACCATTCCTCGAATCCACAACTATAGCAACTCTTCTCCATACAGTACAACATTCCTTATGGCAATAAAACGTTATTCTGTGAAAAACATTATTCTCTTTTATTCTTCTTGCTTGCTTCATGTAAATTTTTGAATACCCTACGTCATACGGGGTAGTTGTATTGTACTTGTATACAATGTCAAAAAAAAGTAATGAACAACTGTATTACTTTTACTGTATGATACACACTCGTTTTGTTTCTTCATTTTTAGAAAAGTTCCTTGAAAACAATATTTCACAATAACATTACGGTTTTCAGAGCGAATTGATGTGCATAATGTTAGTTACGTTATATTATGCTGTATGTATATAGGAGTCATATGTATAGAACTTTCTTAACTTTTCTTTGAACTTGAGTGTCACTTGATAAACAACAGAGAATTTGTCTTATATTTTTGCATGAGTCGTACCTGAGGTTATTTAATTTTTATTCAAATAATTTTAGATATACATAGGTATTGAATGTATGCTGATATGTGTTATATGTTACAGCAAGTTGATTTCAGGTTTATCGGTAAAAATCGAAAAGGAAGCCAATGAATATTATGTATATCGGGACTTTTGGCAAAAATTGACCTTGCAACTATAAATCGATCACTCGTGCCACTTTTTATGTATTTTTTGTCAACTTTTTAACTATCGTTGAAGGACACGAAATTCTTGCGCATGCGCAAAAAGGATAACTAAAACGATTATGATTCAACTTCTCGTATTAAAGTGATGTAATTTATGCGAAAATTCATGCGACTTCTCATGAACGATAAGAAGTTAGAAAAATAAAGAAAAAAAATAGAGTGTCAAGTCTACGAAAATAGCCAAATCACGTTTCACGGTTCATTGACAGTGTTTCGAAAATATTTACCTAGTCCTTGGGTGGAGTAACGATTTCTATACAGATTGTCTTGACTAAAGCGACACAGTCATTGATCGAAAATCTGTGCCTATTGATCAGCAGTGCTGATT
Source organism: Trachelus iudaicus (assembly GCA_030142595.1). Lineage (NCBI taxonomy): Eukaryota > Metazoa > Arthropoda > Insecta > Hymenoptera > Cephidae > Trachelus > Trachelus iudaicus. Next base: position 121,637 of record JARQTH010000413.1, on the reverse strand, counting down.
AGAAATTTAGTATCAATTTCTACGCAACATTGTTTCCCACTTGTGTCAAGGTATTTGGCTAATGAGAATAGCTAATTTGACATGACGTTTTGCTTACATTATACAAAACACCTAATTGTTCACAGTTCGTGATTACTCCAATTTAAATCTTACTCTATCGAATTATCAACATTACTAAAATTGTATCATTGGCTACAGTCTCCTCTCGTACGTAATGGACCAATCGCGTTACTCTTTTAAAAAATTGTACGCCATTGGTTAAACTCATTCAAATTCCAGATTCTATAGATACGTAACAGACAAAAAATATGTATAATTGAATTTACAAACTTTCTTCAGGAATCAGTCAGCTTATTAGAAACCTTGAGAATTGGCAGTCATATAATAATTGATAGTTTTTTTTTTCATAAGGAACCGTCAATTACAAAACAATGACGTGATGTGACACGCAAACTGTTTCAACTGGAAACAACAGTAATTGGACGTTCCGTTTCTGGTGAAAATACTTTTTTTTGTTTAATGATTATACGCGGTGAAGCGTGATTCCGAAAAACAAGGAAACGCGTTATCTTATAATGACCATGTACTACAGTCATCGTTCTTTCGTATGCTGTGCTAAAAGTTAATTTCTATACTGACAATCTGAATATCATAGCTATATATTACAACGCCAAATGATCTCCTTCTTCTCAGGACCTTCACCTTTATGTGGACTGATGCGCGTGCTTATCAAATTTGTCGATCAATCGACAGGTCAAGGTACTAGGATGTTCTATGACATTTTTATTGTAACTCTATACATTCTATAATCAATGATAACATTTTTCTTAAAAAAAATATCTTAAGAGCGAAGCAAATATATTTTGTGGATATGTCCAATATAGATCGACTTATGCTGTTACAGATTGCATGGTACTTAGGCAGAATCCAGTAGGACTGGTTGTAAGTCAATTTTTTTTTCAGTTTCGTGTTTATTTTTGTTCGGGCAATTGTTTTTTTTATTTACAAGCCTTTTACTTTGATGGCCTTGTTTTTTTTTACTGTTCTTAAACGTTCGTTGAGAAAAGTGCTTGCGAATTTATCGACTGGCACCAATTTCCTTAATAACAATTGACCGTATTTGCAAAACCGGATTTTCTACAGATACAGTGTATTTCGATATGCAGTTTATAAGTACGAGATATATTTGTGGAATGTACGTTGTTCAAACTATCCGTGCATGCACTAACCATCCTGTTGCTAAACACGACGGAAATTCATAATGAATCTTTGCAATTTCCCTTGGTTTTCGAACACTGTACAAGTAAAAATAGAAATTTGATTTACGATTAGAATTTCATGGGGATTCTACGATTTCTTTTTTTTTTGGAGTTCATCTAGAGGAAAATATATTTTAAATTTCAAAATCAAATCATTCGTAGTAGAATAATCATTCTAGTAAATATAATAAGAAAGTTGAGCATGCGGTCAAGTTAGTAATATTGAACCATGTTGTTGTATCAAGTGTATGGTTAACAAAAAGTTTTTGGAGCACCTGTACTTCTCTTGGAATTTATTAATATTCAAGATCTTTATTATATGAATTATTTGTGTACATCATTATCTACTTATTATTCTTCTTCTTGATTTTCTTTGTATTGTTCATCTTGTTGATTTTCTTCCTCGGGCACGTCGTATTCCTCTTCTTCGTAATGTTCGTTAGTATAATCGATATTGCTGTTTTGAAAATTTTGAACTTTTGGACGTGGATTTGAGAATTTTGTCACAAATTCCGAAAACCGATTTTCCTATCAATGAGATTGATAAAAATAAATATTTTCATTATTAACCATTTTCTTCTTTTATTAATCAGTACGTACCTTATCAATTTCTGAATAGTCGACTGTACTTTCTTCGTCCTCGTAATTATTATTCTTCTGTTCACTTTTCGATTTTGTCATTTCGTTTATCGTCATGTTCTCATTTGATGAACGTGGCACAGCGTAATTTCCAAAGAGTTTTTTAAGTTCCACATTGTTCGCTACATTGTAGACGGTTTTCAAATTTTTCGGAAAATCTGAATAACCTCCGTACTTTTCATCTTTAAATATATTTTTCTTCTGATCTTTTGCAACCGTTGTTGTTTCACTGTTGATTGCATAGTTTTTATTGTCATTCAAATGGTTTTTCAAGAATTCAAAATTCGAATGCATGGCGAATATATGATTACTGTTATTCTTCAGTCGAGAAGAATGCCTTGTCGGGACATCCATATAATCTGTATTCTTTTCAAAATTTGAATTTTCAAAATGATTCTCATAATTTTCATTGGCGATCTCATCATTTGATGAACCTTCGTTTTCATCATTTTTCAAAAATTTCAACAAAGTATCATCACCTGGAATGGCGGTAACAATATTTTTAGGCATTTCCGTTACTCTCCCAACATATCTATTCTGTGGAGTATTTCCAAAAGTTTCTGGATACTCATCAAGTAAATAATCTGAAGGCTGTCGTTGAAAAATATTATTTGGAACTGTTGAGGATTCAATTTCTGATAAATATTCATTGGCTATTTTAGCTTCTTCAGTTGGGAGTGACTCGGCACTTTTTGTAAATTTTCGACCGTTCCTGTGTACGTAATCATCTCTATGGAAAATATAAGAACGATCAATGTCGCTCATCCGATTCTCACTGATGCCGTTATAACTTTTCGGATGCGACGTCACAACAGTTTTACGATCCTGCGAAACTTTTTGTCTTTCGGGAAATTTCCAGGACAAATACCGGTCTGACATTTTTGGTTTATTTTCTGGTAAAATTTCATCGGGTACCCTATATTCCAATTCTTTCCAGGTATCCGATTGATGATTCTGTAAAGAAAAATTATTTTTGCGATTTTTTGCTAAATAAAAAATTTCAAATTATAACTATATTGCCTACTCTTTTAAGATTTTGCCGTTCTAATGATCCTTGGTAAGTAACAAGTTCTGGTAGGACTTGTAGACCCATCTTCTCCGTATCTCCCATACTAATTTCTGTATTCTCAAAAATTTGTTTATCTAGGAATGTATTGTATGGTCGGATGATTTGTGGATTATCCATTTTTTCGTAATTGAGGGAAGGACGAGGATATCTGTCGAAGAGATTCATTTCCAAAGGATTTCGTGACAAGGAATATGTTGTCAGTGCTTGTTCCTTTTTGTCTACAGGCATTTGAGGTACGTACCCAAGCAGAGACATGTAGCGGGAAGCAATAGGATTTTGATTATTAAAAAGAGGTTCATAAGGAAAAGACGTAAATTTTGGGACTACTAAATTTCGAGAATTTCGAGAATGATCCTGAATTAATTTAGGGTGAATGAAGTATTGATTGTTTTCAGGTTTGAAATTGTTCGCTGGGCCTTGGTAATATCCAAAACCGAAAGGATATTTATCGTAAGGTACTTTTGATTTTACTGCCATATTCATGTCATTGAAATTGGGATATTTCGAAAATGTCCAGTGTGCATTTGAATTTTGTGTTCTAGCACGGGGTAAATAGGAAGCGAGTTGTTCAGCAGTCCAAAAATTTTGAAAATCATTTCTCACCAAATTCTGCGGATAAACGGAAGACAGATGAGAGAATGGATACTCAGAAATTTGATAAGATTCTGTGAATGGTGGAATTTCCTGAAGATCATTTCTATAAACGTTATACACAATGGTACCAGGAGAATCTACATTCCTGGTTGGATTTGCATAATATTCAAGTTCGTTTGCAATTGGCGTTTGCACGTATGCATCGTTGATAGAATTTTCAAAGCTACGATAAGGATCATTCGAAAAATTTTGATTAACCGTCAAGTAAGGATAATCCAAATCCGGAAGAAATTGTGGAACGTCGGTTAAATTTTTTTCGACTTCCGGTTCCTGTTGATAACCAACAACACCGTGATCTGGTTGACCTAGATCTTTTGGACTGTCTGTAGGCTCTTCAAAATAGCTATTCTCTCCTGCATGAAATTCGTTAGACAATTTTGAATCGGATTTTGCAAATTTCATTGTCGATTCGTCATTTTTGTCCTGCCAAGTGGTGATAGTAGTGGTGATGGTTGGCAATTTTTGAGGATAAATGTCAGAATTTTCAGACGATACTTGACTATGTGAATTGTTATGAATAATCCGATCAGATGGAATCTCGTGCTTCATCCACGATGCAGAATTCGTATGTGTGGCAGTTGTAGTTGGTGTCGTAGCTGACATACGTACGTCTCTGAAGGCACTATGAAATTTTTGATTATATTTCACAACGTCTTCGGGAAAACTCGATAAAAATCGTTCAGATTCGTTTTTGCGTTTCGATGAAAAACTATAGTCATTTGGTACCTGAAATTCAAATGAAATTAAGACAATGCAGGATCGCGAATTCAAAAAAATATTTTTTAATTCTCACCGTACTGAAGTAACGTTCTCTTTCGTTATTTTTTCTAGTTAAATTCTCATTGAATCGTTCCTTCACCCTTTCTGATCTAGGAAAAACTGTTAATCCCTCATTCTCCATGTCCGCCGTTCTCGAGTCAGGATCATAAAAATGATGAGAGTCTAAAATTTGGTATCTAGGAGGCTTTGGCAGCCATTCTTGAAATTCAGGATTTTCTTGTGTTAACGATCGAACTTCTTCTAACCAAGTTTCAAAAATTGGAGGACCAAGAAGTTCCTTAACGGATCTCAACCATTCTTCGAATTGCTAAAAATTGGCATAAACGGACATCAGTTAAGAAAAATCTTAATGCATATTCTGGTGTCAAACAATTCTTTTTAAACTGCATCCACCTATAACGAAATTACCGTACCGGATAATGTTTTCTTCTTTGTGCATTTTTCACCCATTGTTCGATCGCATCAATTCCAGTTTTTAATTTGAGATGATTCAACCAAGACGACAGAGACGATAACGTCGGCTCCGGACTTTGCAAAATACCAGATGACGACGGAGTCATTGATATGATCGACGTCGGTTTTACCGTCGTCACGGCTAAAATCGGTTCATTGTAAACAACATTTTTTCCATTGACTCTGAAAACGTAAATTCAATAAATGTTATCAAAATATTTAAAATTTTTTAAATATAATCAAGATATATGCTTGTGCTTAAAAATAATTAACGCAAATTGTATTAAATATAGGACTTGTATAAAAAATATATCACCTCATCGCCGTCGTAGTTGATACAGTAGGGATGACGTCATTCAATTGGTTCGATTCCCGATAGATCCCAAAGTTGTCACGTTGTTGGAAGGCATTACGTAAATCAGTATATCTCTAAAAAAAATCTTCATTCATGCCCAATATAAAATATGTGAATTACCTCATAAATATCGAACGATCACTATTTAATTACCATTCTCGGTGCGTTTGTTGTTGCTCCAATAGTCGCCAAAGTCGATGATAACGGTTTCCCTTTATTCTGATCCCGCAGAATAAACTCGCGTTCCAATTGCATCAAGGTCTTTCGATTTTTCGATTCCCAGTTCTAATAAAATATATATATGTTTATTAAGCACTATTGCTCCACCCGAAGATGTTCAGTCCGAAGATGTTACACCAGAAGGTGTAACAGTCCCGAATGACCTTACACGTATTACTTCTTGATCTCATAAAATTTTTCATGAAACCATAATAGTTTAGTATCAATTAAATTCTATACCCAAGCACTGCTAGGTGGCGTTGGAATTACGGTAACTGGCTTATACTTGGCTGGCTTCCACGACGAAGTCCTACTATTCGCTGGCTGATTCTCTGGCAGGATCAAAGGACCATGACAGGATCGTATTATTTTGCAAGTTTCATGCTTGCAAGGTTCCTTTATATGTGCTGAACATTTTTGCCCTCGAGGACATACCCAGCCTCTGCAATACTCGTTACCAGATCCCTCCTTCTCCATATCTGTATAAACGACACTGCATTTGTGACCCTTGACCATTTCTTGGCTCCTGTGTCTACGATGCTCGAAAAAAAAAACCAGCATACACACTACAGTATAAATTACCATCTGTGCTTGAACAGTCAGGCGTGTGCTTGCATGGCGATGGAGAACATTTTTCAAATGGTTTCCTCAAGAAGCACTCATGTTCGGAAGGACATCCTCGATTTTTACATACGTCGAACCACGTCTGCACGTCTATTGTGTATAAGGAGATGAAAAAAATAATTTATTCGATCTGAAGTAGATTTAATTAAAAAATTGATATTTCCGACCTTTGAACTTTGCACAGCTTTTCAGCAATTTACATGGTGGTCGTGCGCAGAGCGATTCGCGCAGGATGCACTGATGTCCTTCGGGACATCTAAAATCAGCGCAGGATGTTGCACCTTCGTAATACTCGCGTTCCGAGACACACCTGGCTATTTGTTGTCTGCATTCTACAAAATGGCAGATAATACTTTATCTTAGAGAGATTGTTATTATGAATTAAAAGATATATATGTACTTTGATCCCAGCGACAATGACGCGCTCGTACAAGGCACACGTATCCCTTGCTACAACGTACAGACTCGCAGCTCGATGGACCCTTTAGGGATTCTGTAATGTTATAGTATAGTGGGATAAAAATGAATGATGAATTTTATAAAATTTTATTTGTAACTCTTACCTTTTCTCGATTTCGAACAATACAGCATACTTGGACAGGGTGGATTTTTGCACCAAAATTTTCGATTCACACACTGATCTCCTTTTGCACATCTCAAGTATGAACATCCTCTGGGATGTTCTTCACCTATTTTCAAAATTTTTCTTACTCCTTTTTATAATCAATAGTTTCAATATTTACTTTTTCGACAAAAATACACTCACCGTTTTGATATGCAGTTTTTACAAGGACTGGATTAGCCCCCAGAAAAAGTAATGATAATGTAATCAAGATAAAATAAATACTGATAACTTTTCTGTTCATTTTTGAAAAATCGTTATTATTAATGATGTCAATCGTGTTCTCGACTTGAAGACTTGTACGAAGTGTAACGCAAGTGTCGGCTTGGCTTCTGTTGGTACTTCGATGCGTAAAACGTAAATCATTCCACAGCGCAGGTAGTAACGCGAGACAAAACACAGGACGTGGATCGTATAAACAGACTCCAGTTTATTATATTACGCTATATCGACGATTGTCAGATATAATAAAATTGTCATTAATATCACTGTACTTAATGAAAATGCTATGTTGGTCAAGTACAAAATGAATTTTTCACCAATAAAACATGCATTGATTTCATAAAATTATCTAAAAAGTGAAAAATTAACGTATCGTCATTTACCTGCGCATTATAATTTATTTCTTGTGTTGTGAAATTATGATATACCGTTCTTCTTTGCTATGCTGTTACGTTACCGATACACTATATAGATATTATTAAAGTACACTTTTGCACAGCCTGCGACGACAATGAAACTCTTACGTTCTAAGTGATTCATACGCTTAAATTACAAAGAATTATCGTTAAAAATAAAGTAAAAAAAGAAAATTCTTAACGATAATATTATTTACCGTGATAAATAATATTCCTTACGAATAGCAATGTTATTGCGGAATATAAACATATAATTATAACTTCTCGAATCGTATGCGATTTCCATCGAGATAGACTTAATATAGACGAACCAAGCGATAGGAAACAAATAACCGAAGGATAATTAATTAATTTAATCAAATGATTAATCATAGCTCATTCAATGTACGTAATCAGGATGCTACGATAAAATTTAAGTGAATCTGTAAAATTTTTTAAATCATATATTGTTTCACCTACGTTACGTATGGCATGTGCGAAAATTATACAGAGTTGCCAACGTTTATCATCACAGGGCCAGAATGTACATTTTTACTTTATGTATATAAAAAAATTAATATCTCAGTGAATTAATTTATGAATTCATCATACACCTATTAAATTAACATTATTTACATTATCATAGAATTTCAACAGGACACGTCAAATACAGGAGTGACGTGTGTTTTGACGTTAAAAAAACAAATATTCATTTTCCATCTACAACAGAAAAAGAATTCCCAGAGTATCAAAAGCTCGCAATCAATAGACTTAAGTACACCCACTCGTTATTCGTTCCGCAAAAAATTCCTACTCAAACTAGAAAGACTCATAGAAGTGTATCCATGAAAAATGAAGAGTAACGAATAATCAACCTAATAAACTTAAGTACCACTCTTAACACGAAGTTGAAGTAAACCCGCAAGGGCACTAGTGAACCCAGCATTATAATCCAGGGTTACCTCCGTATAGACATAATCCTCGCGATGATCATGATACTTATCAGCTTCATCAGGTCCTGAGACAAGGGCCCCATAAAGGATCTGAGGATTTGGTCCCTTCCTATCGAATTCAGGCCAGCCACATGGTGCAGGTAGATCCGGACAAGAAGACGCAGCGTGATGTGGTTGCACAGGAGGATTATGACCCCATCCAACGACGAAGCTTCTTCCTGATTGCGATAAGGATTACGTCTTATATATTTACACATACCTGTATACTCCGGGTCATACCAGATAATTTATCAAGATAATACACACCTCCTCCGCCAAGCATATAGTGTATCTGTTCCTGAGCAAATTCACGATAAGCTTGCGAATTACCGACTTGTGGTGAATCAGCAGCCTCGAGACAGACAAAGGCGACGTTCGCAGCGTGACAGAGTGTACCAAATTTGTCAATGTAAAGAAGACCTTTGGGAGTTCTCTTTTGCTGCCAGACAGTAAAGTCACAGAATGCACGTGCAGCATTTTGGTATTCCGGTTGCCCAGTCATTTGCGCCAGAAGTACCTATCGAGTGAAAAAAAAGGTATTAAAAGCATAACCAAAAATATGATTATTAATTATTTTTATAAATTTTATTTCTCCCATGTACCATATTGTATATCTATACTCACTTGTACGCCAGCGACTTTTTTATTGTAAAAGAACTCATTGGGTCTTTCCTTCAAATGGAAATGTTGGTAATGATGCTCAGCGTCTTCCAAGTACCTCGTATCATTGGTAGCCTTGAACAACCATGTTGCAGCCCATGCAAGTTCATCTCCGTAATCAGTACTTTCGTAATACTGTGCTGCACCTCTGATGGCCTCGTGATAAAGTCCACGATAAGTATTCGCAAACTTGTACAACTCTTTTGCGTGACGTATACAGAGTCTACTGTACTCCAAGTCAGAGTCCCTGAACACGATGCTGGATGCTGCCAATGCAGCTGCAGTTTCACCCGCAAGATCAGAACCTTCGTACAAAATCATATTTTGTATTACGTAATGATCTCTTGTAAGATGCATTTTTTTAATAACAAAACATCTTCTATTCACTTGTGTCAAATATTACATAAATAGCCAGTAGGCAATTCAAGTTAACCTTAGCATAAGCTCGATAGCATAAAGGATTAAAGATTGTAGATAAATTCAATACCGATAGATAACCTGTATATTAAAATACCCAATTTTTATCGTAAATACAATTGGAGATCAAAAGCTTCTTTAGGGTCGTGGGAAAGATCATTGACTTTTACGGGATGATCAATAATGCCTGTAAGAGCCTTTATCAATACTGTCTATCGATCCGCCTATAACAGGTACCTACAAGAATGGAATAGCCAGTCTTTCCGTCAAGTCATTGGTTCGTTTAAACTCGCTTATTGATACCAAGTGTTCAGATGCAGATATGCTCTCGAAAATGACGGGTTAAAATTTTTTAAAAAGATTCAGATAGATATAATGCATTATACAGGGGAGGCTCTATCGTTCAACAGGATCATGACCCAGTGGCCGATTCAATTACGTTCCTTACCAATGTATAAGTTTGACCTGAAAACATGATGACCGACCAACCAGTAATTATATTATATTACATCCAATTAAGCGAAGACAGGAAAAATTAGTTCATACCTATATGCTCCTCCATAAGAAAGCAAATGATTATATACGTATATTGTTAATGATACCAATGCTACTACTGACCAGGATGCTCTGGATCGATTTTGTAAGATGGTCTGGTTGTATTCAATTCTTCAGGTCGTCCCCAGAAGGTATGGTCCAAGGAGAAATCACCGACCTGACCGTAGAAAACAAATTCGCTGACGTGACACTTCATGAAGTAATCAGTAGTCCATTTTATGGCTCTACGAAGTTCCTCGAGTTGTCCAGCAGCAGCGTAGGCTTCCGGCCAGCTGACGGCGCCCCAGGCGAGCAATGTCGTCGTCGAGGCCATCGTGAAGCCGAATTTAACAAAATCGCCAGCTGTCACATCAGTTAAAAAAAAGAGTACAGTATAATAAAATTATCATTGTATCGTGTACCAAAGTTATTTAATTTAGTCAAACACGTAAATCGTACCATCGTAATAACCGCCGGTGAGGTCTTCGCCATTGAGGCCTCGGTCGTTCATCCCAGAATCACCACGCCATGATATTCTATTATCATCAGTAAGTTTTCCAGAACGCTGTGCCTCGTAGAAGAGTAACGAAAGTTTTAAAACGTTAGCATAGTCACTTTCGTCTTCTAATGGTTTCACGTACAATGGAGGAGAAGATTGAATTTGATCGATGAGAAGACAGGCGACGATCACTCTGATCTACAGGATTAGATAGAAAAATGTTATCATTAAAAAAAAGTGATACCAACAATTTTTATTTTAACTATATAAAATTATATGGAATATATATTAAAATTGTATTAATCATTAGGGCACTCGTGACAATTGTCATAATGATTTATCATAGAATAAGAGTCATTATCAATATTAAAGTCTTATTGATATTCATGGTATATCGGAGTCTGCTATGCGATTGTATTATTGATTCGTGATTGATGACGCAATGGCAAGATCTGCAATTAAATATTCACGATATATATTACCAATCTATTGTATATTCTTATAGCATTGCTTGTTATATACATTGCTGATACCAAGAAGGTTGATATCGATGGTTTAGCACTTTCGTGCATTTCTCAGAACTCATATGTTGATATCTTATTTAAGCGACAACCTACCAGCACTGACTTTATCAACATTGCACTGTAAAAGGCAATACAATTTTAACAGTAGTATACAGCACTTGAAAACGAAGCACCGTTGACCTGATTTAAATAACTCCTCGACTCGCTAAATTCTTGAGTCGATAATCTCAACTTTGTTACAGTCACGTACAAATTAATGGATCGATCGTCATGTCAATCCTTTCACTAGTTACGTCAACCACGGTGTATATTGACATTTAAGATTAACACTTCAACCAAATACAGTGCATAGAGCCATAAAAGTATGTAATAAAATATCTAATTAATTAAAATGATTCATATATCAATTTCATCTACCATGTTCTTTCTGGACTTATTGTGCGTGATAAATTTATAGGACACGTACGGTACGTATCCATACGTAGCCACAAGATACACTGTAGGCATACGTGACATTGTTGTAAAAGACAAACGAAGTTGCTTTAAGAACTCCGTAGGAATTAAAGTTTCGTGAAAAAGTATCTTAATGCTTTGTCACTGAAATCAGATATTGAATATATATGAGTGGTATAGCAATGTAAAAAAATAAGTAGACACCTAAGGCAAGTTAAAGCGGCGCCTATGCATATGTTAACCCAGACGACATTGTTATGATATTACGCGCATGCGCTGTTCTAACATCGTTGTAGTTGCTGCATCGAATACCAGAGTTTGCATTTTCACCTATGCATATGCCAGGTGCACGACTGTATATTCCGTCTTAAAGCACAAATTATATCTATTCCTTATTATTTTAATTTCATTGAATAATGCAATCCCGAGCAATGCATCGATTTTATTCATAAATAATCATTATTGGTAATCCACGTGTTATTTTATAAATATTTCTATTATTTATTTACTTTCTATTGTTTTATTTCACTAACAGATACTTCGATTCTCGCGGGTATTATTACTCATTGCGTTATCCTACTGTTAGACTTTCCCGACAGGTGCATCTGCGACGTGTGCACTTTGCACGAGGCTGCACCTGAGCCAAGTGCACCATGGGAACTATAGGGACTTGGGAATATCATAAGCTGTTATTTGCCATGGGTATTGGCGTTTGTCATACAGAAGTATTATATGGCCGACGAACTCTCGTCGGTATACCTGCCAGTGCTAAGGTATCTTCTTGGAATGCAACAGACTGTACCAGTATGGCGGACGTGAGAGTCAAGAAATAATTTCTTTCGTTCTCATTGAAATGCTAAAATATTATATGGCGTCTGGTATTCATATTAATATGGTTTAAATTTAAAGTGTATTATATGAATTTTTTTGTATCATGGTTTTGATATTTAAAAAAAATGTTTCTATCAAAACCATCAAGGTGTTCTGCGAATGCGAAGAGACGTGCGTGATGTTAATGCACCTACGTGCAAGAGATGGGGACCGGAAGTCGATGTCCCGCTGGTACTTCCGGCCGCGGGGACCACCCCAGTGTCGTAAATGTTCGAGTTCGCCAAGTTGATTGAAGAAAAATTTTACTTGATATTGATACACGTTCATTTTTATTTACGATTATTTCATATTATATGAAATTCTCATAATTTCTCATCGCTTCAATTTCTTATGAGACTATCAGTTATAGACATTTTCTAAGAATGTTTATTTTTTGAGCATCAATTGCTTATGCGCTTGCTTAATTAATTTACATTATATGGTTTTTACTATTCTTTTGCTCATACCGCCGTCTTATCTTATCTATGACTAGGCTGACTAATTAATGCGCTGAGAGTTATCAGTGTTACTCCTAACTATACAAACTTTTAATTATTATTAGCATTTGTTAGGATATTGTTTTTTCATATTACACGAAGTGTCCGAAACAGCACAGTAAAATAAATGTTGTCTCAAATACTTTTCTCTTATATATTTTTCAACACGTACCAATATATCTCGAGTGATCAAGGTTCACAAAAATCATTAACAATCACCATCATCATTAATCCCAACAACTCATATCATCAGATCTCAAGTTATCCCATAATCAAAATGCCAATCATGATGGTAAACATCATGATAATTCAGGAGAGAAAGAATTAACCAGTTACGTCACCTTTCGTTCGAGTATATTTATCTCAGGAATAAGACTATTTTTAAAAACGTCTTTTCACTGTAACATCCTTATACAAAGAATATTCTTAGAATATCTCAAATCATAAAGGTCGAATTTTTAAGAAATAGTCTTTCAAATTAACCATAGCCATTTCAAAGTGATATATGTATCTAGATACTAATTATCAGACATTTGGCTAATGATCTATAGACGTTTTATATACAGGAGACACGTGCTGACACAAATTCAAGCAAAATGACGTAAGTTGTACAACCAAGCACAAATGTTATTTCCATCTGTCCATGACTTACCGCAAAATACGTCATCAAGCCTCTCGTAGTCATTCTTCTGCTTTTTCAGATAGCTGGTATTCCCTGAATATACTTTGGTTATGCTAATTCCAAGAGTAAGTGTCACAACCCTCGCGTAACTTCGGATATTCACGTTTTTCAACATACATTTCCTCGGCAGCAATGCATCTTTTAGTAGGAGAAGGAAAACAGAACAAACAATTTTTTACACCTCCCGGAAATCATGTCCACAATACAACATTGAAATCGTCTTTCCTCAAATCTATTATTTTATTTTGTAATGATTGTCTTTAAGCAGCATTTACTTCTTGTGATTTCAAATTATGGCTTCGTTATAAAATTTTCCAATGATTTAAGATCAGCAATTATATAGGGTACTTCATACAGACAGCTATTTTCAGTATAGTGCAATTTCTAGTGATATCAATGAGTGGATGACTGAGAATTCTTTAGAGAACAATATTGGAATAGTACCAGAAATTAAAAACGAACTTGTTATTCAAATTTCTTCTTTTTAACAGACTATTAGTCTGTTCTGATGCCAATGTCTATTAGTATACAAATGAAAGATAAAAAAGATTGTTAAATTATATGCTTCAGTGTGCAATAGTCATACTGTGAAATATATCAATAGAAAATTAAGAATGAAAACCTATTCATTTAAAAATATCAATAAATAATAGAAGTTGATCAAAATAATGGATTATTAACAAATAATATATGTAGGTAATCTTACTCGCTCAATGATAACAAGACCCGTGATTATTTTTATTAAAATATAATGTGGTCCGATATATTTGCTAAAGTTTTTAAAGAAACTCTTGTAATTAAATAACACAGAAAATCACTTGCACTTTCACTTAACACTGGCTTATTGTTACAGATGTGGGAGATACTTCTTGTAAAATCAATAAAGATACGTTATTAGCTCAAGCAGTACCGGAGGTATCAGATGTACCTAAAGAAGAGGTACGACAGGAGTCATCAGTAAATGATGATTTTTCCAATAGCAAAAGATTTGATCAATGGCTACCGTTAGGAGATACTGATTCAGATTTCTTAGTAGGTAATTTTCTAATTTTCTCGAAAAACTTATTGTAGCCTGGAGGGACTTTACTGACTAACTGAGTGAAGCTACGGTATCGAGTGACTGACTGACTGACTTGTCAGTGTAGGTCCACAAGCGTGCTGGATTCACTCACTCACTCACTCACTGACTTGAAGTGGGGATGAATTCTCTTACGCGAGAGTACCTTTCTTATTAGAGTTATTAATCAATCAATTTTTGCATTTTTGCATTAATCAGTGCACATCTGGCAATGAGTACCTAACAAACTTTATTAATAGTTTATATTCAGGTGATGATGTAGTCTTATGACCTATGAATTTTGAATTTAGACCATTTTTTATGGGGATTTTAAGTTCTTAATATATTATTTCAGCATCGTATAACTATTGACAAAAAATCCCCTGAAGTCCAAAACTATATATAGGTATTTTATGGCGTGTCTAAAAATATGTGCAGCTTACACAAGAATCGAGGTGTCTTTACAGAAGTACATTTTGAAAATAATCATAATACAATAACAAGTAATGATACTGATGATTATCGGTATTCACGGATATGAGTCTCCATAAAATGTAAGAATTGCATATTTTTTTATAGACATTTCAAACCACTATAGGGTTAATGTCCCACGGAAAAATTTATTGCAGAATTCACTCAATGCGCATGCGCAATAGTGCATGATTATTGTTAACCGGAAATGCTTCTTGCAACGAATTGAAAAAATTGCGACTTTGAATCGCAAGAAATGCGAGCGTGCATACGCGAGTAACATATATCATTAAAAATAGTTTCTCACAATCTCCATTCTCTAACTGTCGCTTTCACTTGACACGTATCGTGACGTGCGGACGAAACTACTTATTTTTTTATTTTCCTTCTTCTCTCTTCTACACGCCTTGTTTTTTTTCGCCTCTACCTTCATTCTACTTAATTTACGTCATTGTGGCGCTTGACCACAAGTGATAAAATCCGCCGTACCAACATTGTTAATAAAATCACGATTATCACTCATGCACGGGCCTTTTTTCTAAAATCATTTTTTAATAAGTTCAGTTCATTCTATCATTTTTTATGATTGTTTATGTTACATTGTGTGATTACTCGTAATTTAATTTAGATTATGATGTACATTGCTCGTCCTTGTGTCCTGTCAGTATTTATAGGTAAGTTACAGTGCATGAAGTTCAGGATGACTTTTGGTTACCTTTGCACATTTCTTTAAATGAAACTAAGCAAATAAGATGGAACGAATATGGGTATTACGAAGATCAATCTAAAAATAATTATTTTGAAAAAGGCAATTGGTTTCTATTTTTTTTAATTATTTTATTTGTACAGAAAAAGAGATCACTCCAGTACGAACGGTCGTATGTATAAATACAGATTTGCTTCTTTTACAAAATTTAAATATAACCAATGAAATCGAATGGTAGGTATAGATACACAAAACATTTTGATAATTCTTCGTTCAACGTAAATGCAATTATGAGCAAAGCAGTATGTTGATGATTCACGGGATCGGTAATGAATGTGGCTAAAATTGCGGTAAAGTTCATCAACAATCTTAGATCATTTACATAATAAGCTAAAACTAATCAATCACTAGCTGACGGAATGATCCATCAAGGCCAAAAAGATCATCGTGAGTTTTAGGTTTTCCCGGACGCAAAGATTCGTTAGCCTTTACAGATTCCTGCTCGGCGAACCATGGACCATATTCTTCTAGTTTTTTAATCCAACTTTCTGAAAATGAAAAAAAATCAACTTCAACGATTTGCATGATTGTATTTCTCAGATCCATGGATAAAAAGAAATGATCAATTTGGATGGCACTAAGTGCGTAAATAAATGGTGACTAAACTTTAAGCTCGATGACGTCATATCAATAAATAATCATTTATATGACAGTAATGAGTATGAACAACTTTAAATAGTACCATGAATGGCTTGAATGGGTCCAGCGGCGCCACCGTACTCCTGAGGTAGTATGTCTTTGGGAATATGCTCGTAGAGGGTATTCAAATCACTATGGACGAATATCCTGTTGCGTATCTTTTCCTTGAGGAATGGCTTGACAAAGTTAATGATCGTGTCAACGAGAGGACTGACATTGACTACGTGAACTTCTTTGAGTTTGACAGGATAAGCTTCCTGTACGCATACAAGGAACTTTTTGACAATGGCCGGAGTGAATTTTGCAAAGTGAGTGGGTGTCGCGACGGAGGCGTCCAAAATGTATACATCACCAGCGACACCGACTAATTCCTCTTTCAGACGAACATCGCCGATCATTAATACCAACTTCATTGCTTCGGCTACGTTCGGAGTAGGCAATTCCTTGTTGATGCCTCGCATCAGTATGACGCGGCGGCCATTTTTTGTGAGACCCGGAAGTGGTGGTACTTGACTGAAAATAAATATAAGCTTTACAAGGTACGTAATTTTTTATCTGCTTATTTTTAACTAATTTCTTATTACATAGTACTGGTAATTTCTTTTAATTCTGGTCTTGTGACGTCACGATTTGAAAAGAATTCTGGTACCGCTGCACGCATAGTGAAATACATGTCGAGCTTCTTCTTGCATTTTTCTAGGGAAAATTTACAGCCTCGTAGGAAGGTCATCAGTCTTTGGTCATCTGTCAAGAGGAGTGGAGTGATTGTAAGAATCACAAAATAAAAATTGTTATTTTTATTGAAATCATTAATAATGTTGATAATTACCATCGAATGGAGGCAAATGTGATTGCTTTGATAACCATTCTTTAATAATTTCTAAATCTCTGTCACGCGTTGCAGGATCCTCGTTGAGCTCAATGCGGATCTGCTGTGACATTTCTTCTGTAGGCTGAACTAGCGACATCTGTGACGAAAGAAGAAAATGAAATTGGTAAATATTTCGAGCTGTCATTTCACAAGGAAGATACTGAGTGATTATCTTCAAAAATACAAGTTGGCAATAATTTAAATAGAAATTTTAGAATAATAATTGGCTTCTTATTGCTAATAATCATTCACAAAGACGTCTTATAAAAAGTATCTTGGACAAACGTCAGTATGAAAATTCTAGGATTCAATAATAAGATTCATCGATCAAGAATTCAAAATAATATCCAATTATATCCCATACGCGACTCACAAGAATCATCATTGACGACATCATTTACAAAAAGCTAATGCTAATAAAAATGTACATACAAAAACAAACGAGATTAAATACAAAAACAGTATTATACAATTGTTCAAAACTCATAGACTCTAAGCGAACACTATTGCAAATTATAATCAATGATTCCAAAGTTCATCCATCAACGCAATGAACACCTCGTCGCTGTGAACCAGTATCAAATCAATGAGAATGTATAATGATTATCGATAAAGTAGTGACGTGTAACTATACTTTTTACCCACTGCCTTTCCAATTCGATGACAATTGAAAATTTACCGCAATGCTGGCAGGAAGTTGATCCTTATATTTTTGTATAATAGTGAATCATCGCAGCTTAAAGTTTCAAAATGAAGCACGAGGTACGCAATAAAAATATAAAGTCACCTTTGACTGTGGTCGACGCAAAGTAAAATCAGTTACCGGATGAATCCCAGGGAAGTCTTAAGGCTTCTTACGTAAGAAGGAAAAGAATACCGGAAAGTTTTACGTGAGAAATTACTGTTGAACGATGTCTGCGATTGCTTAAGAACCACCAAAAAGAAACTTTCTCCGCTCGATGAATGAGAGAGGAGACGAGAGGATCTCATTTCCTTACATCCTTTCTCCATCTCTCGTTTTTTTTGCGACATGCAAAATAAACCAAAAACATTATCACTTCTTGTCGAACATTAGGATTTACCGTTACAGCATTATACGAGATCATACAATACGAAAATTCCAACGATTTCCGGGAACTTCGCAGCGGATTTCTAGCTGTATTTTATCCATGCAAAAGTTAATCAAAAATAGTGCACTTGTCATTTTTAAAAACTGTTTCACTACGATATTTCAAATTTGTAATACTTTCTATAATGTTAATAATAATATTTTGTTGAATATTCATTTATAATTATTTATTAATTTACTTAAAAAAACATTTATTATGCAACTCATCATTTAAAGGACTGCGGTACAAAATATTTTTTAAATTTCATACACAAGTAAGCTTGTTCCTAAGCATACTGAAGGAAGATACATATCAAAAAAGCCACATCTACAATATAAAACATGCATAAGCTACGTAACATCATTCTTCGAAATTGTCTTGTATTTTATAAAAATAATATGCAATAAAAAAGAATAACGATGGTATCAAATATTGCAAAAGTAAGTGTAATAAACAATGACTGGATGAAAGAATGTTAACCCATTTAAATACAACATATCTTTAAGCCTACTTAACTTACATTGTTTCTGTTGAACTGCACACGCCACAGAAAGACACCGCAGGAAGACCAAGTTGACAGACGAGGACCGATTACTCAGTCTTCTAGATATGAAATAGGACGAGAGAGTGACTATACTGCGAAGAAAATCGAGAGTGGAGAGCAGTTCGCGGAGTGGGAACCGTTTCTCTTTGAGACCGGTTCTTCTTATATATTCCTTGCTTGGCTTCCACCACCATCATTGCCACCAGTATCAACGATCACCAGCTCCAATATCAATGCCGCCACCAGCGACAAATATTGAAATGACAACAGCCAAAAAACCGAAACAGACTGAAAAGAGTTTCTCCGAATGTCTTTAATGAGAATCATTGATTCCTTTAACGTGGCTTAACCAGTTCCTCTGACTACATGAAAAGCAAAAAGGAACAAATGTGGGAACGAACAGTTCGAATGTAGATTTCTTGGTGGATTTGAATTATTTAACGGATATGAGAACCACTGCGTAATGGGTACTTGGTGCGTGCGCTTCACTGACCAACATAACTACTGTTGCTTGTACTGGTTTTCTTTTCTGTATAATTGAGATCAAAATCATCCTAGCGAAAGATTATGTTAGGGTTGCTTTATGCAATTATGGATATATATATATATAGTAGACATGTGTAATTGTAGATTCATAGGACTGATGAAAGGTGGAATAAGAAAATAGTCGTTTTCCTCTTTCGCTTTACTTTGCATAGGTTACTTTTCTCTTTTCTATTGTCAATGAGAAACTTTGGTGTTATTTAAGTGGATTAATAGTACATTATGATACAAGTGTGGAAAGTTGGTGATTCCTGACGAGTGTGACGTTTGCCGTCCAAGCGAAGCGAGGGTGACATACGTTATACAAGTAGGAATCACCAACCCGCACACGCGTATCAGATACTATTTTTTGCAACAATGTATGGAAAGTTCGCAGTATATGCACCAAAAAGAAGCACGAAATGGTCAACTCTTGATGAGTTCAGAGTGTGCGGGAATCATAACATTCCCACACGACATTCCGTGCGGAAATTTTTCCATACAATATTTCGTGCGGGAATGTTATGATTCCCGCACACTCTGAACTCATCAAGAATGGACCATTTTGTGCTTGTTTTTTGGAGCGCAAACTGTATACTTTCCGTACAGCGGTGCAAAAAATTTTCTTTTTGCAAGATTATCAGTTTGTTAAAAGAAATGTCACCGTACTTTGACCAGTCTGTATAGAGCATAGACATGATTAATTGATCATCAGGTAATAGTTCATTTGGCGTTGATTATTTTGCCTTTGACCTGAAATACGGTCGAATGTATGATAGTATAGGAGAAACTTGTCTTTTATCGTTTATTGAAACTTTGCTCAGAAGTTTTTTCTCATTTTTATTTAGTCAAAGAAGAATAATGATTAATTCTTTTTTATTGTGTAATAAATACGGACAAGAATTTCAGAGGTGTTAAAATGTAGCGATTAATTAATAATTCCATTGAAGATTGACGGTTTCTAAGAACTAAGAGCTAGCATCGCAACGGTTGACGTCACTAACCCCAACAAAGTTACTGTCACCTGACCGTTTAAAACTAACGGTGATCCATTCTTTTCAGTAGTAGTGACTTCGTCATCATTATCATCCTGGAAAAAATAGTCTTACTATTAATATATAAAATTTTACTCCTAAGTCTAGTGTAATTCTTAAACAGGTTGAATTTATTCATACCGAAGCATTTTTGGTCCTGATCACTTTTTTGTGTGGTACGCTTTGATTATCATGTGGAGGAATAGGATTGTCAGGCGTTAGGAGGTCATGACGTCGTTTCCTACATCCGGTACCCGAGCAAGTAATCCCTAGGACATCCGTTACAGTAAGCGGAAGTGCCCAAATGGTAACTGCTTTGTAAAGAGCCTTAGATCCTGGACCAGAAGCATAGTATGGTACAAGCTTCTCATTCCCAGTGCACATGCCAACCACTATCAGTAACGTATCCTTGGAGATCTTCAAAAAAAAAAAAAAAAAAAACATTAAAAAATTGTCATTGTCTATTATAGATCTACCAAATGAATATGACACGAAAATCGGATATTTTGGTGACTCGTCACCTCACGTTGAAGAAGATCCACAGCCCCGGAAATTTCATTTCCCGGTGCTGCTGCTACGAGGATGAATCCCTTATCACTAGACACAGACTTCAATTCTTTAACGGTATCACCAAGAAGATCGACAAGGCTAGCCTGAAGTGGAAATGGCCTTCTTGATGAAAACTCATCTTCAGCACCAGGCCAGTTGCTGCTAAGGGAGTCCAGAAGAGTGCGGAAGAAAGCCAATCTTATCCTGGAGAACATGTCGAAGACGTCCCACATTCCATCATAGCTATTAGGTCCTTTATTTTTAGAAAACAAAATAATACTGTAACTGCATAATATACTCTTGAAAGTACAACAGGCTATTCTGTTTAATGTTGATTAGAAACTTAAAGAATAATCTAGAAATTTGTTACATAATAGTAGAAACTTGGTTACCGTCTTTTGGTGTAGTAGTGGTAACACTTCCGGAAGAACCAGTAGCTGGACTCGAGGTTTGTTCTTCAGAATCTAGATAATGCCAGGAATCGCGAAAGTTGATTTTAGGACGTCGAATTTCTGACTTCATCATATTTTCTTGGACTTTATCAAAATCTTTGCCGATTCCGGTTGGTCCATCGTACGGAAGCGTTGGAGAGATTGTAAAATTAGTAGCTGACACTGCTCCTGAGAATAGTTGAAGGAAAAAAAAAAAATGATAAAATATTCAAGTTACAAATACTTTTCTACTTACCAGTGGTCATTTCCTTAAAGCGATGCGCCCATGACAACAGTGTTCCTAAATTTGATTTTAAATGACGTTCACATCCACAATCGTCCTTCTTAACAATGACTTGATCAATCGCCGTATATCTCATGGACAAAGGATCAGTGTTTGGGCAGCTCTGAGTAAGATTATTAACAAGGACATAAATAAATAATAAGGAGAAGAAGACGACGGTACAATATGATATTCCGTGCCTGTAGCAATCCATGCGCGGGAAATTCATGTTTCATTTGAAACTTCTTCCACGCTGATTCGGCATCTTGACCATTCATATCAGTCAGGAGTAATACAACGTTTTTGGGAATATTTTCCGTATCCTTGTTCGCAGGTTCGTCGTTCCCCAAAGGGATGACTTCGTCCTTGTCCCTTGTGTCTTTTACGAACTTGATCAGGAGCTCAGATCGTTTCTCGCGTTGAGGTCCTTCAAGAATTGGATCCTCCACATGCTCAACTGGCTTCCTCGAATCTGAGGACTGCAGGACTTTATCCATTCCGGTGACTTGCATCTTCCCATTTAAAATTCTCTCAAAGGATCCACGCTGTTCAGCCTCCAGAGACGGTACGACGTCCCAGGACGCTGACGAAGCAGGTTCCGCAGCTTTTAATTAAAATTAATTATTGTTTTACTAATGTTATATTTCATTTGGCAAGTGGAATTTTTTATACGAACAATAATTACCACGCTCCATAGTAAATCCGTGGACGCCGATGGTGACTACTCCTAGGATACTGATCAGTATCCATACCCTTGACATTTTTACTTTGTTCTATAAAAAGTTGAATATCATACTCTTTGTCAATCATAGATTTACGCATTAAAGTAACCAACTAACACCTTATTTACTGCTTCTAATTGAAAACTAAAACTGAATTTCAAGTAAAAAATTTTGAGCACGATGCAAAGATGGAAAGCTATACGATGAACGATATACACAAAATATTAATAATCGTAATTAGGTATCTGATAAAAAGGTAATGATATAAAATCCAATAAATCCTACCACTTTTCGTAGCAGTAATCAGCAATTATTAAACAACTTGATCACACGTTGGAAAAAGTCAGTCTATTTGCTCCTTCATTAATCAACTGAATAGCCATTTGCTATTTAAACAGAAACCGTTACCAAGGAGACAAACAATCGCAATAATTTTGATTGTTTTAAGATTGACAAAAATTTACGACATACATAATTGCAATTTTCTCAGACTCAGATATCAAGCAGGTTCTGATTTTGCTCTATAACATAAAATGCATTTTTTTAATTAACAGAATATGATGTAATCAATTTCTGACTTTATTATCTTGCAAATTAAAATAGATTGGTCTAGGCTAGGTTTCCATTAAGAGACTATAATGCATATAAAAAGATCATAATGACATATATATTTACATATTCTTTTTTCGGTACTTTTTCTAGGACTTTTACCGGTACTTTTACTGGTATTTTTTTCCAGGACTTTTTCCACGATTTATTCTGGTAAGCTTTTATCGTCTACACCAAGTTACATAATACTTGTAGGTGCAGATTTCAGATTTACCTACTGCGACAGATCTTTATTATTTCCTACATTATCATAGGATATTGCAATTTTCAATTAGTGCGTGACTGTTCTCAGCGAGTGATACCTAATAGGCATGGCTTCACCTGGCTTGATTGTGCTCATAGCCATTGAGAAACAAAAGCGAGGGAAGAAAACTCAGAGTTCGTAGGAGCCTACGTTTCTGTTGACACCTCGCTCTAATTGGTCAACTTTGACCTGCTCCCATTTAAAAACTAAGAGCTTCCCGACAAAAGGAAGGTCCTTTTCATGATCAGTGAAGCCTCCCGAACACCGCCATATCCACCAGGTCAGGTAGTTTCGGAACACCCTGTATATCGTAAAAACAGATATTCTAGAGGTCATTTAGTGCGAGCAGTTAATGGAGCCAAACATCATTAGGTCTGTCGTTACTTCTTCTATTCGGTATTAGCTTAAGAATTAGCGCAATAAATAATGAAGAACACATCGTGTTATAGCATTAGGACATTTCTGGAAATCAATATACGTTCATACACAGGAGGTTAACCGAAGATATGGCTGCATAGACAATTACATGGAACTTATGGTTTCCCACTCTTATACTCCTGTCAAGGGCTGCTATTACATAATTACACATTCAACCCCTTCGATTTCCCATAGGCGGCTAATAAAATTAAAAAAAATGATTCTTGTGTTAAAATACACTTAAAATGTTTTCATTTTTTTTGTCTGCAGTGGTACTATTATATTTGAATGACCATACAAATTTTTTGAATATTTTTTTTGAGTAGCTACCTAGTCCAGGTCAAATGATATTATCAAGGTATCGTCGAATTTACCGGAAGCGGATATGTCCACGTAGAATGGTCAGACTTCTTCTACATTGGTCTTTCAATAATTCAAAGACTTACAGTATGCGAGTGTTCGAGAGGGAACCATCATGGCTGCATGGTGGATGTATAGCATCGAAGTGCGCAATGCGCACTGTTACCGGCACGCCATTCGTCCACGTTAGAAAAAGTATACAGGAAGGGGCTCAACCTGCCTGGTAGAGGGTTGTTTTCATGTTAAGAATCTGAAGAGTGGGAGCGTGCGAACGGAAGTCGAAGAGGGTGCTGATTGAAAGCGAGGCCGATGGTGAGGACGTTGCAGAGTAGAAATACGAGTTTGCTAGTGGCGTTGTATATCGTTTAGAGATTTTATACAATTTTTACATCGAATTTTTCATTCGTCCCAGTTCGACTGTTTAAATTTGAAAGTTCAAGGTAGGAGTTCATAGACTTTCATACTTTGAATTTCAGTAAAACATGAGATCTTTTAATTTCGTTGAGTCAATTCTATTGTGATTCAAAGTGTTTTCATCTGTTACTTTTATATATTCTTGGCAGATGATGAAATTTAAGCAACAGGGCCTGGTTGCTGACCTGATGCCCAATATTCGTCACATGCAATTCAGCGGACATTTTATGTTCAATTATTACAATGATACTGGTGGTTCCACGAAACTCTTTCACAAGTTTTATTGTTCCGTGAGTTTATCCGAATCTAAAATATGCTTTATTTTTGTATCACTGTACGCATGGAATATTTATTTGATTTTTTTGACACTCAGATTCACTTGTTCCTGATTCTATTGCAATTTGGATTATGCTGTGTCAATTTGACTCTGGAAAGGGCTGACGTGGATGACCTTACCGCTAACACGATCACGGTCCTCTTCTTCACTCATAGTATAGTTAAATTAGCATACTTCGCCGCACGGAGCAAGCTCTTCTATCGCACCCTCGGCATCTGGAACAATCCAAACAGTCATCCTCTCTTTGCTGAGAGTAATGCACGTTATCATGCGCTGGCCTTGACGAAGATGAGACGGTTGCTTGCCGCTGTGGGTGCAGCAACGATTCTGACAGCTTGCGCCTGGACCGGGATCACCTTCGTTGGGGATTCCGTGAAGAAGGTTACTGATCCTGTGACTAATGAAACGATGACAGTGGAGGTATGGACTTCCTGGCGCTTATTGGTCTACATGATTATTAATGATACACATTTTTACAATATTGATTTGAATAAGTAACCATTTATTTTTTATTAGATACCAAGACTGATGCTTCGCTCTTGGTATCCATACGATGCAAGTCACGGGATGGCCCACGTCCTGACGCTTATCTATCAATTCTATTTTCTCCTAATCACTATGATGGACGCCAATTCTCTTGATGTCCTCTTCTGTTCCTGGCTGCTATTTGCCTGCGAGCAATTGCAGCATCTTAAGCAGATAATGAAACCCCTTATGGAACTGAGTGCTACCCTTGATACAGTGGTACCACATACTAACGAGCTCTTTAAGGTTAATAACAAATATAATAAACGTACTCACGTATAATACTATTATTTTGGCAGTTCATAGCTTATGGTATTTGTCTTATTTTTTATTTAAAAATTTTCTTTTTTCTTCTAGGCTGGTAGTACCGATCATCTGAGGGACACGCAAGGTACTCAACCGATGGCACCACTTCCTAGCGAAAACATGCTTGATATGGATCTCAGAGGAATTTACAGTAACAGACAGGATTTTACTGCGACCTTCAGGACAGCTGCTGGGATGAATTTCAATGGTGGGGTTGGTCCTAATGGGCTGACAAAGAAGCAGGAAATGTTAGTTAGAAGTGCCATTAAATATTGGGTTGAGAGACACAAGCACGTCGTCAGGTAAGATAATGTAAAATTAAGTTTATAAAATATGAGAAATAATTCACAGAGTAAATAGGGTCTATTGATATTTGAATTTTTTAAAACCATTTGCAGTCCAATTTTGACCATTGAAAATACCCCACTTTGAAATCCTTTCGAGCTAGTAGGAATATAATTGCATATAAATATTTTATAACAGGCAATCCGATTTTTCCTAAATAGTAAAAATTTTTAAGGCCTGCTATAATGATTACGCGCTGATATAATACTAGTGATTTTCTACTTATCTGCATTATTAAAAATAAATCGAATACATGTCAGTATGATTTTTGAGCCACCCTAAGCACTGGTCAAGAATAATGAGAGTATCAATCCCTTTCAAAAGAATTCTCAAGCGAGAATATATTAGTGTGATGACATATTGATGTTCTTAAATCATGACAATTGTCGTTAAAAAAAATTAGTTTATTTAAAAATGACAAAACTTACACAAATTTACCAAAAAAGCTCAAAAAATAGTTTCCAAATTTTCAATACGTTTATCATACAATACGGGAAAGCACGAACGTCCGTTACTCGCCATTCGAAGAAAATAGCGTTCAGGAGTGGGACGTTTCCCACAGTGCTCAACTATTTATTCGAGGAGTGCGCGATATTGACCGTTACGGAGAACGCCGTACCCTGGAGTTTGAACAATTCTCGGGGTGTGGAGCTGCGGACAGGAGTTGCGGCTGACGATCCAGCCCCCTTACACGACATCCTCGTGGGCCACCTTGTCAAATATTAACGAAAGATTAGTCGCGAGACTCTCGTGTGGCCAAACGTTCTTATACGTGCTGAAAGTCTGTCATATAAATAACGTACGATATGATTGGCCACAATTTCTTTACCAATAATAATAATGATAACGCTCATATCATCAAGATATTACAGAGAAATAATTCACAGAGCGAATAAGGTTAAAAAATCACCTATCAATACAGTTAGTTTTACATTGTCACTTGGTCACATTCTGGTCCAAATTATAACCTCTAAAAATGCCTGTTAGCAGTATTATTGCCAAAGGAACTGTCTTGTCTCTTGTCCTCATAGATTCTTTGTACACGAGAAAATTGTGGAACTACAAATCCCTAAAGATAAGAACATGGGAATCTCATGATGAGTTTACTATTTCGTACGGTCAGAAGTTTCCTGTAGGGAATGGTCCGCCTCTTGAACTTCGGACGTTCTCTCTGATATTGTTTGAAGATATTGGGATTGGCATAGAGATAGTTTTATTACGTGGAACGATGGGTAGATTCTAACTGACAAGGGAGTAGCGCGAAAGTTTCATTGAAGCAGAAACTTTTTTAATAGCTGATGTTCTCTTGGAAGCTATTATTAATGATTTTTTTATTCTGCCTGTTCACTCGGAATAAGTAGAGACGGATTATATTATATATTGTCCCTATGACACAAGAATAGCGATCAGCATGTCCCTTGGACTTAGATATTAGAGAAAATCAATAAACGCTAGTAAAGATATTTTATAGATTTTAAATGAAGAGCAGAACTTTTTGATATTTCTGATTATCTTTTTTATTTATTTTCAGATTAGTCACCGCCATTGGCGACGCTTACGGAGTTGCCCTTCTTTTCCATATGTTGATAACAACCATATCTTTGACTCTGTTGGCGTATCAAGCGACAAAGGTGAGTTCATACGTATTCTTGTCTAAAAATAAAAGTATGAAGGCGACTGTATTTGTTAAGCTGCATTTATTCTCTTATAACTCATAGGTTAATAAAGATTTAATCGATAGAAGGATTCCTCCCAAGGACACTGCTATTCCATTAATTTAGTTAGGTTAGCTCTTGTCGGTTAATCAATGACAGGTCTATTTTACATAAAGAGAGTTGCTTTTAAATAGAATGTTACATGTACAATTTAATATTTTTTAAAATATCATTTAGTATTCTGTTCACATTTTATGTATATTACGTTTAATGCATTATTGCGTCATATGTCGTTATAGGTGAACACCGTTGACGTGTACGCTGCTACTGTGATCGGTTACGTCCTCTACACACTGGGACAAGTCTTTCTCTTCTGCATATTTGGAAATCGTCTAATCGAGGAGGTTTGTAATAAAAAATTTAGACGAAAAATTACATTTTGATTGAACGTAAAGCATGATATTGCAAATTAATTTTATTGTTATTTCTATAGAGCTCATCCGTCATGGAAGCTGCATATTCCTGTCACTGGTATGACGGTTCCGAGGAAGCCAAAACCTTTGTACAAATTGTCTGTCAGCAGTGTCAAAAGGCCATGTCAATTTCCGGCGCGAAATTCTTCACCGTCTCTCTTGATCTCTTTGCTTCCGTAAGTCAATTTGTAGCTTGTCATATTTTCCTGTCCAACATTCAAATTCCTCAATAGCTCGACGTATTTCTATATCAGCTTTCCATTATTCAGGTACTGGGAGCTGTGGTTACTTATTTCATGGTGCTGGTACAGCTCAAGTAAATCCCAATTACTTGTTAGCGCTATAAATCAGCACAGAAAACGATGTACTCAAAAAGAGGGAATTAACAGAGATTACAGAAAATAACGACAGCGTGTTATCGTTGAACAATCTGGTGATGTAATCGAATTGTCAAAACCGCAGATGGCATAAAAATAATAGCGGCGATGGGGGTCGATTTTTTTTTAAGTGAGTAAAAGTTTTTTGCCAGGCGGCATTCCTAATTCCTAAATACAAAACATAATTGTTGTAAGTACACTGTAAGTGATGCGTGGCATTAGGGGGAAACGTTACGCTGAACTTGTTTAATTACACTGTTAATTAATTTAAGGTTAAATTAAGCTGCGTATTTATCGTCAATGACGTACTATATGGTCAATCGTTTAAAGTATCATATGCAAAACCTACATGAAACATAAGGTTGACAAAAGTTTTAGTCTTTACCAGAAAGAAAATAAGCGTTTCTTACGAATCTAATAGCCTCTCGGTTCATTAACCATACATATATAATTTAAATTATATTATGTGGATCCGTATTTATTATCTAACGTGTAAATATACATTATAGATAGCATTAAACAATACGACATGAAAAGTAACTATTTCACTATTAATCAATATTAATGTCTTTCGTCACATAAAATTTTTAATTTTTTCTAAAAACATGACATTCCTACAGATACATTATTACTTATTATTATTATTATTATTGCTGTTATTCTTATTATTATTAGCAGCTAAAAATTAGATGAAAATGTAAAATTTCTTTTAGTACTATACCATAATTTTGTTTCGATATACATAATCGAACAAAAGCTCGTTTATATTAATTAAATTTTAATCTAGTTACCCGATTGGACGTGTAATTATTAGAGAATTAAAATCTCATAATATAAATGCTGCTGTATACGTCATAGCATTTTTTGTCTCCCTGTAAAACTACTCTATAGATTCATGTAATAAAATGTTATAAACGTATTTAATATATTTATCGTTATCGTATATTCGATAGTAATCTAAGCATAAAGTGTATAATCAAATAAAATTTGAAGTATTCTAATATATTGGCCAAGTAACGGTTACGTATACTATTTGGGAAAGAAAAATAGGAATCGTTTACTCAAGGATCTCCTCAACCTAATAGTCTTAATGTAACAACTACCATAAATGTTTTATGATCAAAATGCAATCTCTTATAAAGGTGAACTTTAGGTTTTCATACGGGGTTCCATTCTTAGGATATTATATCAATATGGCAGGTTTCTTAACCTTAGAGTAGAGGTCAATCTAGTTTATGGCATCTTTTTGAAATCCTAGGAGAATTCGGATAGCAAGACCCACATCAAATTGTAATAGATGTTCTAGTGAAAGTTTCATCCTTGACACATTAATTTTATAAATTACATTTGAAACAGATACAAAAATATTGGTATCGATTATGTGTTTTACTCATCTTAAATAATTTTTTCTGAATTGTTGTTTTACTCTGTTAATATTCATACTCACTCTTGCCAAATAATTCAAAATTTCGATACCATTGGTTTCTGTAGTATGATAAGTATAGTCTTGTTTGTCACAAGGTAATGTTTAGGAGTCCACTTTATCGAGTATGGATCTTCCTATACTTTCTTTCCTCTTTCCTTTTCTTTCTAAAGGACGAAAAGATATTGGCGAATAAACGTAATTCTTGAAAATTTTCGGGACACGTCGCTTCTTTTATTTTGCGATCCCTTAGGGTGCCCTAAATTATTGATGCTACGCACGCATGTCGAATTTATGAAAATGCAAAGAAAGGGAAAAAAATGGTTACACAGGGTAGATGGTTTTGTTACGTGACTTTGCTGAGAGCCTGAAAATAAGGGAGAGCCAAATTTGTAAAAACGGTATATTTCCCATGTGGAAAGAAAATTTTTCGCATACCACATATATGTATAAATACCATAAACAAAATCTTCTAAAACACTATACCACGACTACGTCAATAGTTACGTCATGTAACTACATCAGTCAAAATCACTAGCCGCATTTAATTAAAAATTTGTACTTCCGGTTTATTCAGTCAATCCAGGAGCAAACGTATACAAAATAATATACGATAAAACTCTATCTATAAAATGAAAAATATACCTACCTATACGAATACAAATAGCTACGATTTCACGTGTTTTACGAAAGTCCCAACTTTTCCCGCGGCGATTCGCTTTCCAAGAATTTTTTTCCCTCTTACGTAACGCCAGAATAATACTACCTACGAAATATGCTTCAGAACGATACGAAAAATATGAAAATGAAATATAAACGTAGCTCGTAAACTTTTTTCCCGTGGCGTCTATAACCTTTAAATTCTTACCTATTGCGCGTGGCTTACTTATTCGTAGTTTTCGGAAAATCCACTAAGCTCGCGCCGTTTCTAGGCGCATGCGTGTCAGGCACCTCGCCGAGTGTAGTTTCGATCGACTGGAGGTTACGAGCCAAGGCTCTCCTCGTGTCTGGTGATATGTTAGCTGCACGTCAATATTTTTCGACGATTTCTCGTTTCATGACAGAAAATAATAACGTAATTAAAGACTCGCGTACGGCACGGCTCACGGGAAGTGGTGACGCAACATCGCGGGTCTCGTAACACGATCGAAAGGCGGATTCCGAGTGAAAAAGGGCTTGAGTCCGGGTGCCGTAGCGTGTGCGTGCAATAATCGGAGAATAATATATAGTGAAAGTATCACGCGATATATATATATATATATACATATATATGTATTTTTCGAAAATTTTTGAGACGCCTGCGCAAACCCGCGTGTCTGTAATACATAAGTATCAATTGTTAAAAAAAACTTGTTTCTGACCTAGAAACATAAACGTGCAAAAATATTATTTCTACGACGATTACGCGATCAGATGAATTTCTTCTGCACAATTTTTATTCTGAAATTTTGTACACGAAATATTTAAAAAATACGTGACGCGAGTTGTTATCTTTTTTATCTCTCCTAGGAATCTTCTATTGAATCCGAATTCTACTGGTTTAAAAATCTATTTTTCGGAGACGAGAAAGGAACGGGGTGTAGCGTACAATCAATAATAAGAATGTTAAGTAGGTAGGCTAAATACATTGAATTTAATTAATCAAAAGTGATAGTTTGCTATAATTATCCTGACCTCGATGCACTTAGTGTACACATTGATTCGAATCGCATGATTAACATACCTAGCAAATGTCATTGGTGAATGAATTTTTAAGTAATTCCAATGGTAAATTATTGTAAGATCGTTGTAGTGAAAAGCAATTAAACTGAAGACTCATGAATTTTTTGTATAAGCGATTAAAGAGCAGGGCTGCCAATCGGCTAATGACTGTGAGATAAAGCCTCTGGTATATCGTTAAAATATGTATCGCCGAGTCTTTTAAATATTAGCGTGAAAACGTTTCGTAAAATAAAGCTCATGATAACTACGAATAATAAATATTGACCGCGGCCATTACGACAAGCGATAGTTAAGCAAAAATTCGTGGAAAAAAGTAAAGTTGGTTGAACGTATATTTCTTACGGTAAATGAAACAAATTTATAAAACAATCAAACGACATACGGCCGACGGTCGCTCGACAATATCAAAGACAAATAATAATTCGAATTTGATCGAAGAGTTGCGAATTCGCACAAGAGACTCTGTGATTTTAGGAAACTCGTAGCTACGAGACGATAAGATTCCACCGCGACTTTCGAGACTTTCTTGGAAACTAGACAAGATAGGGACGAAAACGGCGAGCGGTCGGAGGAGGAGGAGCCTCCCACCGCCTAAACAATGTCGTAAGTACATGATACATTTATCATTTTATAATAATTAAAACTAATATGAAAATTTGAATATTTAGCCTTCGGTAGGTTGTTACAAAAATTGTCACTATTCCATATCCATATGTACATTTAAAAAATGCACAAACAACGAAATTCAACCATTACCAGTTATAACGTCTTGCAAAAAAAAGCTCCTCCGTAGAATATTCCATCCCCTTAAATCATTATCCAATATTGTAAATTGTATAAGCAATATTTACGACGAACATTACCTGTGCGCCCAATGCTCAATGTATAACCATGAATAGAAAAAAAAAAAGTTATTTATCTCTAAATAAATTCTAATACGTCACGCGTGCGTATCTCAACCTGTGGCATCTTACAATAGGTAACTGTAGTGTATTTATATACTGTTATCCATGTGCATATATGTATACGATGTGCACATACAAAAATATATATACATGTGATCCGCCACTTTACCAAAGAGGTTCTAGCACCTAACACAATCTATAGGTAGACATAGTAGCTCCTTATAGAAGCGTCGGAAGACAGATTCAGAGTAACTATATGTATATAGTATCGATAGAGAGTCAATAGTAAATGTAAAGCAACTTGTATTCATACAACAGAACGTTAACAGTGCGCTGATAATGCACGCGACAATACATATGTTATTCCAGTTTTCCATTCATGGAGAATACAAACGAGATAGGATAACCGTACTGTTATAACGGGTTAACGTTGTAAGCGGCAAAATAGTTGAAATGGTTGTCAAAGATATGACAGGTAGGAAATTATTGTCGAACGACGTAACATGGCTATTATAATGTATTTATTAATTCAATTACTAATTATTGATTGAAATTGCATTAAACTAAGGATAGATACATAAATTGTGATTTAATATTGATTACTCTGTAAACCAATTATAACTGAGTCATCGTGTACATAGGTATATGCTGGTAGTTTAAAAGTTATTTTGGTACGTGCAACGTTATATTTAGTGAATAAAATAACGACGCAATAATTGCCATTAGCGTTGCTGGCGTTCCGACGCTACGGGACGTCGAGGAACTGATGACTCAATCTTATTTAATATCCTGAATTTGAGCGAGGGAAATTATTAGGTGACCGGAATTCAATTCGTTTCCGTAGTTGTGATTACTTGGGAGTTAAGGGTGATTTTTTGTTATGGGTGTTTCCTCTATTCTGTGGATACGAATTCAGAAGGAAATTGAGCAAGAGCAGAGTCGGGCGGTTCCGGAAGTCGATTGTTCTATCGACTTCGCTTGGTTTTCTACATATATGTTATTGCCATTCCCATTATATGGATTTATGATCAAATTGTATAAGAGCACCTCATATTTGCATAGATGGTAGATTGGAAATATTCAAAAATAAAAATTATTATTCAGTCCTATGACAAGCGAGGTTTCCTATGCATACATCAATATTTTGTTAAAACACGAAAACAGATATACAGAATTATACGAAATAGAGAGGATTTCCATAACCTTAATTAATGTTTGTTAAAGACTGCTAATATTATTGAAGCTGCGTTTAATTTATTATTATAATTAATTAAATTTTCGGCGAGGGTGACGGCCGGTTGTTTTCTAATTTTCTAATTAAATTCAGCATCCTCCAGAAAATTTCTAACAAATGTCAATACGACCCTGTGTTAATTGCGTCGCAGGATAATGCAATTATATTTATCTGGATAAATTTATTTATGAAATAGGCATTCGGTAAATCTGTGCAAGAAAAATGAGATGGGGAATTATGTTTACGTAAAAGGAAGTGAACAAAAAAGGTTTTCAATTCATATAGAACACATTCCTGTTATTATTTATAATTTTCAGTTATATAATATTTGTCTATATTAGAAATGGAAGACTGTCGTCTTACAATTGAACTGATAGGACACTACCATACAGAAAGAAGTCTAATATTTATACCATTCGATCAAAACTCATAGAAACAAATCCTGCTGATAATCCTTACAAGTCCTACTGGTTTCATTTTATTGTGGAGAAGTAATATAATTTTTAACGTGATTTTTCGATTTACGGTCACAAGGCGACTCCAGCCACCGATTCAGATAATGTTCTCGCTTTCTGGTTCCCTTCCATTCACCACCCTACTCAGAAGCTACGCTCTTGGATTGATTCGTACAATTACGGCAATGCTCTCGAAAAGATTTGTTATTGTTGAGTTGAGCTCGAGATGCTCAAATCTGCCGTGGAGAGATAGTCTCGACGTACCGAGTTGCCCAGCAGAGGAGAGTACCCGACGAAGACGTCTCCACCGACCGGCAGAAGTCCGAGTGAGACCCCGGCGCCCCTCTGAAAAGTGGCAAAGGGCTGTAGAGCGGGGAATGGAGTTTGTTCGGGTTAAGGGCGGCAGGAGGAACCTCCTGATGCGAATTATGATTGTTGTGTCCAGCTGTTGCCCGCTGCCTTGGGGAACTCGTGGAGGAGCTCCAAAAGTTACGTACAGATTCGCTAAGGAACGCTCTCGATTTAGTTTAAAGGGACGACTCGAGGGAAAGGATAAGAGTTATCGGCAATAAAGATCTCGACTAATCAAGATGATTAGTTCTCGAATTTGACTGTTGTCAAAGCACTCCGTCTTGGGACACCGATCGAGGTGTCACGAGCTGGCTCGCGCTCCCGTACTATCTGTTGATAGTTTTTCTATCTGTGTTTTTTACACAGTATAGAAAGTTCTCGCGTTGCTCTCGCTATATCCATAAAATCCTATTGATTTTCTGCATGTGTTTCGGAGATGCAGTGCTGTGCTATAGTGCAGTGCTCACCTGAGTTTCCCCTGGATGCGGTTTTTGGCCTTCACGGAATAGCTCGACCAGCTCTGATGAGGACTCACAATTTATTAATTGGTCGATAGATTTCGATTTTAAATCTCTGATTCGTTCTGCTAGGTTCTCGATCAATTGCTCTCTATTTCCGGCACTATTTACCGGTCGCTTACTCCAACCCTCTCTACCTTAACCTAGCATCCTGAGCGGCAATGCATTTTCGTAACCGTTCGCTCCCGTTCGTGCATCGAGTTGCGTTTGCTAATTTTACGCGGCGCCAAAGATCAGCCCCTAAGATTGCGTTTCTCGATTTTAGCATC
The DNA here is from genome assembly GCA_030142595.1 of Trachelus iudaicus. Taxonomy (NCBI): domain Eukaryota; kingdom Metazoa; phylum Arthropoda; class Insecta; order Hymenoptera; family Cephidae; genus Trachelus; species Trachelus iudaicus. Next base: position 86,281 of record JARQTH010000413.1, on the reverse strand, counting down.
CCCAAAAAATCAACAGGATCCGTTAAGCTACCGTCTCTTCTGATAAGTTCCGTCAGAACTCTCGTTTTGACGGAGTTGGGACTGTTCCACCCCAACTCCCAGGTCGTACCGGCTCGTCAGTTCCCGGTGGAAAAAAAATTGGCTGGCGCCTGCCTGGCATGCGGATGCATGGACGAAGGGTGGACTACTGTAGGAGACGTAGGTTAGTTCTCGGATTTTCGCTATCGGTGACGAGTTAAGAAAATATATTACAAATTTTATGCCTATTTTTATGATCTTACCAAAAAAACCGCAGGAACTCGCAGGAATTTTCAGCAGCGAACATATCCGAAGAGCAATAATTAATATCTGTGATAACATTAACTAAATACCTATTTCAACTTTAATCATTAACAAACAAATTTTGGTTTATCTGGCAAATTCACTGAGCCAAGTAAAGCAGCCAAGGAGGCAAAATTTAATAGTCGATAAAATACTTAACCAAAGAATGATACATGCCAGTCTGCAAGGTATAATACGCCAATAAGAATAAAAATTTAAGAGAGCAGTGTGAAGTAACAATATATAGGTGGTTACTCTAGCTGAAATTAATTCAAGAACCATCCCTAGAGGTGATACTGGATGAAGAATTCATAAGATAAAGTAGTGAAAATATCACTGTACAATAAAAGATGTAAAAAAATCTATGAATATACAAGGACGCAAAGTTACTTAAAACTAACTTGAAATAAAAAGAAAAGGTAACTGAAAATGAAATACAAATTTACGGCATTAAGTAAGGGATCATTATTTATTTTATTATATGTTGCATTATTATTTTCGTTAACTTTTACTAGAACTCGGTAATTACCCAGTTTTATATATGTATCCAAAAATTATATAATTAGACTATTCAAAGTAGCAATACTCTCAGAAATTCAGTTTAGGGTAGTAGCAGGAAGAGTATAGTGAGACGGCGTAGAACGTGCCGCTCGACCAAAAGACAACGGACGCTGGTTTAGTCGCCGCGTGAATTTCCCCCAAGAAGGTCGTGTTTCTGAGTTAAGGGTGAAAAATCGAAGTGTCGCAAACCTTACTATTCGTCTACGGAAAGAAACGATCCATCGTGATCTATCATCTTCATTGGATGGATGATTCAGCGGTGAGAGGAAATCCATTGCCAACCCAGGAGTTGCTCGTGAATAACAACCTTCTTGGTAATTGGGATTCATGATCACATTGTGTAATCTAACGCATCGAGAATCCTGAATGTATTTTTGAAATTAAAGGTTAATTGATTATTCAAAGAATAAATAAAAGAACATTCTACATACATTTACTTTTTATAATAAGGAGTTCTTAATCAACAATGGCTAAACGTTTAATCAATTAATAAAATAAGTTTTGCACATAACATTGTACGTTATATCTAACACGTGAAATGATTATATGAATTGTGGGCGAACTGATTATTAACGGAAACTTCAAAGAGTAATTTACCAAATCCGGTTCAAAGACGAACATTAAATGGTCCTCTCTTCGCGTAATTGAGTAAAGTTTAAATTAAGATCGATTCCTTTGGTACTAATGAAATACGATAAAAAAGGAACCATGATCAATTTCTCCTATCATTGCTGGAAAGAATAATAAATACTATGCCAGTCAGTTTTACTTATTCGTGATAAACGGCAGGTCGCTAAATTAGGCATTAGGGCGAACCCTATTGATCTTTGAAAGCATAAATAAACTTGGAAGCTTAATATAAGAATAACAAAGAGAAAATCAAATGCCCTAAGAAGATATAGAGAGTACTGTTATTCTTACTTGGAATTTTCTTGGTTTTTTTAGAACTAGACTTAGACTACTTGGAGAGACGAGGAGGCGAGACTATCGGTAGCGAAAACGCTGATAGTGGCTCCAAGGAGGAAGAGAGTCCAGCGGATAGTCTTGATCGTGTGAAGGTTGTTTTTCTTGGAGCACCAGGAGTCGGCAAATCTAGCATCATCCGGGTAAGATGATCTTGCAATACCTTTTTAAAGAGAAGGAAAAGAAAATTAATAATAAATATGATACATTGACAACTTTCAAAGTTGAAATTGATAAAGTTTGACTAGGATGAAGTTCTTTGGCTTTTACCCTTGTGTATGATACACATGTATTTATTATGTACTGTACATGTAAAGAAATGTCAGAATTTCTAGTCTTCTTGAAGTACGTGAAACTAGATTAAAAAGTTCTGTCGAACTTACGTCGAAGATGCAATCCTATTTCCTTAGATGCAATTGACTTCCTTTCATTTCCGAGTTTCGCTACCGGTATGGAAATCGATTGAATATTGCATATTACATTATTTATCAAAGGGTAGTATAAAGAGAGACGGAGTAGTAAATAAGTGCGAACAGTGACAATAATTTTGTGTGAAAGAAAGGGAGAGAGAGAGAAAGTAAGAGATAAAGAAATTATAAAGAATTTTCATAAAAAATGACAAACAAGATACCGCTTGTTGACTAAGAATTTATTTCATAAGAAGTCTTAGGATAAGTGATACTAGAAATGAAAAGTGAAATAAAAAGAAGATAAGGCATCGTAACAAATTTGCTCATTTTTCTCCAAGAAAACAAGTAATGTTTTGTAAGTCTATTAGAATTAGTTCATTTTTGCTAGTCTGTTATTTTCAGAGGTTCAAGAATATTTGTTTGATAATAATTAATTAATTAATTAATCTCTTGCTTTAACTCTTTTTAATTTTCACCAGCAATTTGTCTGGAATGAATTTGCCGAAGAGTATACACCTACGGAGAGGAGGGAGACGTTCTACCCAAGTGTCGTCCTTGCAGATCGTCTCTACGAATTGAAAATTACGGATTTACCTACCATTCCATATTTTCCTGTAAGCTCTCACCTCGAATGGACCGACTTCCGGTATTATGGACTCAGGAGTGCTACGGCTTACGTTCTCGTCTTCGATCTCAGCAATCACGATACGTTTCAGGTATGTCGAAGGATGATGGTGATGAAAAAGTATCTGAATGCGTGAGACTTGAGAAGGACGCTGAAGAAAACAAAAAAATAAGATGATAGAAAATAGCGGATTTAGTGAATAAAAATATGTCAACGAAAAAAACAATTCAAAATTATGTATTAGTAACAGAAATATGTCGATTTATTTGAATTCTATAGTATAGCCAATAGCTGGTGTGTTTGTACTGAATAAACTTGCTTAATTCATACCATATAATTTATAAATATATTATACCAGTATCAGGATACCGCCTGACTAATGATCAGTATCGACTTTTTCTTTAGATTGCTCTCTTGTGTATTTAACACAGCACACTCTGAATAAATAGAATTAAATATAGAATTGTATAAAAAGTTGTGTTCTACATAAAACATTTTGGGAGACACGTGAATAGCATCAGTTCCTTTGATATTCAGAAGATAAAGAAACTCCCACAGTAAATGAATCGTCATTGAGATTTGATGAATATCGACATTCAGAGTGGAAGAATGTACCTTTAGCTTCCTCAAAGAAAAAGAGACAAGAAAGAAAATAATAAATTAACCTTTTACACGATTTAGCGAAACAATCACGTAACGGTTCAGTGGCATAAATCACCCGGTGTTAACACAGTTTAAATAATGACTTGGGTCAAATATAATTATCTCCAACGCTTCTTACAACGTGTCGCAAACTAGGCACTTATGTAGGTAGTTTATCAGCTAGCTTCGATTAATTATCTACGCTTGAATATTACATATAAGTATAAGAAAATTAATTACGATTCCGAGGAGGGATGAACACTTCACGAAGAGTAACAAGCGTCCAAACTCAGAACGTGACTTTGCAGGTATAAGGAGGCGACACGATTTCCTGGGTTGAACTCTCCTAGTCATTTTGAGCCTTCAGGGCAAATGCTGCCTCTTCCATCGTAGGCTATCCTACAGAAATTAACTCAACCCCAAGGCTCTCACTATATTGCCAAAGTACGGTTGCCATGACCAAGTCACGTAGATATACCATAAAAGTCCCTCGGCGGATAGGGTTAGTGGGTCTCGTTAATTTTCCGAAAAGTCCTTTGGTCACTGGTAGGCTCAACATTTTATCTAGGCGACGGCACTGCCAATAAGGTAGTGTAACAAAAAATAATTTAGGATTGTAAGGATACTTCAACGTACGGAATAGTATCCAAGAAGAAAGATATTCGAGTAGGCCTAATAGCAAAGTAAAACATTCGGACCCAACTCTACACGGACTAACTTTGTACAAATTAATCGTGTAGAATTATTTCACAAGAAGAACTGCCCCGTATAGAGTTAAGTCCCAGTCACAATCAGAGAAGAATAGCGCACTCTATGGCCCGTACTCATACCTCTCTTTTAGCGTTAAGAGACGTCTATTAGTATCTCCTATCCTTTGTGTTTACAAAAGATAACAAAGGATAAGAGAGACTAATAGACGTGTCTTAACGCTAAAAGAGAGGTATGACTACGGGCCTATTTCTTTAATGACAGTGTCGGTAATGTAGAACACGAATAGGCTTCTTGTTTATCGGTAATAACGAAATCCTTTTCCTCTTTAGTACATACGAACGCTGCGAGATCAAATTTTCGAGGCCAGAGACATGAGAGGTGTTCCATTACTCGTGGTTGGCAATAAACAGGACAAACTATCCTCGACCGCAGCCTCGGGTACTCGTTATAGGGATATCGTCAACCTGGTGCGCAAGCACTGGAGATGCGGTTATGTCGAGTGCAGCGCAAGATTTAATTGCCGTGTGGTACAGGTATGTATAGAACTTTTCGCAGGTGATTGTTCAATTAAAACTATAATAATAAAGATAATTATATCTTTTAAGGTATTCAGGGAACTGATGAAAAACATTCAGGCAGTGGAGGGACGACCACCGTCGCCGTCACCGACAACATCTCAACCTCTACGTTCGCATTCCAACAATTCTAGCGAAAAGTGCATTCTGCTTTGACAGTAGGACAATGACAAGAGTAACCTGGCATAATTGTCATTATCAAGGATCTCACTGTGGTCACAGTACCATCTGAGTATTAAAGGACGAGTTTCATGATCATGATTGATATTACTATCATCGAGAACTAATCTATTATCAAATATCAAGTCAATTCAATTTTCTTTATTTGATTCCACCCGATTTTCGTTGCCGCATCATCGTGTATATAAATTATTAACATCCTCATACAGGTTGTAATGTATTGCGAATACAGAAATGCATCTTTCGTGTGCATCTCATCTACATTGTATATACAATGCTATATGTACAATGTAAATTCAGTTTAGAAACTTATGAAATGATTGTATCGTTATAAGCGGGCGCAAGTATTATTTCGTTAGCGAAAAAGTATCCTTAGCCTCGTTCCAGCTCAAGCAATAGTACCTACATCCTAGAAGTTTATAGGTTGTATTTTAATATAACTCATAAGAATGCAGTTAGATAAGAGTAAGTAAGTAGAGGCTAGGATTGATGAACACAATGAAGCTCGCTGTGTTTTATCCAGTAGAGTGAATGCTAGTAATACATAATGTAATTGAGTGTGTTATTGCCATTGTTATTGTTGCTGTTGTTGTTTCTAGGAGGAACGGTGTAAATGAAGCACCGTCACGTACAATTTGTATAAGTTGAAACAAATACGGCGTCGTAGAATATTTCATCAGAAACGGCAGGATAGGTGTCAGCATTGTTCATTTCATCAGTCAAATTGACAGGGAAAAAAAATTATATACTGATAATTTTAGTCTTTAAGATGTTTTTGAAAAAAAGAGTGTATGGCCAACGTTTTCCAAAATCTGTATAAGCATAAGGCCAATGCTCATTTGTTGACGTTTGAATAAAAAATCTTGCCTATCGAAGAGAAGATAGAAACATGAGAAGATAAAAGGCAGAGTAAATGTAAAAAAAAACAAAAAAACACTGAAAATATCCACAGTGCGAGTGTCTCCTCTATATCCAAATTTTATAATGTCCTATACCTACCTTCCCAACGTCTTTAGAACGCATAAACGAAATTTTCAAGTACACGACGGTAATGTGGCCCAATTCTGAGTCGTGCCCATCAACGGGAAGAAAATGCTTTCTTATATTTCCCGAGGGATCTACCCGACTCAAGTCATTTATCTTTTGGGATTCAAAAGTCAAAATTGTGCTTGCATGGTTAGAAAATCTCGATCGTCCGAAATGTAATTATCTAATTCAAATTTCCATTTTCCATTTCATGGTATCTTAAGATAAGCACAACAAGGGGAAATTCAAGCACGAGTAACGATCTCAAGGAAGCTCTTTGCGAAAAAATACCAGTTCATTATGACCTGGTAAGAAAATTTCGACATCAGTATGGACCGGCAATAGTTGGTCATGTGACTGTGGACGATCTATACCGTGGATTGAGGGGTGTGAACACCATTGTCAGGGAAACTTCCGAGTTAGACAAAAAATTTGGTGTAAGTTTTTTTTTTTTAAATGTACGTGGCACTATGATTCATTTCTTATTTCTTCTCATAGATCAAATACAGAGGATTGACTATTCCACAAGTAATTTCTCTTTTACCAAAAAATCGAGGAACAAGTCCAAGTCCTGAAGCCGTTTTTTGGTTACTGTTAACTGGTGACGTGCCAACGCAGGAGCAGACGAAGTCCTTGATAGCTGACTGGACATCGCGGCGTCAGAAACTGAAGGAATGGTGGTCAGACAATCAAGGTGGAACAATTGGAATGATAATAAGATCATTGCCGAAGAATGTTACGCCATTGGGAAAACTTTGCATAGCCCTGACAGCCTTGGATGCTGATAAATATGCCCGGGAAGCTACGAAAACTGGCGCCATGAGTCATACTCAGTGGGAAGTCAGTTTTAAAGCTTTTTTATTTCTTAATTTTTGTCAATAAATGTAGTTTTACGTTTTTTTATTCTTTATAGTACATATTTGAAGATTGTATGGAACTATTGGCTACACTGCCTGCGATCATAGGACTGGTGAGCAACGCGAAAAGTCCCAAAAGTGTTCCACAGGATGGAGACTGGGTAGACTTTCTTTTGGACTGTTTAGGAAATATTTCTCATGCAGAGGAAAGCAGGAAAAGTTCCTTAGCTGATTTTCTTAGGCTCTACATTGCCCTGAATGCGTGAGTCGAATCGAGATGTTAGTAACGGAAAACCAGTCGTCTGTGATTGTATTTTTCTTTTTACTCTTCCTTATCAGCGACGAAGATGGCGGATTGCCTGCAACGCACGTAACTCAAATATTAGCTGATTCCCAGGTAGACGTGAGCCAAGCTCTGGCAGGCGGATTTTTAGCTTACAAGAACGAGCCGAAAGCAGGATCCTTGTTAAAGGTGAATGAAAGTTAAATACAAGACGATAACCTCATCGTTCATTGTTTTTGACGTAATAGGTTATGAGGTAAAATAAAAATTATTTCATGCACACAGTGCATGGACTTTCAATTGAGGCTACAAAACATCCTCGGTCAAGAACCAGCCAATGAAATCTTAAAGAATTTCTTAAGGTCTTTTGCCGAGAAAAGTACGAAAATACCAGGATACGGGGAATCAGAATTTTGCGACCCTCGATTCTTGGCACTAAGAGAATTCCTCAAGGAGCATATTTCCAATGATTCTGAGATCAAGGTACTGTGTTCGAACGTTTTCTGAAGAAAAAATGAGGAGATATATAATTTAACGCAATGCATGCATTCCGCATTCGTATGTATGTACAACGTCGCCTGACTTAAGGAACTTTTCAGTCATTCATACATTTTTTAAGTACTTATCAAAGTCAAAGGATTCCCAGCATACAAAGAAAATATACTGAAGATAATTATTTAGTTGAAACTGATTGCACAGTTGTACCTTCCAAAAGCTTTTACGTGTTCTGCGTCACACAGTGGAGAACTTTTTAACCGTAACAGCTAATAAAGAGCAGCTATCCTGGAGTTTCGAATCCGTCCCGAACCCCCCCCCCCCGCCCCAAGGCTCTTTCAGGCGACGCTGTACTCTTCTAGAATTTCAAATTTATATGGAAACTTCGTGGCGTCAATTACTCGCGACGCTCTCTTATTCGACACGGGAAAGGTCCAAATTGGTAATTACTATGCTTGCAGCTGTCCCAAGAAATATCTAAAGTTCTGAGTATAATGTTAAGGAAGACTAAAGGAAAGAGTATCTGGCCAAAACAAAATGCAATTGCTGCACCTGCATTTAGAGTAATATTTAATTCTATTTATTACGTATATATGTATATATATGGCTGTTTATTATTCTGATATGTTCCTATGGTCCCTTAAGGCTTATGGATTAAAAGACATGGAATTCAATCAAGTTTTCTTGTGCATGTCAAGAGCCTTGGGAGCAGTAGCTTCAATAATTTGGTCCAGAGCCTTGTGCACCCCTGAAGAAAATCCAAAATCAAATTCCACCTACACATATTGTGAATCATTGCAAGAAATCCGTAAGAAACCCAAAAAATTGAGCACTGTTAAATATACGAAATACTTACCAAAATGATTTATTATACTGGCAGCTAAATCTGTATTAATCTAGTTAACATCGTACAATGAAGAATAAAGTGTTTCTCTTTATATTTAAATAAGTCAATAATACTCTGTCGATAAAACAGATTTATACACTGAGCAAAATAAGATATACTCTTTTATCCCCTAGAATGAACGAATGTATTTCGTACAGAATCGAGTAGGGAAATTGCTAATGAGCCGATTTTTTTTAATCCAATTTTATTTGGGCGTCAAGCCGCACCGCGGATATACGTCGAACCATACCCACGTTTCTGATTGCTCGAATATATCGGACGTAGCATCCAACGGCGCCCTTGCGAATATCGTCAGGACGTTCCGAGAGACGATATTTGACGCTACAGCCTCCGCCACTTCCCACCGAGCAAGCTGAGTGGGGTAAACGTAAGGGAGCGCCCGCCGCCGGCGGCGGTCCTCGTCAGCCATTGATCCCCGCGCAAAGTGTCCTGGACAGAGAGTGACTTTAGACTAGCATGTGCTTTAGACTAGTATGTGCCAGATCACAAACTGAAGCAGGATTTTACCCAGAGCCATCGGACTACCGTGCACGACCTCCCCACCGGCACATAGGATCGGCTATACCCACACGCGTGCTCAAGGCTCAACGACATGTTGGAGGGTTTTTAGCAAAGTTAACAAATGATACTAAAGACGCGGAAGGTAGACTCTTTGACTAAATTCACTACACGAAAGACCATGACCGTAGTGTACCCTAAGGGGGCCCAAGGCCCCCGCCGGGAGACCCACAAGCTCCTGTTGCGGCCACAACTTGGGCCCGACCCACTGAGTGAGCTCAGCGATCAAGACGGAAGGGCCACCCCCGATACCATGGCTTATACGTATAGCTACTCTAACAGGATGACTAGTCTTATATGACTACTCGAATGAATCTGCTCAACGCGACCAAGGAAATAGGAAAAGTAAGACAAGAACAGTGCAAAGTGAGAGAGAACAGAGTGAAACGAAAAGAGAGGAAGGAAGATAGAAATAAAGAAGTCAAGAAGTACAAAATTAAGGAATAGAAGTATAAAAGGATGGAAGAAATAAGGAAAGAGATAAACAACAAAGTAAAGACTGAAAGATAAAGAAATAGGGAAATAGAGAAGTAGAAGAGAAATAAATATAGAAAAGAAGAAGGTTGGAAATGGATAGGAGAGGTGCTTCCAAGACACCAGTATAGGAGACCGGCTCGAGGAAAAATGAGCCCTCCGAGACCGGGCATTGTCTTGAGCGCTCCCCCCACTCACCGAGTCCTGTGCAATGAATTTGTGCACACACAATTTTGAACAACTTCCAATACTTCTAAATATTCTTGGTTTATGATTTCCGAGTGTTAATATATAACTTTATTACTCTAATTATGTTAATATTCCAAGTACTTAATTTATTAATATTTCAATTCGAGCGTAACATATTTTCGACATTTTACAATTTCAATTAGATTTTTATCTACTCCGTACATTTCGCGAGATTTTGATTTAGCTTCAAATTATATTTTGAATAAATTTTGAAAACAGGTATACGTTCGACTAATCGCAAACGTGGAACTGGTTCCAAGCTCCTCCGTCCTGGTGCCGCGTCGACACCAGAATACACACGCTTTAGAGTACTTTCCTTCCTTCCTTTCCTTATAGCTGTATCCCCAATGGAGGACATGTGCCAGTAACTGGTCCTAATAATGAAGGTTGGAAGTACGACACTAGATGGCGATGTACCTTGCGAGACGGGCCTTAATAAGGACCTACAAAGTTTATACACCGAATCCGAACAGTGTTGGGCGAAATCCGTATAAATACTCACTTAATTCATATGAAAACCCATTGGTGAATGCCGCTGGGAGCTGGGCGCGAACCCCGAACCTTTCGGTCGTGCATCCGCTACCTTAATCACTGGGCTACGGCCGCCCCACGCTTTAAGAGTACCATCCGGTATAAATCCATGCGTCCAGAGATGAATAGGAGGGAGATTGCCAATGGGCCGATATTCTTGAAACCAATTTTATTTTGGCGTTGACGCGCCACCTGAGCGGAAGGTCATCGAACCATAACCAAGTTTTTGATTGATCGAACGTATCTACCCGGAACCCAATCAAATCCCAAATGTGGATAATAACTGAAATAGAGGTTTCCCCATTTGTATACCACAGTGACTAAATAGCATACGTGCATGATAACGTAGAAGGAGAAACTAGAGTGGAGGACCAGGAGGCAAAAATAGCATGATATTGGTAAATACTGAGGGAGGCGACAATTCAATAAAGATAATTTTCACATGTCCGAAAAATTATTTTTCAATTCAGAATACTTAAGTTCATATCGCACTGAAGATAACGGTGAATACCTTCGATTTGGAGATTGAAAAATATTTGAAAAATCAGTCAATATTCTTCACGGACGCTTTTCGAAACTTAGGAGGAAGCGATGGCGACTCTAAAGATTTTTATGCAAAAAATATCAATTCGAATGATCACACTGTAAATGATGGTATGGTTACTTCCAAGCCAGCATTTAGAAACTTTTTATTCAATTTATTGAACACGATCAAATGTCTTACCCATACACGTAATTATTTACAGTGTCAGTTTTTGAATCTGTCTATTTTTGGTTAATAAAAAAAAACCTAATAAATTATCAAAAATTAGTCATGGGCTCTTAACATATTTATTAGGTCAAATTTGAGTACATATTACAATAACTATATAAAAATGTATAAAAACTAATGTGTAATGCTATTCAGAATTGTTCTTTGTAAATCTCGGTGCAATAATATTCTCATCAAGTGCAAGCAATGCGTCAGGATCTACAGGCACTACCTGCAGCGAGATTAAAGATAAAGATTTGGATAAGAAATGGGAACACTGTAAAATGTCATTGCAAGTCAAATATAGTCATTGGAAGACGGTAAGAAGTCAGTGCTACAAATTCCTGCACAGTTGAGAGACAAAGATTTTTCGAAGCCGATTATTAACCTTTGTCGTGTAAAACGAATTGACGGTGCCCCAGGAGAACTTCCTACAACGGTTGTCACAAAGCGTGTATCTCTTGAATTTGTTGAAATTTATTAAAAAGAAGAAATTTAAATAGAAACAGAAACCCTAACGGATGAAATAACACAATTAAGAACAAAAAATAAAGATTTGGATGAGAAGTTGAAACACGCTAAAGAGTAATTGGAAGACGCTCAAAAGTTATTGCAAGAAAGTGAAAGTCAAAAATATATTTACAATCAAATTTGGACGTGCAACAAGAAATGGTTAGCAAACTCACAACTTCAAACCAGGATTTACTGGAAAAACTAAGAACGAACACAATGCGATATAGGAGCTTACAAAAAACATTCGAATTTTCTGTCGTGTGCGACCCAGAATACCTTAGGAATCCGCCAAAGGGTAAATAATCTTTTGACGAATCTCGAAATTCCTAACATTTTCACATAATTCCTATTTTTACAGATGGCGCACGATGAACTTCCCGGACGAATACACAATTGAAATTGGTCGTATGACCAATTCAGAGGTATCTAATTGTCGTGGAAGGGTGCGAGGATCAAGCATAAAATTCTCATTCGACAAAGTCTTCCCACCATCAGCTACACAAGCTGACATTTTTGAAGAGTTAGCATTGCTAGTACAGTCCGCATTGGAAGGATATAACGTCTGCGTTTTTGCATATGGTCCAACTGGCTCCGGTAATACATACACAATGGAAGGTAGATTTGGCATAGAAGCCAAAGGCATTCTACCACTAACGGTTATTATTTGAAATTATTAAAAAATTAAATTATGTACAAGATATAAACATTAATCACAATTAGTTTCTAATAATTCAGGTGAGGCACAACTTCAAAAAAAATGAATCAATTCTAGCTGATTGGATGGGAGTGTGATTGAATCGAAGCAAGCTTTTTGGAGATATACAACGAGCGCATTGTGGATCTTTTTTATTCCCAAACGAAGGTCCACGAGACAGGAATGGCAGATGCAAAGGGTACCGATGTGTACGTGAGCAATTTAAGTGTCCAAGAGATACACAGTCATGAGGAATTGCACGAATACTTCAGAATTGCTTAAGATAATCGAGCCTTGGCCGCAACTCAAGCCAATCAGAGATCATCAAGATCACATTTGGTGACGCGTATAAAATTGATCGGTGCGCATACATTAACGGACGAAGTATGTTTCGGTAACTTGAACCCAGTCGATTTTGCTGGATCGGAGAGATTGAAGACCGAGGAGGCCATCAGGATGGCGGAAACGAAGAATGTAATAAAGTCGCTGGCGAATTTGGGTTTCGCAATTTGAGCGATCTTGAAGAAACAAAAGCACGTGCCTTACAGAAACTCTAAACTGACGCATCTTTTGATGTCATCACTTGGTGGAAATTCGAAAACTTTAATGTTACTCAATGTGTCACCTTTGGATGAGTTTTATAATGGGACCATGAATTCATTACGTTTCACCAGTAACGTTAATAGCTGTAAAACTGGAAATGTGAAGAAGACGCGGGCCATAACGAACAATCCCGCTTGATAGCATTATGCGGTGCCTTATATGTTTTATACATTGACACGGAATATTAATGCCAAGAGTTACTTCACTTACCTTATTATCAGAGACATTATAATTTACATTTAAAGATTGAACCAATTATAAATACCCGCGGAAATTTAACAAAGAACAATAATTCTGAATAGCATTACACATTAGTTTTTATACATTTTCATATATACTCATTGTAGTATGCACTCAAATTCGAATTAATAAATAATTAATAAATTAATTAATAAGAGCCCATGGCTAATTTTTGATAATTTATTAGGCTTTTTTTTATTAACCAAGAATAGACATTCAAAAACTGACACTGTACATACAAGCCCTGCAAAAATGTTGTCCCGTCGATATATCATTGCCAGCCGTGGTGCAATGAAAAGAGCACTGAAATACAAGCACATTTAAATCCTGTCTAATCTCCATTATATAAATATAAAATTTTATGAAAACGACAAAAAAAGTATTTAGCAGCTTCGAAATAAAATATATGTGCCACTATTTCAGGTTATGTTATGTTGGCTTAGTCCTCCCCGTGCGCACTGCTCTGTCCCAGCTTAAACTTCTTCAGAGACTGTACAGTGTGTGATAGAGACAGGCTGCTACATTCACCTGTGTCCTTGCTATCTCTCTCTGCGCGGCCCCCACCATCACTGCCGCACGGATTTCAGTATGGTGAAAGTTCAGTGATTTCGTATCTTCAACTATGCTATCTAGAAATTGACTAATCCATGCCGTTTTCACGGGAATTTCTCAAATGTGATTTAAGCCAAAATTCAAGTTATAACGATGCTTTTCAAGTAAAATTCATTAAAGAGAATAAATTCTCAGTGGAAAAGAATTGCGGACGTAAAGGGCTCAGATTGTTCGAGCAATGGCGCTCTATTTTCCTTATCAAGACATAACATAACCTCATGCATTAATTAAGATCTAATTTTGAGTAACAGTACAGAAATCGTAGTAAAAGTATCCAAGAATGTGTTATTAAAGTAAAACTATTTCTTCTGCAAAAATGCTGGATCTAAATACGTATGTCAATGAAATTGTATGGTGGTGGTGCTGGTACGTTAAGGAAATTTCATGGCAGATCGCAATAGCTGTGAGCGCTTATTTATGCCTTTGCGTTTTTCTGTACTTTTTATTAAAAAACACGAATCACAGACCATGGCAAATACCTGGTCCACCATCCAGGATATTATTGGTGACGGCACATCCAGACGACGAAGTTATGTTCTTTGGCCCTACGATATGCAACATCGTCAGAGATAATATCAGCCAGATTTATATTCTCTGCTTGACTACGGGTAAGCACGACCTATGAATTGCATTGATATTTCTATTATTTATTCCCACTTGTAAAATTTATTAATAAAGATTAACGATTTTTTTTATTAACAGGTGGTAACAAACAAAGGAAGGAGGAGCTATGGGACTGTGCAAAAATTCTTGGCATTCCTGAAGGCAATGTCACCATTATAATGTAAGAGTAAATTCACCTTATATCTATAAAATGGCGCAGATTAATGCGCGCAGGATTACTTTTTGAGATCAACTTTTGTTCACACTTTTTTCACTTTACAGAAATCCAGAATTACCTGATGACCCTACACTGATTTGGCCAGAAACAGAAGTTTCGAAAATAATGTTAAATTTTATAGAAACGTATAAAATAAATGCAGTGTTAACTTTTGATAAGTTTGGCGTAAGCAGACATAAGAATCATATTTCGCTCTTTTACGCATTTGCTTCCATGTATATGGAGAAGAGGGTGCCATCTTGTTAGTATTTTTTATTAATTCTTATTTTATCTACGAATTATTTAAATAATTGTTTATGGTTTTTAGATTGCAAGCTGTATATATTGGAGTCTGTAAACATTGTTAGAAAGTATGTTCAGCTATTGGATTTACCAATCAGTCTATTGTCTGGCTCGTATTGGTACTTCGTCAATTATAACCAAAGGCGAATAATAAAAGTAAGTGTCACTGAATGTAAAATTAATAGACAATGAAAAATTTCGAATACTATTGTTTTAGGAAGCAATGGCAGCACACAAGTCACAATATGTTTGGTTTAGAAAGTTATATATGATTTTTTCGCGGTACACGTTCATCAACACGATACAAGAAGTTGTTGAATTGGACTTCGATTTAGATTTTCAATTGGATGACGACTAAAGGATCTTATCGGTCAAGCAAATTTTTAAAAATATCGATCACTGTACATAGCGCGATAAAAGTTTGTCTACTCTTGCAGTATCAGTCGTTACGTTGTTTTAACAATTTGTCTTCATGTATCTACGCCTTCATTGTAAAATCTTGTACAAATTGCTAATAACTGTCTACATATCTGTTAATCTGTATACATATATTATAAAAACGAATGCTTAAACTTCTCAGCGAATGAATCAAATCGAATTTATAATAAAAGACGTATTGTTTTATTGTAAACGTGTAATGGTTGATTACAGATACTTTTGTTAGTAGGATAAAAATGATGAGAATAAAATTAATATTGTAAAAAAAGAAATGCTAATGAACTAATTTCAACAGTCAGTATGGTTTGGCACATTTTAAAAATTTGTGCTTCACTGGTAAAAATTTTGTTTAATCTGCAATGCACTTAAATTCATTGCTATACCTATTCATCTTAAATTCGATGATATGTTTACAAAAACACTATACTTTTCCTTATTCCTAATAACCCACACGAACATGCAGCTTTTAAAAATTGTTGAACTTAAATTTAATATTCATAAAATGCTACTACGTGATATGTATGTATGAGCTACACTTTCTAAGGTACGGATAAAATAAAGTAAAAGATGATTACATCGTTCACTGAACAATAGAAAAAGACGGACAGAAATTCACACAACAACGAAAAGATACTTTGAGCCAAAATTCGAGTGCGCATTAAAAATAAAGATATCTTATTATATTCTCATCCTTTGAAAAAGAATCCTCATTGTTGTTGTGAAACGGCGAGATACTTCCGATGATAACCATCAGACAACAACACAGCACATATGTTTTGTACATAAAACCCCAATGGATTTGAAATGTCTCACGCAGTGCCCAATAATTTCTGTGCGCGTACACGTTTATAACATCAAGATAATTAAATAGGGTTGCGTTTGACCAAGGCCGCCTCCTGGCGAAGGCAATACATTGAATATTCTTATTTCTAGAAAAAATTGCCCCGTGGATTGATATCCGATTACATAAATCCTAACGCTAAACGAAAAATGAAACTTAGGCGCTAACAGAGTTGATCGTGTTTATCAACTTTCGGTCACTTATATATTTGATGATACAATAAACACTTAAGATACTTGTGAATAATTGGACGGTATTAATAACGCTCCCGCAAGATCCTCTTCAATGAATTACTGCGATTGTTAGTGGTCAGTGAATATACCAGGTATACCTGAAAACCGATTATGCTTCAAAGTGTCAATTCTCCTTAGTGAGTAGCTGAATAAAAAAAAAGTTACCCAGGAAAACTCAAGAAATGTTTGATCCTGAAGAATTTTTAGTGAATACTTTTTTTTACTCAATGCGTGACTAGGGTTTTATACTCTGAAGAATATCCGGATAACGGGATGATACATTCTGTATAACATTTAACGATATGAGTAAGTGAAGAAATGATCAATGAAGGAAGGAGCAATTTCATCATCGTGAAAGGCTCACAGTGGATTCATAGAGAAGATCTCACGGGCTGTATCCTAAAATCGATCCTTGGCACGATGATGCGATCCCAAGGAACCCATTCCCGAATGAGGCGTATCAGGTTCGCCCGGATCTTGAAGATACTGGAGTTCTTGTAACTCTTGGAATTTTTCGTGGTCACGGATATGCGCATAATTTGCTGAAAGGCACATCAAATAGTGCACTAGACTGAGAACAACCAGCATGGCAGCCACTGTTGCCAGGATGAACATCACCTCAGCTTTCTCTACATAATCCTTGCAGAATAATTTTACTTCCTGTGACCCGCAGACTTTCATGTCCTCAACTCTAGTGTTGTTAGGGAACATGAAATCTTTTGGAAGAGAAAATAACCAAAATATACATTATTGGGAATTGCAACTTGAGATGTGTGGTTATAAATATAGCAATTAAAAACATACCAAATTGAGTAAAGTCAATACACTGGTCAAGAGATTGCACTCGTGGATTACTGCACAATCCCCAGAAGACAGTGAATATCAGTGTTGTAATTACCAGGAAAGCAAATATTAGAAGCCAGCCCAGTTGGAGTACATAAGTTATCGTCATAAACTAAAAGAATATATATATTGGGATTTCCGTGCCTTTATGGTTTTCAATATGGAAAGTAATAGAGAACTTACAACAGCACAAGAAATCCGACCACCAACACGTGATCTCCAAGCCCGGTAGACTTTGTGTCTTGTGGCTCCTGTGGCTAGACATCCAACACATAGAATCATAAAACCGAGAGCAGCCATACTTGCCCCAACAGTAGCAAAAACCAGTTGTACTGCTTCCAGCCATCCCAGACGTAAATGAAAGACCTTAGTAGATGAACAATAAATGATGATATTACAGTTTATTCTATACTGGATATGAAAAAATGAAATATTCATCATACCTGATCCATCATTAACGCAGAGAGAGTAGCACCTCTGTACATGGTGCCACAAAATATTCCCACTCCTAGACAACACATTATAGTAGCTATGAGAGTGGCATATGGCACTCTGGCCATACAATCATTGCACACATTCCCTGCAAAAATCAAAAAACAATCAATTAATCCCAAAGTATCCAAAAAAATACAAAATATGAAAAAGATGGTTCAAGTTCTAAGGAGGTGCCTGTCAACATTAAAAGTCAATGCAAAGAAGATGATTACATGATCTCCCAGAGACTTACTGTATGAATTATCTTCTATGTAATCATCATGGATATTAATCTGAGAAAATCTATCAATACTAATATTACTTTTAAACTTCCTTCGCAAAGGAACTACTGTGGTAATTTCATCGGATGGGCGCCCAAACCGAGCATGCCTAGCCATGACAGATATGACAAATATGCAAGGTGAACAGGAAGCACTGTACTAATAGGACTGATGAGTTATCCGTGACTAATTCGTTTTCACACGTTAAGATAAGATTAGCAGAAGGAAGAATATCGACGGAGTTTCAAATGATTTTTAACACGATTGAAACGGAGGACGTCGAAATCCGTGCACAGATGACGTAAAATAATTTTGATAATTATGTATCGTATATCTCCCACCCAAATATAACGTCTTATCTATTGATAAACTATTAGGAACTAAACTTGATTAGGTAGTGACTTACCCATTGTATGAGGTTAAAGCGTCAGTCTTAGTTCCTAGTCCGTTGTCCGAGAACTCTCGACCGGAATCCTTTAATTATGAACTAATTGAGCAAAAGTTGGTCGATCGTCAAGTGACATCCCACACGCCTTTACAATTTAACCACTGACACGTCACTGTGCTCGTTGTTTACTTGCTCACTTTCCTGAATACTACGCCCTAACATGCCAGATTGTTTTACAGAATTTAAAACTCATCCACTCAAGGAGAAGAATGTGTATCCTTTTTAATTACTTCATAGGAACAAACGTCAGAATAACGTAACGTAAGTACTTACAAAAAATATGTTATCGAAATGACCCGAATTACAAATGTCAACAACGGATGCTCCGTTCTTGAGATTCACTCTCATAACAATATGGCGGCATCATTGGCCTTTTCAGTTGAGTGAAAGAGCTTGAACCGCTCCCTACAGAGAATCGTAGGACTATTAATGCACTGATTATTTGCCACGCATCATGAACTTTGACGTCATTTCCTTAGCGACATTTAATCAGAAGGTAACAGTTTAAGGGCTTATACCATTTCCGTTGTTTAGCAATTTGACTAATTTTTATGGATGTCACATGTGAGATGACAGCACTTTAGCGAAGCTTCAATAAGGTAAAACAGTATTTAAAAATAATCACTTTATTGAGTCGATTCAATGTTTATAAAAACGATTTAATAGTACAACTTGTCATTAATAAAAATTCAGTGAACAACAAGTATCATAGGTATCCCTTTATTGTACTTATAGAAAATAATCTACTCTATAATTCCACATAGCGTTATAAATCTAATAAATGTATACCTATAAATGCTTTCTGTTCTTGTCATTAGCATCGTTGGGGCAGATTAAAATTACTGTACAGGAATATTCAGCTGTGACAGTGCCAGTTTTAAGACTATCGTATATTCTTACTTTTAGGTTGTACGAGATACTTAATAACAGTCGGTAGATGTCGTAGCTTCTCTCTCACTATGTATGGCACTTCAGAATTTTGTTGATAATTCTGATTATACTTCGTCACACCATTAGAGCTTTCAAACATAATTCCACCACCCGAACTCTGAGGGCTTATCTGTAATAATGCATCCCAAAACCATATGCAAACAATTCGTATAAATTCATATAAGGTAACTTACCGTGAGTGTTGTGCCATCCTTGTAATCGACACGAACATCACCAGAAGGAAGATGACTAGCCACTCCGACCCCAGGAACCGTTACTTTATTGGTATTACAGCTAGAAATGCGAACAGAATTTAATCTCCTGGAATGCGACGCTACTGTGGAGACAACAGAGCAAGTAGCTTCAAATGAAGGCATCTGAAAGAATACAAAGATAATAGTGATAACATTTCATAATAATGTACTTAATTTCCTTTGTACTAGAAACCCAGGGTACTCACTACAGGTGGACTAGGATTACCGCGAGAAACGTTTTCTTTCCCTTGTATGGTAGGTGTATCATTTAAAGCCGAGGTAGGTCTTCGTCCGATTATCGCAGGGAAACAAGAATATCCTGTAGCCACCCCTAGGGATGCTAACGTGGAATCCAGTAGCAAGCACCGTTGATAACACTCTGAGTAATGTTCATGATATTCCTCCAGATCGGATGGGAATTCACCTTCCACATATGTTGGTGCACCGTCTCTTTCCGTTATCCTGACAACACCGTCTACGCGGACGAGCTATAATACATATTTTATACACATTTTCAATTTTTAAATATGATTTAAACAATTAATTATATTGTTAGATACCTTTACTCCATCATAAAAGTGTATTTCACAATCAGGCTGTGGTCCGTTTTCCATGTACAGACACTTGGCGCGTACCGTGTAAAGAGTAAGTTTTGGTGTTTTGGCTCTGACAAGTTTAACAAAACGTGCAGCATACAAGTATTTCCGATGATGACGCTGAGGAAGACTCTCATATGAGTGAATGCTATCAGCACCACGCGAAGGAAGTGGAAGTGGTTGTGAACCTACTTCAGTACTGTCTGCAGGTCGATAGAGAACTATTCTCAAGCCGTCACCGGATATGCGACAGATTTCACCCACTCTCTCCTATATTTGAAATTCCAAAGTCAATTAAAGTATTCCCTAATATATTAGATATGAAAATCAAATACATACACCTCCATTTCGCTTCTTAATAAATTCAATGCAGATTTCTCCGTTATCCAGTATAGTAAGAACTGCATTCTTAGTACGATGTCTTGTAGGCTGAAGTCTTTCAGAATTCAAAGGTGGTACCGAAATTTTATTTCCAGTGTCACTGGATTCGATACCGTTATTATTAGTGCGCTCTCGTGGATGTTGTCGTTGACTTCTATGCTTATCCTCGTCCTCATGTACAGCATAGCCGCTGTGCTGCTCGCACTGCGAGAACACTTTACTTCGTAAAGGTTGAGGAATTCCAGCCAATACAGAATTTTCATTAGGGTAGTAATCTGGTGGTTTTGCTCTATGGGAAGAGTGCGATCTTGTTACGGATTCAGAGTAAGGATCACTCCTGGCACTGACTGTCGGACCAAGAACATTTGTCAATACATGAACTGTGGACATTCTCTCCTCGGAACGTGAGCGAATTCGTCCCTTTCCACAGGACGACAATGTTCGCCCTACTCCGGAATCCGTCATACCATCTGCACTTGACAATCCTCTGGCCATACCAGATTTTCCCTGGAAGAGAATGTTTTTCTTTATCTTTTTATTATTTGTTGAACGAAGAAGTTATTGTTTGTAATCATACCTTAACTGATCGTGATCTCTCCAGTGTTACAACGAATGGATGCTTTGAAATGTCTCTCAATTGAATGCGATCACGTGGATTCTTTTTTAATAATCTATCGATAAGATCCTTTGCATTCTCTGACAAGTGTGTTGGCATCATATAATCAGCCATGACTACTCGTGTCAATGTACTTTTAACAGCATCTGTGTCAAAGGGTGGTTTGCCCACTAGAAGAGTGTATAGCATGCATCCCAAACTCCACACATCTGCCTCCAATCCGTGAGAGGATCTTGTTGCAACCTGTGTAGTACGAAAATTTAAAAGTTCTGGAAAACGTTTTTTTTTCTTTTATGGAAATATTAAGGTATACCTCAGGAGAAATATAATTTGGTGTGCCACACATAGTCAAATGTTTCTCATCGGGTCTTGTTAATTGTGTAGCTAAACCAAAATCTGCTATTTTCTAAAAAGAATAAAAGTTTGTACAACTATTGTACTCTGTTATCTAGAAGTTGTCATACTTACCACTTGCATATCCCTAGTTAATAATAAGTTTGAAAGGGACATATCCCTGTGAAGTATTTGATGCGAGTGTAAATACAATAAGCCTTGTACAACTTGTCTAATGATACGGCCAGCTATAATTACAAGATGAAATTGCTTAAAAAATGCAACTGCAGTTAATGAACTAGGTATCAAAAAATAAATCTAATTGTCAACGCACCGTGCTCTTCAGATAGAGTACGGGATTTCTGCATTTTGAGAAACCGCTGCAGCTCACCATTATGGCATAATTCCAATACCAAGTAAACGTAATTAGTATCTTCAAAGAAAGTATATAACTCTAATACAGCTGGATGTTTCAAACGTGAATGAATAGCAACTTCCTGATGAACACGTCCCACCATCCCAGCAGCTTTCATGAGTTTCTTGTCGATCTAAATATTTTCAATTAAATTATACATTACTTCCGTGCAATAATCGTGCGATACGGAACATATATATATTATAATAATCTATTAAAATAAAAAAATTCTTAATATCTGCACATGCATTTGGAGCAACAAGTGGGTGATGTTCCATCCTTAAAAAGCATCAATTTACCATTTTGATCGCTACTTCTATTCCACTTCGAAGACATTTTGCTCTGTAAACACTGGCAAATCCACCCTTTCCAAGTAAATTCAGAACTTCATAATCCTGAAAGGGAAGAAAGTGCAATTGTGAACTAGACAATTTGGAGCGACGATGAAATCACGCATTGAAATTTAAAATAGTAACCTCAATCTGTTCACCAAATCCTCCTGAGAGCGGCGGCATTACAATCGTTTGCGCCTCGAGAGAACACTATTAAAATCCGAGGCTACGGAACGTACAATTCCCCTTACATAAAACTTATCTGAATACCGATAAAGCGGCTAAAATGAATTATTAATTTCATAAAAGCAAACGACATGACTATCCCGCCATGTCTAAACGTCAATACAACATCCATCTATGTGCATCAACGCCAGAGGGCCAGAAATGCTTGAAATCTGAAAAACCAAACCAATCACAACGCTTCAACGCGTATCCACTCAAAACTGCAGTTAAAAAGAGATGACAATCACTATAAACATATACACAGAATATAAGTATGGTGTGTCTTATATTATTCCATAGCATTTTCTGTAATCAGTAAAAATCTTCCTAATATTATTTTTTGGGATATAAGTATGAGGCAATAGTTAGGATCAGAAAATACATCACAAGTCTAATTAGTATTTAAGAAACGAGTGGCTTCGTTTAATATGCGTTTTGCGTGACATCCATTCAATGTAATAAGATTTGTCAAATACAATATAGTACAACACAAATGATTAGGGCAAGCGCCTTGAGCACCCTGCGCAATGCTGCTACTGCCGTATACAGAAAAAGGAATCAAACTAACCGTGGCCTTCTCAAAACTCGAGAATTTGACTAACTCGATAAAATGGATTATGAGAAGGCTAATAAGTAATTAAGATGTTATTTTGTTACGCACATACATCCTCCTCGACTTTAGAACTAAAGTAGCATCTAGAATCGAGACACCGCATAACGCTGCTATGGCAGATTTACGAATGTAAAGCGTATCGCTGGACTTTCGTTAATGAGAACACTTTATTTTAAATATTACAAAGTTCATTATTACTATTTTATGAAGGTAGACAAGGTACAGAGGCACGGCGTGACGTCGAGCACCTTTCGACGCCAGGACGCTATCTCTTCTTCCTACATACAATAAAAACGCTTTATAGTGCTCAAAGAACTGTCGTTATCTTACAATGAAGATTTCATTCGGAATCCGTATAATTGCACTATGCGGATAACTGCATGCGAGACACGTCACTGTTTTTATTTTTGTATATCTTATTATTAGTATTCTGGCCGAGATGACTTAATAGAAACAAAGTTTCTGGTCATGGCATGAGAATTGACAGGCGTCAGAATTGGCTGTCAGTCTTCTGTGTACCGCTGATCAGCGACTATGTTAATGTTCGCGTCCGAATCGAAATTTTATTAGCTAAAAGGACTATTATCATTGTGTTAAAGTGTAGGATTATTGTGTTGGCCTCCTCCTGATGATGATGCACCACCACGTTGTGCTGGTGGCTGATAAATTGGTTGTGCACTACGTTGTGGACCTCTACGTTTATTGAAACCCCCTTTACCACCAGGACCTCCTCCAGCGCCACCGCTACCACCACCACCTCTTCGGAATTCCATACCTGTTACACATAACAGGAATTACATTGTTTAATTTAATTTCGTATATTTTTTTAAGACGTCGATTGCTCCTGTTCGCCTATCGGCATAGCGCAAGGACCCATCTCTGCCGATAGTCGATTTCTTAATAAGGTATTTACCAGTTATGTGGTTGTGACTCTGATCATAGCGCTGTCGATTTCCTGGACGTTGATCCTGGCGTCTGGAATCTTGATTGTATCCCCGTCCTCCTTGAACATCCTAGAATTAAATTTTTTAACTAATTAATGATTTCAATATACATATCTATTAACTAAACGTGTAAATTAAGTCGTACCAGGCAGATGTCTTCTGTTATTGGTATACAATCCACCTGGAGGACTTCTTCGTAGTTATTAAAGTCCTTGAACTGTACAACGCATGTTCTCTCAGACACAGCAGTCACTTCCGCATTATAATACTGTAAATATAAAAACATTATTTAATATTGACTTCAAAAATATTATGATAAACGATAATTCAGCATTTAGTATGACATTATGTACCCTATTATCTTCCCAGTATTTAGCCATACACTTGTCACCAATTTGCCAAAACCATGTACCACCAGATGTATTATTAGCGGTACGTGAATTACCAAAAGTATGATCTTTCTTCTGTTCATTAAAACCACCAGTACCTCGACTTCCATCATGATTACTATCATATGCCGGAAGTGGCTGATGCCTGTTCAGCTGACTCTTATAATTTTTCTCAATTGAATTTGGTTGAAACGACTTATGAACTCCATCTTGTGCTCGGTTTTGCTTGCCATAAGATGCATCATAACTCTGTCTATTTCTAGTATCATCAACTTGACTATGGTTCCTGTTAAAGCTTGCAGATTGGCCTTCATGGTGATCTTGTTGCTGTCTATTATATCCGCTTGCACTTCCACTTTCACTAACAATACCGGCATTGTCAGCACGCGAACGCGCGAACGAGTTTCTATAATCGTTCTTGTTATAGGATCCCTTATAACCACCAACATCTGGCTGGTACACATTTTGATTATCTTGACTTCTTTGAAATCGTGGTGGTTTACTTTGTTGCATATTGCCACCACTGTGTGATGAATATTGATACGTGTCGTAGCTACTATTATTGGTACGTTTCACTGATTTACTGTCATCATTATACCTTGGCGGCGGCTGATATCCACGGCCACCACGTTGGGCCCTGATATAAAAAATAAACAAGTGGACAATTGTTTCCAATGGTATTCTAAACTAATGTGAAAGTAAAGTATATACCTTCCACCTTTTCCTGCTTGAGAGTGATCGATACTTCTCATGTCATATTGTTCGAAATTATTTTCAGATCTCTCCTTGCTTTGAGTATTGTTGAATTGCTGTGAATTAGTCTCTTCTACTGCATCCGTTTGAGTTGGTAGTTTATCCTCTAGGAAATCGAAGAGAGAGACCTTGCCACTACTTGGTTTTCCATCTTCTTGAACCTTCTTCTCAAAACGCTTGCCACGAGTTTCACGTGGTTCACGAGAATCGCGAGATTCTCGTGTTTCTCGAGCGTTACTGCTTTTAAA
Organism: Trachelus iudaicus; assembly: GCA_030142595.1. Taxonomy (NCBI): domain Eukaryota; kingdom Metazoa; phylum Arthropoda; class Insecta; order Hymenoptera; family Cephidae; genus Trachelus; species Trachelus iudaicus. Next base: position 60,790 of record JARQTH010000413.1, on the reverse strand, counting down.
TTACGGTGTTTGTTTAAAAAAAAAACTTAATGTGTACTTAACATAAATATTCATGATATAAAAATCTTACTTTCCATGCTTGTTGTCATTTCGCTGTAAAGTCTTCAATGCTCTGTCAACATTATTACGATTTATTCTTAAAGCATATTCTGCTTGTTCTATTGAGAAACCTTGATGAACTATCCTCTGTACAGTGTGATCCAATAGCTGAGATAATATAATAATTTATTCCTTAGATTAGTTAACTAATTAATTAGTTCCAAATAAATATAAATTTTACTTTGTACTAGGTACCTGTTTATTTCCACCACCAAAAACTTTTTTACTACCCTGTTTAGCAGCTTCTGCAATTGCATCCTTTCGCTGTGCCTCAAATTCATCCTCTTTAGTTGCTTTTTCTTTATCAGCAAGAGCTTTGAAATTTTTATCTTGCTCTGTGAGCTTTACGATTTTCTTGCCAAATGGTATCCATGAAGGTGGACCACCCTCATCCATCGATCTTACCCTTGTGTGTAATGCCAATTTCTGTAATCATTAGACGAATGTTATGTGGAAAGAATGTCATGTCAAACAATTCTTTATTATTAATACAAATTTGGAGTTTTTTATTTTCTATATTAAACATACCTTGTTCAATTCCCATTTCTCTAACAAATTAGGTACCTTTCCTCCAAGTATAGTTGCTATATTATAGGACTTCAATAGGATAATTCCATGCGACAGTAATAAATTCCCACCTCTTATTAATAACTTTGTACCAGGTGGGGTATTTAAGCTAAAAGGAATAACATGTCAAATAACATGATTACATTCACATAGATACTGCATACCTAACAGATGAAATATGTTCAACTTCGACAGCTTGAATATTATTTTTCCCATCCGTTAGTGAGAGCCTTAGCATACGTGGTGCAGCACGAGATTCTTCATTACATTTTGGAGCTGCCACATTACGCAGCTTCTGTATTTGCAACACTAGATTACCCTGATTGAGGTCTCCCTGTCCACTCCCAATTTCCCTCAAATCAAACTACAAGCAAACATTGTACCAAGCATCATGCAGGGATATAAAAATACAATTAAAAACGAAATACTAACATCAATTGCGCGTTTTATAATTCGTTGTACGTCAAGGATACTTCCAGAATCGCTGATAACATTATATCCATGTTCAGTGAGGTACCTGAGGTTATAATAAAAACAATGTTTAAAAATTTTCATAGCTCTACATTTCATAATAAATTTATGAATATGCTCACCAGCCCTGCTCCTGCAACTTCTCCATAGTATTGACTGTCATGACTTTGCCATACAATGAATGAACAGTTTTAATTAACCGTTCTTACCTGTCTCCTTGTACGAAAACGTCTGATCTCATCTACACGTCGACTATTCACCTGCGCATAAACATTTACGAGCTATCAAATTATAAATCATTCTCATTAAGTATAAACAAATTATTAATATAACCACAAAAATTAATATCCTATTCTTAGCTCCCTGGTAAGATACAATTATTAAAAACACTATTTACAATTTTCATAAAAGAATGACCAAACCGCACCTATAGGATCTTAATTCTCTAGCGACCATCTTGAACGACCGGGCTAGAGCTTTAAGGCTCGATTCATACCGGCAATAAACACTATAAATTCTGCATATTCTTGTATTGAGTATCTTCCTTGAAAAATATCAAATAAATCTTTACGTACTGTTTGCAGTCTTTATCTATTGTTTTTCTACAAACCAACAGTTTATATGTTTTAATTGAATTTGGACTGCCGAATTTTAAGCTGACTTCACACCGGTTCAAGGTTCACTATCCGGGATTTCTTCATAGTGACACCTGCAATTCATAGTGTGACATTGCGATTCGCAAGAGAGTAGGACAGTAGGCCGTGCCATTGAAACTGGCATGAATACAAATAGAATGTAATGTAATTTTAGGAAAATGTCTCTTTCGTTTTGTCACGCTTCTTGACTCATGCGTTTATCTCGCTACTACACATTCACGTTACATATTATGGACACATCTCGATTGTTCCTTTTCCGCGATATCATTTAGCCGTCGGTATTGTCCAACCATTCATCAAAATATAACACTTCGCACCTTATTCAATCAACCGCAGGTTTTCATTAACGGAGTTTAGGATGATATATTTTTAACACTATAAATTGAGTTTTGAAGTGATCAAATTCCTAACTGAAGGTTCTGAGAAGACGAATCATGTCCGATCAATTGTGAAAACGAAGAATTGGAATTCGTGCAAATAACACTAAAGAATGTATGCTCAATTTGATGTTTTTCTTTCGATCCTCGGCTTTATCTCCCCTTCATAGCAACATGTCTACTAGTAACATTGCAGCACTTGTTGAACAATGCTCGAGCGGAACGATGTCCTGGGTGTACATACAAGGGGTATTTCAGCTCGGACTTTCATTCCTTTTAAGAGTCAGTCTTTCTATCAACGTTTATATCCTATCCTTTCTTTTCCATTGTTAATATTTTTACGCCAGGTTGTAATTTATTCTCGACTATCATGTGTGGTCCTTCACTCGATGTCTGTGTGGAAGTTATTCCTATATCTTAAACTTTCATATAATGCTTTAATCCTGTTTCCACTGTAACACTGGAGAAAGTTTGCAGAATAAATTGAAGTTGCGCTTCATATTTATAGAATTGCCATTTTCCTTCCTGACTTGCATAAAACAATGAAATTGACTTTGTCATTTAATGGTTCGGCGATCATATTTATTTAAGCTGAATATGCTTATATCATAATCTACTATAGCACTCATACAATGTAACAATAATTTTACTGAAAGATGACGTGTTTATGTGATGCTATTTTGACGTATTGATATTAATTCAATTGTCACGCTTTTCATGTACAATCTCAAAGGTTGAACTAGATTTAACGGTAAGAAGGTCGATAACTAACTTTAGTGCTGACTTCATAATTGCATCACAATGCTCATCCCACGTGGAATAGACAAGCGTGAATTACATAGTTATTACAAAAATGTTAGCCTCGTTGAACTGCCTGTATCCAGTACATATCTAATAAATAAAGCTATGAAACAATTTACATACATTTCCTGATCATTACACATTTCTAAAAGAGAAAGAAAAAGGATTCTACTTGAAGTGCATTATTAATATCAAAAATATTACATGCATATATTGTATTTAACAAAATTTTCTCTAGTTTCCTTACATAACGAAATACATAATTGCTGTCGGTTTTTCGCAATGCTGATTATTCGGGTGATGTGTGTAAATTAGCTGTTTCTTTGACAGCCAGGGTTATCAGGACCATGAGAGATATTGACAGATGTCAAATTAACAGAAACGTATGCCTGCAAACAGTTTTAGTTACATTGAAAATGGATTAATATAACATATTATATAATACATATATTGGTTAGTGAACATACTGATCAGTTTAGAAAGACTATATTTCCGATTTTAAAATAAAGTGGTTAATTTTGGAAAATACTGTCGCCTTTGAGATTATAATATTTATGCAAGGAATATCGATTGCTTGGAGAAATAACTCGGTGATTGGTATGCAACATATTGGTAAATGATTCATTATTTTCCTGCTGCTGGCACAGAGCCTCTCCCCACTTTTGGTACCGTGGAGTATTCGTTTGTCAGACCTGTTAGTATAATGCGGTACCTGAAGAACTCACTATAGAAGACTTTACTATACTGCTATAGCATACGTTCTCGCTGGAGCCCACAGTATACCAAGTTATGAGTTAAGTGCACCCGTATAGACTTGCCTGTCGACTGAGTGGAAGAACGAAAGCTGTTTTCCGTTTCAGTTTTAGTCGAACGTTCCGTGAACAATCAGGGGACGGACGAGTATTCCTGCATCCATCATACGACATCCCGCGGTGGGATTCTGGAATAGTGTGGTGCTATAAACAATAGTTTATATTAATTGAAAATATTTTTGAATTGCTGCATATAAGGTAAGTCTGATATTTATAAATACTAATTGTCATTATTAAAAAGAACTAACGTGAATTTTTATGATTTTTTTTCAAACGGCATATTTTTTCGGAATATAGATTTTTGTTGGCAGATTATATAGAGTATGCGTACTTCTTAAACATATGTAACCTGCGTCGAATTGAAGGCAAATAACGCGTTGATTAGATCATATTTCTAAGAAGGAAGAAACAACAGGTTTAGTTGGAGTTTCTAGAAAACGCCCTGAGAGATGATGTTGCATCCTTACGTTGTGTTTAGTATTCTAGAGTAAGAGTAGGAGTTGAGAATGGCGGGAAAATGTTTTTCGTACAGAAAAATAAATAGAGATAGTGAATAATAATGGATAATAGAAACAAATCAGTCGAATAAATGTAATCCTTTTGTAATAATTTACGTGAAACCGAATTACCTTAACATAATCCCTGTTAATGTCATTATATCGTTGTCCCATATACTAAATATTATAAAAACTTAATGTACATGGAATTGGCCGAATTTGAGGACGTTGTCTGGCGGCAGGCTGTTAATTATAAAGCCAAGATATATTATTTGAAAATACGCATTAACGTAACTCTAATATTTACGATTGTACGTAAGTAAACGCGTAGTACGAGGATCGCGGTGACGCTACCAGTAAAACCTGATGACCTCGCCTTGTGTAACTTTCGTATTCGAAATGAGCCCTTCTCTTCTCTTCTCCTTTCCACGCAGCTCCTCCCTTCTCTTCTCTTCTCCTCAATATATACTTCACCAACTCCTTTATACGTTTCTCTTAACTTTCCTGTTTCTTCCTCTTCACTCTTCATGTTATCTAGTCTTAGGCGTTCACATGCAGCTATAGCTTCTTTTCCTGTACTTCTTTCTCTCGAAACTCACTTGGTAAGTCGAATACGTTAAATGGTACGTGCATATATATAGGTAAAACTATGTCGTATATGGTAGACCATATGCTGACGTACTACTAGCCATCAACGAAACGCAATGAAAAAAAAGCGTAAAAATACTATAAGATCAAATGCCAACCTTGCTGTAAAATCTGCAGACAATAATCATTAGCCTCCTTTACCATAAACAGACGTCCCTTGGTGTCACGTCTACCGCCAGTTTCCCATTGTATGAAAGAATAAGAGGATTCGGTTAAAGATTTTAGGGTTGACACAAAAGAGTCCTGCAGAGTCTTGAACTACAGTAACGATAGCGAGCTGACCTACTTACGGGAAATTAATTCCTGGAAGGTTTGCTCTGCTGGTAACAAGTCCTTTCCAAATGGTAAATGATGATCTAGATAGGAAGCACGGTTGTTATATTTTAAAACACATGCAAAGGATCTTGGAAATATTCACACGAATATACGTATACGCATGACTTTTAACGGATCTCATATAAATAGATTCGAGTGAATATAGTACTACGTTGTTATTTCTTATGGGATATATTCAAACCTGCCTAAAAATATGAGAATGAATTTTTCAAATATAACGGTCACTCGGGATGGTACGGCAAGGTTACTTTTCAAGTTAACGGAGAAAACGAACTCTGGGTGTGGCGTTGTTCGTCGTAAATCCGTTTACATCTGCGATCATCCAAAACGATGTCAATATACCTGTGACTGATGTTTCTGAGACAAATTTCCCAGACACTAGTTGTGGTTTACATCACGACGAATAGATAGATTGTTTTAATATATGAATTTTCAATATATATTATATATTATATATTTCACATATATTCAATCAGTGGCAAGGATACTGGAGCAATTGTTATAAAGCAGGTTATGGTGTCGCATAAGCACACAAGTCCAGGTTTCTTCAAGAGGAAGTAAAGAGTCCTCAGTACGCAATAAAAGTTTACAAAGTAAAAGACGTAACCTTTCAATACATTATATTTTTTTTAAATTGGCAAAATCAAGCGTCGAAATATTCCCCACATTTACTACGAACTTCCTACATCCGTTAAAAGTAGTTACCTCATCCGTATAGATTTATCTCATTTCCTGTAATTCGTTGATGTATTGTTGTCTGGTCTTTGCCTAATTTTTTGTCTTACTTATGCGAGGACACCGTGGTTAGCCGCTTGTGAAAATGGTGCAAGGATAGGGCGCACTGTACTAGAAAATTTCTTTTGATTTTCATCCGAGAACTGTCCTCACGTAAATTATCCTGCGTATTGCGTTCAAGGTTAATACGAGCGTCCTTGCGACAGGTGGATACTGGAAGTTTGAAGTTTCACTAAATGAGAGAATTACAGTTAATAGACAAAATGTAGGAAGTAGGCCGCTGATATTATTTCGTGTAAGTCGCTTCTACACATTAACTCCAACAACACTGACCGTAATGGAGCTTTGAATTGTGCAGTAGAACATATATGAAGGTTAATGGATACTGCTGACATCATAGCAATGGAATCATTAAAAAGGTTTGCAAAACACGCAACACCTATTGCCATAGCGATCCTTCTCATTGAAAAACATTGACAGGGCAATAAAAATGCGAGTATTGAAATCTGTATTTGAAATAAACTCCCTCTAAAAGAATTTCGGAATGGAAGCTATAAGAATTGTGATAATAGCTAACTCACAAGGAAACGGTTTCCGGTGTCCCCCTTCGATCTTATTATTTCAAAATATGTTATTCTTCATCGAAGTAGCATGTCTTTTTTTATCGGCGGAAAAATTGCTCGAAGGGTTGAACTATCCCTATACATATGCATCCAAATTTCCGTTAAAACCGTATTATCTTGCTCAAATTTGCCTCTCCAATTATTTCAAAATTCTTTTTATTTCAAATCTTATTTAAAAAATTGCAGGAGATGATCTTATACTGTTTGAGAAGGTTAAGATTTCTAAATGCATCGAAGCAAGCGAAATGTAAATAACTAATATCCCTGAAATTTTAATCTTGTTTGCTACAATATATCCATTAACTGACGCAACGTGTGCCAAAAAAGATAATAAACAAAGATGAAGACTAATCGGATAAATGTTATATAGTTATTTTTGACAAAATTTCAAGCAATGAATATTCATATTATTAGTGAATGCGTTTGGGGTTTTAAGGGTTTTCACGGAAATTTGGTTGCACATGTATAAGTGCAATTCACCCCTTAAACGAGGTTCTTTGAAAAGCGCAAAGCACGCGGTCCTACTTGTAGCTATTTCAAATAAAATTGGTTCCATTAATAAAAATATGAATAGTTTTTTGTTTTAAAAATTTTGTAGCTATTGGCTCCTACAAATTTTTATTATTTCACCCCGTAAGTATCTAGCAAAATGCTATTTTCATTATTCTTCATGAGCATTATTCTCCAATTGGTTTCATTAGATACCTCAACTGGAAATATCCGATACTACCGCTGGAGGTGTCCAGTTTTAGGAGTTCATTTCAGCCCTTAAAAATAAAAACATAAAAAAAAAGTACGCATAAAAAAAAGTACGCATTACTTAGATTTTGATGAAGAATAACATATCTCGAAATGAAGAAAATCGGAGGGAGACACCAAAGATAGTTTCCTTGTCAGAAAGTGAATTAGCAAAGCACGAATAGCACCGGATATTCTGAATTGAGAACGATTGCGAAGGTGCCATCGAGTCGTGCACGAATATACGGTGACATCACTAAGCCAATTACCAAATAACTGAATCTTAACGTTACGAATTACAATCGAGTTTGCGCCACGAGCCATGACCATTTGAGTAGCAGTGTCTACCTTCACAGAGAAACTCGTAAGAAGGAATTTTGAGCTTACAAGACTGACTTTGAAACAACAATGGGCACAGTCTGTCGATTTTCACAATATACCTATTCAACACCTACGTGTATGCTTTGGATACGTTTCGAAATTCACTGCTAGTACCGCGAGCATGGTTGCGTCTCAGTCAATTACACGTAGTTAACGTAGTTCTACCGTCTATGTAAATCAAACTGTTGTGCCTGAATTTTTTATATATGAAAGTTTTAGTTGTACAGTTGTGTGCCAAATAAATTTAAAGCCTGTTTATTGGTCATTTCAGAGAATAATTAAATGTTGAAAATCAATATTTTTATATGGGGTCTTTCGGCCGGAGCAATCATTGGCATTTGTTTGTTAATAATTTGTATACTTAAAACAAAGATAGTGGAAATATAAAAAGTATTTCGTGTTCGTTAGACATTACAGATCGTCTATGATAAAAAAAAGTAGAGTTACCGAACATCTCAAGAGATAATAACATTTTAATCGAGACGTTAAAGAATTGAGAAGAAACAGCTCGCTTCGAATGGCGTCGCTCTGAACATGGCGCAGAAGCTTGGCAACAGCGCATTATGCGATATACTTAACTAATACGTGGACAGGCCATGCATTTATACGAATCGAGTTATACTTGTGTACGTCTTAATATAATCATAAGATCTGTTAGAGATTATTTATTTCAGATTATATTATTGCGAATATACAATTATTTTCAGACCTTATTTTTCTTACTTTTTTACCTTTTTCTTTTCCAAAATGCGGAATTGAACCAGCGCTGGGCACAATTCGAATCGAAAAGAATTTTAAACATTATTTTTCATAAATATTTATGACTAATTATTCTCCAAGAACGAAAATTTTGCAAAATTTATGAATAATTTTGGATAACTATTCTTTTAAAATCAATAATGTATCTTGGGCACAATTATTCATAGTAATTTAGTTAAAAAAAGTATTTGAAATAGTTTGTCATTCGAATAGCGCCTCTGCCTGGATAGAACCTTCTAAGAATAATATATTATCAGAAAAATCAGGAAGTGTAGTAAAACTGAATAATCAACAAAGTATGTATCTTATGTTAGTTTATTGTTTCAATTATAATGAGCTCTTCGATAATTTTGGACAAGCATTTTTTCTGCTCTGTTACGCGTTGGTGGCCGCCAACGTCCACGGCAATTAATATTGTAATACTCTCTAATTCCTCAGTGGCAAATGTTTTCATTAAAATATCGATGTAATCCCAGTTTTAGCCATCCCCTACGAGTCGTTTGATCCTAACTTTTGCCACCTCGAGTCTCTACTTGAGATTTCTCGTAACCATTTCTATGGCCATATCAGATTCCATAGCCTCAGCACTGCCTTCAAAATAAAGCCTGCAATCATGCTCATTTTTCACCGCGCTGCGTTCACATTTGATGCATCTGGTACTTCTAGCTGTGTACGACAATATCTCTTTCGAATGATAACCCATTAATATCGCATGATCTGCAGATTATGAGACAGATATTTGGTAGATGACACACAGTTTGATGTTACTGGAGATAACTTCAGGAAAGATCGCGTACATACCAGATTTGCTTTTTATACGCTCGGCCTGTCCTGTGCTTTTGCCATGCACCATCAAATGATTCTTTGTGACCTATTACTTCAGCATCACCTCTACATTACAAATTGCAGGGTCGTCGTAGAATTGGGCGTCATTGGGGTCATATGTTAGACTACACTGATTACATTTTGTATCCCTTAAAAATAATGAGCATATGGGTAAATATTTGATGAGGTGGTCAAATCAGTATAGTAAATGGCCAAGCAATAAACAACGTGCCTGGTAGAAACTAACATACTTTTTAGTAAGCATCATACAACTAGAGTATTCTGTAGAACGGGCCAGACAAAAAACAAGTTATTTTTTTATTTTTTCCTGTCCAGGGACAATAAATCCTCCAGGGGGATGACAAAGCTACAAGGGAAGTAGTTTCAGAGCCAGTATATGGGTAAATATTTGATAAAGTTGTTTGGTAACGGGACCTCAATTTTTCGGAAAAATTTTCGGGATAATTGGGTTTTCAAATTTTTATTATTTTAGGGGAATTATAAAATTATTCATTTAGACTAAAAGATCAGCTCAAGTCTGGAAATTGAAAAGAAACAGATATTAGATGTAAGCGAATGTTAAAACTTATATCATTGTCACGTTCTAACTTGAATGGAAGACAAAACAGGTTTTTTGTAATTCCCCTGGCCCCTAGCTGTGCAGGGGAATGTCGCCAGGGCAATTACGGATTTACCCTTATATGCTTAAATTATGGGTCAAAAGCTCAGAAATAGATTTTACGCTAATACAATGTTGTTTTGTCTTTCATTTTACATTGAATAACACATCAAATATTTTAGAACACTTTCGTTGAATAAGAAAAAATACAGCACAGTGGAATGACAAAACTTACTGGCATGTACATGACTTTCCCAGTTGAAGACCATGCTCCGACTAACGTGGACAAACCATTTCCAACCACTTATACGTTTTCAACCTCAGATCAAATTATGTAGAACCATATACAATATGGTCATAGTGGCATAAATTTTGTCCGTGAAAATTACTTATACTTACCGACAGGGGAATTACACCAAAACACGGAAACACGCAAGGAAGTCTTATAAACTCAAAATTGAATTTTGCTTTTGTTGAAAAAGCTTTTGTTATTTTTGCAAAACTATAAGTATAAAGCAAGTATCTGAAAATATATAACCTTAAGTTTCGTGTTGCTAAATCCACAATTTTCATAATTTATTAGCTCGTTCTTTAGGTGAGAAAGCGGGGCCAGACGCATACCAGAGGAATGACATTTTCCATACTTGAGCTGATTTTTTAGTAGAAATGAATAATTTTATAATTTTCAAACACAACGTTCTGAATTACACGGTTACTTATCCGCAATTTTATAGTTCGAAAACCCAATTATCCCGAAAATTTTGCCGAAAAATTGAAGTGCCGTTACCAAACCACTTTATCAAATATTTACCCATATATAAAAGAATACACCAATTCCAACGTCGAATACAACTTAGATAATTGCCAATAAAATATGAGCAATGTATACATTTATTTCGGTTAGCCTTGAATGCAATACGTTGTAGAGAATACAAGCGTCGTCAATACAACATAATGCCAAACAATTCTTATATTAATATATGTATAAGAATATAAAATAACTGTTTCGATAGCCTGTCATTGCAGTCAAAGGTCAGGAAATATTCTAGTAGTGCCTATTGATAAAATTATCTATTATTCGAGTTGATTTCTATTGTCATCAGCTGTATTTAAAAATAACCTGAAAGAATTTGTTTGCCATTATTTTACGTTTCATATAGTCATGACGTTATGAATTTTTAAACTGTCACCACAAAATGTGCACGAACGCAAGAAACGTAAATATCCAGGTGTCTGCCTTACACATGCGGACCCTTGTCATGCTGTTAAAAAAATTCAATCAAATCAAATTAAAGTGAATAATTATATTGATATCAAATAAAAAATTCATTGTTAGGAAAAAGCATAGGGCTTACGAAATGATATAATTATCGAATTTGGGAAATATATAGGGAAAAAAATATACAGTTCAAAGATTTTACACCGAGCAATGAAGAATTGTATCCTATCAGAAACAGGTTAGCAAAATAATATTTTAGTTTTTATACACCGAAATAGACTATTGGAGATGGAAAAAAAATATTAATGCAATGGGCACACACATGGGATAGTTAATACTAGAACCACATTACACAAATCTTACCCCGCCTTTGAGCCCTCTGCTCCTATCGTTAGTTCCCTTTCGTGTATGATCGCATCTCTTCCATGGTGGGACCAATCTGGTTCTCTTAACGGTTCAGAAGGTGAGAAGATAATTCTGGAACTTCTAGTGCAGATAGTATGGAATTGAATTGAATTGAAAAGATATAACACAATTCATATTAAATAAAGAATATGCATTCTGTCATAAAATTCTATTATCAAATATTAAATATACTAAGACATAAAGCATCAGTGACTGCTTTGTAATTTAGATCATACTGGTGTCTCAAAAGTTTTGAATTTGTACGAGAACTTTTGTTCACACTGGTTAATCTTTTACAGACTGTGCATTTAACTGACAGTGTACTTGCCAGGCCATATCGACGTTCCTGTTCAATAAACTTGAGAGATAATGAAAAATTTCATACTTGGCACCATAACCAATCATAAGCCAAAGTTGCTAGCTTGACAATACGAATATAAACATTCTCAGTCGCTATTATCGGCACATCGGCCTCCTTCCTATATCGAGCCCTTCTCTCCGCCACAATATTCTCTACCCACTGCTTTCTCTTGCGAGTAATAAATATTCCTTTTTCATTGTCATATTCGGCTCTCACATTATTTTTCTCTTTAACAACTTTTATCAGCTTCCTTCACTTCAAAACATAAACATAACCTCCGCTGACACGCTGATAACCAAACAAGAAGCTGCAAATCGCGAAGGTTTACGATTCACGACTCACAACGTTGCCACATTTTCAAGGAGCTTTGATAATCATAATATGAATCGATTCAAGCGAGCATTAAAAATTATAGTTTTGTAACAAAAGTCGCGATATTATAATTATAGCATGTTATTAAAAAATCACAATTATTTGTGTAACTAATTAATATAATATTCTGGGTGCTCAATTTTCAATAAATAGTCGCTAGGGCTCATAACCTCTCCGTAGCAGAAGAACTACTTTAACACGTTGACTGCCGCGCATTATTCCAACGAAAAATCTCCTTCAGGACACGGTTTTTATGTCATTACAATTGGAAAAGGAATCAAATGGTACCGAAAACTTGGCATTCGACTACTCCTGGGAATTCCAGTTGTAAACGCTTTGATAGTTTACAAAATTCCAACAAAGAAGACTCTAAATATTAGAATATTTAGAGAATTATTAGCTGCAAAATTATTAGGATTGTCTGAAAATACAACAAAACCTTGTCTTCAACGGAGTCAGCATAATATCGCCGTTCGGAATAATGATTTTGAAATAAACATTAGACGCACATGTTATTCAGATAAAAGACATCAAATGGACCGATCAAAGGCATGAGGGAATTTAAAGAAAACAACAACTTTTTGTCCTAATCGTCCTGACCAACCTCTGCTTTGTACAGAATGCTTTAAAGTTTTACATTCTAAATAATTTTTGTAATAAACCATTTCTGTATTACTTTTATAACAATTCAATAGTTTTTTACATCTTGTGGAATATATTTTCAAATACCTACGAAGATCCTTCGTAAGTAGTCAAATAAGCGTCACCCGGATACGGGTGACGCGGCCCGTTGAGAACTTTTGCTGTCTCCCGAATGTGCGTGATGCGGCAGTCAATGTGTTAAATAGAGACACGACTATACTCGTAGTACTGGCAGTGAATATTTTGGAACGTAGCCTTTGTAGTATATATAACATCTAGGAATATGAAGCACAGAAGTATTATGACGAACAGATAACATTTGTCCTTAGTACGCGAAATAATAAAACTAAGGAATCACAATTCGCAGTAAAAAATAATATTGACAACATGCCTATTCAGAATTAAGAAATCCTTGCAGTTTGAACCATGCGCAAATAACTGAATCGAATGAGAGTGGTCTCCGTGATCCTCTCTCTCCTACGATGCTGTGACACACACGCCAAAATATATGCACTTTTACATTCAGCTTAGCCTTTGTGCCAGAGAAACGAAAGGCAGAGAATGAAGCAATTCACATTGGACGTTTGACCGTTCTAGAGACAAGTTCTCCCTCTATTTAATTCTTAACTCGCGCCACAAACAATCGACCACCATGGGACAGGAATCGAAAGCGAAGCGTCGACGATTATACGAAGTAAATAAGCTTTACGTTGTCTACTATCAACCATAAACGTACACAATGGATTATATTCGAAGAAAATACGTGATAGTGAGAGAAAAAAAAAGGAATACGAATCAATCGAATTTATTACAGTGCGTAGTGTGTGCCTTTAGTGAACGAATGGTTTCTTTCTCTCTTGTAGTATTGTAGTGAACAAAATTTACTATTTCTAAAAATTATAATAAACGACGAACGAATGAATCGTTATACCATGCGCTATCCACTATATTCGGTATTATTAGAAATAATATAATAATTGTTTTGTTAAATCTCTGCATGTGTAAATCAGTTATTATTCTCTAATCAATGTGGCGCTTTATAACTTTTATAAAATTGATATGATACGTGTTCGTACTGTATTAATCCATGCATTTAAAAAAATATAAAAAATAATTGTTCTGTTGCAGATCAACGAATACGCCATGGGGTACGGTACAGAAATAGACGGCTGTGGCCGTTGCATGAAATATTCACTGTTTTTCGCTAATTTCCTCATATTCGTAAGTATCAGCAATCGAAAGTCTCGTAATGTTTTCAGGAAATGGAAATCAATTACGCAATACCCGATAATCGTCATTGGTATTTTCATTGTGCAACAGTGGAAATTATAGAATATATTAGAGTTCATATATTTTCCCTTTGTACTTTACAATTGTCCTCCATTGATTCAGAGAAGTTATTATTCAAAATGACTAATACATTCTTCTAGAGACTGAATCATTCAAGAGTATTTGTAAAGTTTATTAAATTACCAGTTCTCAACTACCTATAATCACTATATCGGTAGTAGTAGCTACAGGTAAAATGTTCCGTGCGCTCGAATTAAGTTCTATTTGTACGAATGACCGACTTCGGTCTATACTTACGTAGAATGACGTGATCTCCAAAAGACTTGCCTGACGTCATTCGCATATCGAGTATAACAACGTCATTTGAAAATAATTATGAACTGACGTCATTTTTAGATCGGTGGTGTCGTCGTAGCTGGACTATCGATATGGGCTTTGGTAGAAAAAGTCCCATTCATTGGCGAATTGGTTGGTAACGATCTTTTATCTGGTGCAGTTTACGTCCTGCTGGTTGGCGGCATTGTAGTGGCATTTATTGCATTTTTCGGATGCATTGGTGCATCCCGTGAGATAAAATGCATGCTGCTCACAGTAAGAATATTTATTAGTTACTTAAATAAAAATATAAGGTATGATGAATTTTTATATTAAGAATGGCTAATCTTTTCCTAGTACTTCATTATTGTATTTCTGCTATTTGTGACGATGCTTGTCGGCGGCGTCCTTGGATACGTATTCCGTGAAAAACTCGTCGACACCATGCATCGTGAGATGAAGAGTTCGCTCCTGCAGTACGACAGACATGCATCTATCCGAACGGCTTGGAATACCACCCAGACCTTGGTAAATAATAGTCTTTCATAATTGCCAATAATGAAAGTCTTAGTGATGATAGTAATAATAATCGCAGTACTTATTGTAATTCTATAAGCGTATTACTTTTACATGCTATTCACACTGAAAATCTTATTGAGATTTAAATCCACTTTCGAACTTTCTCCCTTGTAGATGCAATGCTGCGGAGTCGATAGCTGGCAGGACTGGCATAGGAATGGTCTGCAACTCCCGGACAGTTGCTGTCGCGAGATTGAACCTGGAAGGGTAAAGAGGACTTTGACATTTGATTCAAATAATTTGAAATTGTCAAGAAGTTTGCTCGAAGATCCTAGAATCGATTATGCCAATTATACTGACCGCTTGAGGAAGTAAATGCACACTGATCAATATCGGACATAACAATTTGGCCTCAGTACACGTGACTCTCACGCTTTCACACAATTATTCGGCTTTCACGATTCGGAATGCTTTTCTTTCTACAGCGTTTTAACTGCAACACCGGTCCTGACACGGTGATATCGACGACTACGTATCTGGAAGGCTGCGTCAATCGTACACAGGTGCACATGCAGAAACATGCAGCAGTACTAGGTGGTGCCGGTATAGCAGTTGCCTTGCTGATGGTAAGAGAAGCCAGCTTTGCCGATAATGTAGATTTAAAAATTTCCTTTTTCACGGTTGAACAGTGAAGACATCAGCGGTGCATTCTATCATTGCAACGAGAACCCGAAGTTACATATTAATCTTGTTGACTCGTGTAGTTGATGCACTACGCGGTTTTCGCAATTTAAAATACAATTTACTTGACAACCTTAACACTCGTGGGATTGTGAAAGGATTCTCTTCGTCATAATTACTATACTCATCGAGTTTTCTTCGTTCTTGATTACAGTTCTTCGGCATGATCTTTTCGTGTGCACTCTTCAAGATGATAGAATGACGCGAGGTATCGTACGTATTATGAGGCGTCTTCTCTTTGAATACTTTCACGAGCGAGAGGAAGATGATAATGATGACGATCCTCTTATAAAAGCGAAGATGTCGTACAACTCTCCAGTATCGACAATCACTCCCTCCGCCATCATTTTTTTAGTTACCTATACTACGAATCGAACGAAAACTTCGCAAGAATCAAAAAAACAGGAATAAGTATATGAACCGTCTCATGAAATCTTTATAGTTATTAATAAGTACGTTTATTTTTTTTTTGTACTTTGTATAAGAGCATGCAACCATGCGCTCCAGCGATACGGATTGTCTTGCGTAATGTGATTACAAACATTAAGTATATAAAACGCTTTATCGATTTTGCATTCGTATCAATGGTCTCGCAGGGAGGATAAGGATTTTTTGCAAGCTTATTGCCGTTTTTCATACCGAAAACATTTTTGCCTAAATATCTACATATATACAAGTGTGAGTCTTGATTTGAGTATTAATTACAATAATTGCATTATGTGAGACATCTCACAGTGTAGGTTAAGATTATTTAAGTCATGTTAGTATTTCTACATTTATCTCAATTCATATAGAGGTATGCGATTGTACACAATATACCATGATAAAATATATGTCAGTAAATCCTTCCAGTTAAATCATATATACCCTGTAATTAGCTTTTTCACCATGGATGATCGCTTAAGAATAATTTCGCACTCTATTTCGTATAAATTCTAATTGGCAAATTCCTCATATGGTGTACTCGTATAATAAGGCTAATTATGGTAAACATTATTTCTTAGTGTACGCACTAGAGCCCAACTCGCTAAATTACTTTTACCTCGTTGATTTTCTACTTTTGAAACTCGTTGTACCTTCATGCACCAACCTATACTCATTGCCTATAGTAAAGCAGTGTCTCTCAGGTAACCGAAATCCCAAAAGCAATCATCAAAATTATTTATTACGCACATTAGTAATAGACACCTTAATTCAAGAAAAAACATGTATTTTTTCTTAAATAAAGTAAATATACAAGAAATAAAACTTGTTATTATCCATACCACTGTATCAATTGATTTTATAATATTTATTATTATCACATTCCCATGACAAAAATTTGTTTTTTTCTTTAATTATTTCGACTGCGTATTCTCCCTAATACACTCTCCTATAGAAACTCCAATAGTGAACCTCTGTGCAGAACTGACTATAACTTGCAGCGATAGATAGATACATACAGGTAGATACTGTATGTATAACGTATATACAAGTAGATACTATATGTATGCATACATATATACAGGTGGCCGATGCACACCGTTGAGACTGTGGTCCAAGTCGATATTGCAGGCGAGCATTCGCGGTACAGTTGATGGCATAATTTCTACCCTTTGCATTCATTGGCTGGATGGGTTCACCTTCGGGAAGAGCCCTTGATTACGAGTTGTTTGAAAAAACGAAAAAAAAACAATTCCTTACGAATACAAACTTGCTGGAGATACAAGCAATTTTCGAGTACCAGTTATGCAGATACTACTTGATTATCTACGTGACTATCAATGAAGATAGGACGTTGAAGAACTATGCAATAGCAGATAAGATATTTAATAATAAAGACAATGATCGATATTATAAGCATCAAGATTTACAAGACATATAGCATATTAAGAATATTAAATCATATATTATGTTTTAAAATAATTAATAGCGGTTTTAAATCGTAAGATAAGGATGGAAAAAATTTTTAATGAATCTGCGTGCGAGTCAGCTTTGAAACGACGGTTAGAACTCTAGGGTCGTTTATGCATTTCTCATGGGGTGGACATATGCGTCATCCTCTGGCACTGCTATAGTGCTAAGCTATCACGTATCGTCGCATTGCATATATGATACAAGAACCGCCCTTCCTTATGGACCTCAATGTGAGGGCGCCACTGTAAGTACACTGTGTATACAATACATACCCGATACCTAAAACAAAGGGAGTATTCAAATGAATAGGACAATCTGCCACGTGTCACTGGCGTTTATAATATCCGGGAAAAGAACAGAAAATTATAGACGCCTGGAAATAGTCCTAAATGTCTTTTGACGAAGAAAAAAAATGGATTTTGAATATGTCACATTCGCTAGTAGAAATTTCACGTGACCTACGCACGCATCCTAACAGTAGCAGCGGAAGCAACGATGAGTATTGATTTCATCCCCTTCGTCAATTCCCAATGGCGAGTAAAAGGCGTGGATGAACTACAGACGGAAGTGAATCGTAAAAGTTGTTATTCTGGAGAATGGAAGAGAGACATCCTGATCCATTTTATAGCAGTCTGTATTTTGAACCTTGACGATAGGAGTCTGACTTTTAATGAATTTATTAACTCGATGTCTTCTACATAATACTGAAGGTTTATATGAGGATTGTATAGTATATGTCATTTTGGGAATATTGCGGATGAAAGTGGAACGTTCAACTCAGCAGGACAAGTTCGTTCCGGTCTCTGTAGTGAATAAGGAAAGTAGATGGCACTGGTTATACTGGACGGTAGGTGAAGCGGCTTGAATCGCGAGTGTCTATATACATATATATGGCAGAGCTACTGCAGGAAAAGGGCGGTGGCAACCGTCTATAGTCCATGGCCTTCATTTTTCAACTCTCAGCAATCTTAATCCTAGGGGTTGAGCAAAGTCGCATAGAATTTTTTTGTGTAGAATATTTTATCCATCAGCAAAGCAATTTTTGAAAGCCAATAACAAAAAATAAAGTAATCCACAAGAATTACATATATGCAACATATGTATGGTTATACCTTGCATTAATTTTGTGAGAAATTTCTATTCTTTCTCTCTTTCTATTTCACTCATTCCAAAATATTTTTCCGACAGTCAATATTAATCGTAAAATGGAGAGCCCTGCACATGCACGAGATGACTCTACCAGGCTCAGGTTCCTCTTTTTTACAGGGTTATAAGCTGCACAGGTGAGCGCGGTGGAAAAGGGCAGTGCATTATTGTATACAGATTAGACCGACATATGACTGTGTCATGTCTACTGCCACAAGTACACGTATACTAGTTTCTCCTTAGGAACGTATAGGTGGTTTACAGGTGTACGTTATTGTCCAATACAGTCTGTACAGCGGTGTCACGGTACAGCAATAGCCGCAACAGTCCATCAACAACAGCAGCACCGGCAGCAACACCACCAGCAACCGGCAACAGCACAGTCAAATAGGCAGTCGGGCTGGCGACCCATCCGTACCTTCGTGAACGTCCATCCCCACCACGTCGAGCCACTAAACACGCCAGCAGTGCCGCGAGGAACGGGCGCACGAGCATTTAGATTTCATTTCAGTCTTCTCTACGACCCCGAGGAGCGAAGGAAGCTGTATATTTCGTGGTCCTGGTGAATCCAAAGGCGCAGTGCAGTCCTAGAGAACGTTGCAGCTATCGTATATCTTTCTTGTGCGTAACTGATATGCCGATTGGATTATTGTTCAAACTTTTACAAGAGCACTCGAGTCATTGACATTTTTATGTGGTGCTGATATTGTTAATTCGAGGCAGTGCTAATCATCGAGGGAGAGCCAGACTGGCGCTATATGGAACCCACCCCATGGATAGTAACATGTCTACTGCGGCCTACATGCATAGGTAGGATAAGTCTGATCGATATTTTGGCTTTTACTCTTACATGGCTATTTTCAATGGGTGGGTGCTAGTGAGAGGGGGTTACCATCGCGTCACGAAGACGAAACTTGGTTGGGAACAGGTCGACGTGTTCTCACGGTTTTATGGTGAAAACTTTTGTGTGCATTTCTAGCCTATGTATTTTTATACAAATTTAAGGAGAACGATACCTCGTTTCATCACGACGTTACTTAATTACTTAACTCATTATCCCGCCATACCTGGTATCACGTTGTGTTTTGTTCATGCATTCAGATATATGCAGACTTATTTCGAGACGATTATTTATCAACAGTTTAAGCATATTCCTCCTCACTATTGACTTTTAACGTTATGACAATGTACAAATAAAATTTATATAAGGTACCTTCCTGTATACCGCAATGACAGCTATTGATTTTCCGGTATTTTCTATGGCTGGCGTACTAAAAAGGACTAGGAGTCACGAAAGAGAATGGTGGCATGCAGTAAAACTTAACAAAAGTACGTCCGGCATTTTACGCATGCCACGCACCAGGTTACGCACGAGACTCGATACCTCTTATTTACATGGAACCAATGTGTCCCATTAGCGATAATTGTTTCTATGATGAGAGGATTCTTCGTCTGAATTTACCTATAGAGTATCGGTTTTATGTGAATTGCACAGGCATTGGTATTTATTATGGTATCTGGGTACAGCACGTAATCGGCTCGGGCGTAGTTTCCAGAAGTCACTATGTTAGGAATTGCCGGTTCAATCGTTACATTCATCCTCACAACGTATAAGATCACCAACAGCTTTTCTACGCCATTAACCTGCATTTTCAAACTTCCGTCACGCGTTTCCTGATCGTCTCCCTCGCTGGAGCACAATCACCTCTCGTCTCTCCTCTATAAGCCAGTTCCACCTTTTCCTTGAACCTGCAGACCGCAGCCATTGACCGCGACTCTTTTGGATCGAGCGGCATTCGATCTACGCCGTGCGGCAGTTGTACACACTTCTTCAGTGACAATTGGTAACGTTGTCTTTCATTTTGTTATAATTTCTAGAAACCACCACGTAGAACCACTTCTTGACAATCGCAATCGGACCGTTGCACTTACAATTTGTAATGGCTGCCAATTTCAAATGATCGCAATATAACGTCTACAACAGGTCTACTTTCATTTCTAAATACCTTTACACCTGACTATAAATTCTCAGCTGTTGGCAGGCCGAAATAAATAAGAATATTGACCACTTTTTTTTCTATCCAACGCCTTCTATTTGATTCCTTAGTTATACAAGTGTATTATAATACATAACACGCACTCTGGCGACTGTGCATACAAGCAAAAACTCACAAGCCACCCCATGAATAGACGCGAATCCTTTACTAGAGGATGATTCATCGATACCCTTGAATGATCTGTATCTTTGAGAAGGATCTGCTCTTAAGTATAATAATCTCTCCGACAATAAGCCGCCATTACAAGTTATCCACTAGAGGAAACGTTCATCTTGGCTACAGATCTCTTTAAGAATTTTGCCAGTCAGTCTTAACCAGCGATAACTTGTTATCGTTTAAGCTAGTTTATAATGGCGAGTGGATAAGCCGTATACGGGTAAGCTTTACGTCACGTATACATTTTACTCTACATATTGACTAAAAGTGAACTCGAGCTGCTGCTTGGTATAGATTGAGGGAAAAAATTACTTGTTTATATAGTATCCATTAAAGTGTATTTACATTAGCCATGGAAATTCCAATGGATATGATCCACTTGCACGCACTTAGTTACTTATCTATTACATTAAATTTATACCCATTGGCTTCGCACGTGCGTCCTATATGGATACGTTATGTATGCGGGACATAGAGTGAAAAGGCTCTACGGTCAGTAAGACTACTCTATTCCATCTTATAACAAAAGTTAAATTGCAAAGTGAAACTTTTATCTAAAACATTTCTTACAAAAATGGACGGCGATGTGTTTCTAGTATACGTATATTCAAGCTGTTGTTAAATCAGTATAAATGTCAGGTATGAATTTTACACGTTCTACAAATAACATATGGATAGATAGGGGTGTTTGTAGTGAACCGTGCTTTATGTGGAAGGTCGACGTTCCGGAAGTGGTTTATGAGCGTCGTGTTTATCAGGCCTTATATAGTGATTCTTCCACCTAATGTATTAGCGTTTATCGTTTTCCTGAAAATTTAACAATTTTGTTTTCGTCATGGCGTATAAAAAGCCACAAGAAGCTGTAAGGTAAGCTGCATCCTACGATTATATCGGTGGGCGGTTTATGAAATTATGAAATACAATTACTGTGAGGGAGAGAGATTTGAAGGACCCCTTTCGTGTTAAATTCATGCATTTGGCACGACCTCGAAGAAAGGCGGTGGCCTGACACTGCGATGGTGGTGTAGCGGTGGCAGCCATGACGGCCTACTTTCATACTTTAGGGGAGATTTTCTGTAGACGATCGTTTGGATTGTTCATACGCAAAGCAAACCGCATATTTCGCCGTAAGTGGCTGTCGGCTCGTTGGGCATAATACGACTCATAATTGCCCACAGAATTCTACCCGTGGAGAGGGTTTATAAAAGCAAGAAGAATCCTGGCTTGCTCGCCATTTTCCATTAGGTACTACTCAACATAATTGCTCTTGGAGACTCGAAACGCACGTACATAGGTACATTGGATATACAGATTGGTATTTAAATTGGATAGTAGATATCAGGTTCTGAGAAATACCGCGAATAGTTTTGTCTCTGCAATGTAATATTTCCTTCGTTAATTTCCTTTCCGAAAGAATCTATTTTTAAATATAAACAGTGATTAGGATTGTCCCTTCTCCAGATTTCATAGTAACTCCTAAACGGTTTCGGTGCCATTTTGTATTTCAGGAGAAGAGAATATTCATAATTTTTTAAGTTGTTGCTCCACAGTCTTAACATAGTTCAGGTCACATATGATTATGTGTAGGTTATGATTCTCGTTAACCTCAAGTGGAAGCGTAATTCGCATTTCACTTCCGGTATAGTGAGTCCCTTATAATCGTAAAGAATCATCATTATTGTTCAGTAATATTTTCTTGTTTCGCAGAAACGCTCCATTGAATTACGTAATACGTCAATTGGAAAAATTCTCTGCGTAGAACGCTTTTACCGTCTTACCCAGCCATAGACGTACATACGTACCTACACACAGGGCGTCCTCGACTATACCAAGTTTTGTCTACGGCGTGAGGTAACAACGGCATCCATTGTATGGCGATTTTAATTGCGAGAACGTGTATTTACAAAGGTATCGGAATATGGCGCATTGTGATGCTACATTACCAAAGGCAATTCTGTCCACTTGGAACCTAAGTAGATTCATTCTCTATTAGGAACTCACTTTCCGGTGAGTCATAAGTCATTTTCACTACATCATTAGCGTTGTATTATCGTCTTAAAATAACTTCAAAAGATGACCGCCAGACTGCGCTATAGGCAGGTCAAAAATGTGCAATAAACAAATTCACAATTATATATAAGGATACTAAAAAGAGGAAAAAGACTGTTCATTCATTTTACAACAAACTCTCTATCGCATACCATAAGTGAAACACCTTTCCACTTTGTTGGGTATATTACGAGAGTATTAATTAACGTTTGCATTTGATGCCTCTCTGTGCAATACATTATTTATTGCACTTAGAGTAATATCGAAGGGTTCCCGTGACTATTTATTGAGCCACGAGGAATACGGCGCGCCTGCAAACACGTTGGGGGGAGGAGGGTCCTCAGTCAGTCCTCCGGGAACTCGTAATGCGTGAGAAAACTCACGCTATCTCTTCACTGCGAGGAAAGAAGAAGAGGAAGGTTGCATAATTAAGGATTGCCATGGCAGTTACATCGTTATTTACGTTATAACGTGGCTTATGGAAGTGATGCAGATCCCCACCCATGTCTCGACATTCCCTACGTCTCTTACAACAGTTCATACTATTTTCTCACTGTTATACTACACGTAATAACGTACTCTACCTTTACGTCCAGAAAATCTGCCTATCCAACAGGTCTACTGTGTCCTACCCTATCCGCGAAGCAATGCGAAACTGCACGATCCTAGTTGGGGCTGTAATACTTGCTAAGGAGTCATGGGAAAGGTTAGAAAAAAGTATCGTTCATATATTAAACAACGAGTTCACGGCAGCTGATGCTATAATCACTCTTAGGGAGTGTGTACTACACTTAACAATATATTTATGGTAGATAGCGATCCTTAGGCAAATATTAAAGATTCCTGTGAAGCAATGTTCATACAGTGAAATTTTCTATCTGACGTTTGAAAAGATTATTTGACAGCTGCACGCGACTTATGTTATCAAAGTACTACTACACTTGTACATTTTTCTCGCAATTCTACAGCTTCTTCTTTTCCTGTGAAAAAAAAATCCGAATACCTCAATGTCCCTGCAATAACAAACAATTGGACAAACTAGGTCGATTTCGCGAGCCGTCACGCGCATCGGTGAAATTCGCGCAGGAAACTTATATAAATAATTACATACCCACAATTTTCTTCACGCCTATCACTAGCTACATTTTTTAGCTCTTACGTGTCTTGCCTACTGACAATATGATATTGACTGACGAAAGATGAAATGTAAAGAGGAATATGGTTCAAGCGCGACAATGTTTCTGGTTCCTTCGTACATTTATTCGACGGTGCCGTCGAATGCTCTTGCCGTGTAAAAACTCGAGGTAGAAGGTGGCACCGTACGAAATTATAGGGTCACTGATCTGACGGATCAACTGAGTAAAATCGACTGGCGAGTCCAACGGTCATTGCGATGTATATTTGAGCCGGAGATAATTCGTCTACACTTTCCTGATTTTATCCGCCCCAATTAACTCGGTCGGTACATTGAATTTCGTTTATTCTTCGAATTTGTTCATTTCAATTCCTGGCAGTTATGTCCGTGCGTAATGGAGGTGGTCGAAAATTCAATAATTCCTTCGTGGGAATGTGTCCTCTACTACATAGAATTTCATTGCTCCTTGTTACATTGGTACGCGTTGCCACGCAACTGGACTGTCCTTGGCATTCCCGGATGATCTAAAAAGTGGTTTCATCTCAAGAATTCATGATACGACAGTACTGGATAACTGTAAATAAGAACAATTAATTTATGTAGCACCACCTCCGGCTCGACCGGACACAAGGTGCGTGTCTTTGGGAGCAATGGCCATACAGTATCCAATACAGAAAGGTATCTCGAGTCGATGATAAAATGGGCTTAAATCTATCAGAAGGATATTCTGAAATTCAAGAAAAAATGCTTACTGCTACATTATTACTGATTATCATTATTATTATCTCGAAAGGATAACGTATCGACGATCATTCAGCGCTTCCTGGACACGTAGAAAGCAACGTAGGATTATTATCTATCGAATCGGCCTGTTTCACAAGATCCAATGAAAACATAGCGTAAAGAAAGCAATAACCGGAAGAGCATCGTAAATGTCCAGACCGAAAAATGAGGGGATACGGCAATGACTCCTAATTGGAACCAAGAAGTATCGAAGCGATGCTGACAAGTAACGCGCAGCAATGTAAACGTCGTTTCTTCACGTCCACTCGACTGCAAATACACTTACAACATCCAATCATCTTCCTACGACGGCCTTTACGATAGTTTTATGGGGATTTTTCATCGCTGCGTTCTCGTCCTGTACCTAGAAAGTCACGCGTAGCACCGTACACTTTCCCGAACTAAGTGTAAAGTGACTATAAAAGAAAGACAAAAAATATAAGCACAAGTGGAAGTCAAATTATCAATCGAGATAGAAAGGTAATATACATTGATTTCTAATACTGCTTTTTGATTTTTTTTTTACAAATATCCATAACGTTCAGGTAAAATTCTTTTATGGGTTCAACGAGCCCATATAACAAACGTCTAGGGATTGATGTATTTTCGAAAAGCAAGATCTCATTGAAACTCACATAACGTATTGAAAACTCTTCGCTTCTCTACCAGTCAAAGAAGTCACTGACCCGCTGACACACATCGTCTACCCGAGAGTATACATATGCGAGTTTCTTACATACGTGACCGGCCTTATGCACGCCTCCTGCTTACGGATGTGCTCGTATATACCTCTCGTCTCACCGCTAGTCTGGTCTCTGACTCCAGGTGAGCAGATACGTACAAAACCCACCTGGAGTATGCATTGCTACGTATATCAAGTAATTTTCAAGTACCTGCGCGTATGGCCAAATTATAGAGAACACGCGTGAACGACTATCGCGAGAATTGGACAAGTGTTATTATAAATTGACAAAGGACAAAAAAATTTAGCGCATCACTTTTTTATACATCTTTTCGTCGTCACTTGTGTACCTAACTGCTTGGTCACGTTTGTCTCTTTAGATTCGCACTTTTTCCCCCCTCTGACTTTTAGGTATCTATACTTCCTTTTATTTTCTCTCTCTCTCTCTTTTTGCTTTTCTTTCACTAATTCTATCATCCTTCTTCGGATTCTTCTTCGTAGTCTTCTGCATTCTTCCTCGGTCTACCTTACCTTTAGATTATTCTTGTAACGTCGACGTCATTATTGCAAGATCATCCAGTCATGTCCCTCCTGTTTTGTACCGATGATCGTGAGAAGAGAAACGAGCCAACGAGTGTCATTGACTGGATGGAAGTTACTAGAATTTCTCAAAGAACTCAGGAGAGCTGTAGGGGGAGGGGCTGATACTCAACAACGTGAATCTCACCTTGGAGAGATATGCTCGCATTGCTGGCCTTTTTCATATCTTTGTTTTAGATCTATTTTCTATTGTATCTATCGTCTTTATATCTCACGCGTATTTTTCATTCTGTTTGCAAGAGAGATTATTTGCTTTATCCCGACAAGGTTCATAGGAACGATATAATACGTATCGATGCATCTGCCGCTTTAATCTGGGAATACTTATTGATTGGATAGAATGTTAGTTATGCCTTGTGCGATGTTGAAAAATTGTATGGTTGTTTTTTCACGGAGACTTCGTTGTTGCGCGAATATATATATTTTTAATGCTGTAACAATACAGCAAACAGTGGTACTTGGAATAACAATAAACTTATCACATATTTTCGCTCTGCTGAACTAGTTCTCGTGATATAAAATCCTACTTACTGGTCTACACTTTCGCTCGAGTAAATGTATGTATAAGGTATACTCGTTTGTACTATATACGCATTTATGTAGTAAACTAGATGCTATGGGAGGAGGGGGGTAGTTATTTGGCTCGTGACTAGAGCAAGTTTCGCGATAAGTACTGCAATTCCAGAAATGGTAACAAGAATCGAGGAAGTACCAAATATGTACCACAATTCTACATTACATATTTTTCATTGATACCAAGATGTATATAGTCAAGCCATGTAGCATCGGTGTCACAGACAAGGGACTTCCTTCCGTTGTAATATATAAGAAGTTGGTCCCTCGCTAAAAACTGTTTACCTAGTTCCACTACAAGTTATTCACGTGGTACCAGACACTGAGGTGCAACGGGTCGTACAAATACATACAAATTGTTGGTATTTTGCATGGCGCGATCTCCTTGAAAAATCGCTCGTCTGCGGTAGGGCTTTTAGATCAACGACCGAGGTCGAAGAGGGCCGACTTTGCAAGAGTTAATCGAGCTCATTCGTGCGTTAAGAAAGTCGATGCTTAGCACAAGCGGCTATCTCCTCCTGTCAAGTTTCCTACTCTTGTTAGTTCGACCGCAACGAAAACAAATTTTCCTTCGGAAATTTTTAACACGAGAAAACTCGTCCTCCGCGTCCGAAGGAGTTCATGGCGACGTAGAATCAACTACAGGACACTTGCTACGTCCTTTGTGAACACGTCTTAACAATGGGACGATGGAAGATAGTTTCTGCACGGTATTCCAGTACCTCATAATATACGTAGAATCGAAATTACTATATTAGAATTTTCACAAGGGGGAACAACAAACTTCATCATCAGCGAAAATTAATTTGAACTATTGAGTACAAAATTGGAAACATTCTTCACATTGTCAAAAGTTACCGTGAATAAATATAGAATAAAAAATTAATTCAGGGAACCTAGAACCTAGTATTCGTCAGGGGGTCAGGGTGTGTCTGGTTTTTTTAAACATTATTTTAGTATGTACCATCTAATATATCACCTTTCACCGACAACCGATGACACAGTCAGGAAGGTGTATTCGTGCTGAGTGTAATTAACATGGACGCTACCAGAATGAAAAATTACTATATCAAATACGTCAAATGATCATGTATTTTATACTTATAATGCTATATAAGCAGAAATATCAATGCGTATAGAAAGTTTGTCTTTAAGGAGGTAGGTATCAAGTTTTCTTTAGCATATACGATACCTTTATCGAACCAACATATATACAATATGTATAATGCATTGTATAGAACCCGTATCTTAAGACGCGATGAAAACTCTTGCTAAATCCTCGCGGAAAGAGAAGTCGGCTTGAAGTCATTTAAATGGAGTAGTCGAGGTGCCTTTGTCTCGACTTTCTTAATGACTGTCATTTACCATACGATTGTATACGACTTATATCGCGCCTTTATTATTCCTCGTGATATGCGCCTCTCGCGCACACCGTTTCAATTTATATGCGGATGATGGATTCTCTGTACCATTAGCGAATACACGTTAAATATTTTATGATTCGCATAATGCTGCAAGTTCCAGGATGAGAATTTTTGCTTTGAAAAAAAAAAGTCTGAAATTTCGTAGTGGTAGCTTCAAACAATAAAAGAAACGAACGTGGATAGTTTGAAGCTTAATGAAACATTTTAATGTCATTTTAATGACAGTAAAGTTTTCAAGTGCAATTCCTATTGTTCCTAATCGTTCATCCAGCACAGTGCCACTCACAATAATTTAACCCTGTAACAATTAATTATTTGTACAAAGTTACTTCAGTTCTATTGCACCTTGAAATTCAGTGTCTCCATGTCCTTTAATAGGATTGTGCAACTGAAGCGAATGATACAAAGATGATAGGCAAGTTGCACTGCGGAGTGCTCATCAATAATACGAAATTGAATTCCATTAGGAAACTACCTCAGAAACTGGTTACTGGAAATTTCCAGGATACTGTCGAGGAGATACTTGTATAATGACTTGGTATTCGGAATAGTATGCAATTGAATTAGATTGACCGTTATTTCATTCAAAAAGACTATATAACATGGATTGTTGATGGATTAACAAAAAATGATTGCGCACAGGTATCGTGTAAAAGTTAGGAATTAGTAAACCACGATTATCTACAGTGCTTAATGATTGTGGATGACTGGTGGAATTTACGTTAGGAGTCTCAGGCGTAATTAGCCAAGGTATTAATGACTTGGGGATTTACAGGCATGGTGGATCTCCAAGCACGTCCAGTACTGGCACGGTATCCTCTTCTGGTGGTGCCGGAGGGATACCTGGGGGAAATCCGACAGGAGGTGGACGAGTGGCTGTCATTGGCGTCACCAGGAACGTACGACTGAGAAGACGTGGTGCTTCTGGCTTTGGTTTTTCTTTACGTGGTGGACGCGAATATTCGGCTGGGTTTTATGTCAGTGATGTACAACCGGGTGGAGAAGCTCACAGAAATGGATTGAGAGTGAGTATATTTATACATTTTATTAAACATTTTTTGAAATAATTATTTCCTAATCACCAGCTAATTCTGGAATTAGTTTATTTTGAGTCAAGTATTATATATTCAGTAGAACCTTCTTTATCCGGCCTTCGACTAACCGAGGTACCGACTTATCCAAGCACTCCGCATCAATCGAGGTGTATCCTTGGATAATAAGGAAAAACTCGGATAAAACGGATGAAGACGCTTTGCCTACGCTGTATGCGCGAAATATGTAGTCCGCGATTGCTACCTTATTTCTTATAAACGCAAAAACGCTGTATCATGTACACTAAAGATTAACGTACGTTCTTTAGATTCTCACGTTTATATATGCTGATGTGGTTAAATTTTATGTTACTATTTCAAATATATAAAAATAATACAAATTTTGTGAATTGTTTATGTTTTCCGTGTCATCCGAGTTTACTTCTCCCCACATTGCATCGGATAAATGAGGTTCTACTTTATGTATGTATATATATATAATCTGAGTTAGATACATGGCATAGAATGTTTGCGATATCAAAGGAACGGTAGTGTGCTTGATAGGAAATCCATTGGTAGTCTGTAATTTGATTCGTTTTGATTCGTTTAGTATAAACGATGCAGTTATTAGATACAATGGAGAAAAGACGTTCATTCATGCGTTAAATATCCGCATTTCATTTATGATTCTATTCTTTAAATATGAGATTCGTTGTATAGATTTCACAAATACGATTTTTCAGGTAAATAATATGTTTTAATGTATTTGATCCAGGTAGGCGATCAAATTGTAAGGGTGAATGGTTACCCAGTCGAAGACGCTGTACACCAGGAAGTCGCACTTTTGGCCAAGAATCAGCAGGTGTTAGTCTTAAAAATTCGAAGTGAGTATTAAGAACGAGATAGAGGATTTTTTTTAAGTGATATAAATTGGACACATTTGTCTTTGTTTCAGGTGTAGGCATGATACCGGTGAAGGAGTGAGTATTGTTCATAATAATCTTCTACGTGATACTTTGTGAATTATCATTTTACAAATGTATATTATTATTTGTATTAGTAATCCAAGCGATCCAGTAACTTGGCACATAGTTCAACAACAGCAGCAGCAGCAACTGCAGGCGAACGAAACGGCATCAGGGACAGTCCCACCGAGTACAGAAGTAAGAATTCGAATTCCTGTTGGAGAAAAGGGTCGTCTAGGATGTGGAGTCTGCAGAGGAATCTTGCCAGGTCTTACAGTACAGGTACACATATCGGCTTATATTAATTATCATATACATATATATATATATATAATGGATTCTAGTGGACAATTCAAAATTCATAATTTAGATTGAATTATTAAATTGATAACTAAAATTATCAGGGAACAAGGGAGGGTGGTCCAGCCCGTGCAGCTGGTCTGAAAGCTGGCGATGTCATCATCTGGTGTAATGGACAACGACTGACAGACCTTCCTTTTGAAAGGGCCATTGAAGTAATGCGCGGTGCAGCAATTTTGGATCTCATTGTAAACAGGCCAGTTCCAAATCATCTATATGACTGTCCTGAGTCATTATGGATGCGAGGCTCTAGTGGCTATGATTCAGAATCCTCAAGTTCACTTGCCGTCAGTCCACCACCGCAAATTCCCACATCGCCGCAGCATCTGGTCGATGGTAGAACACATCAGGGAAGGGACGAGCCAACTGGCAGAAATGGCCGGTACGTTTGTCACGCTAATGCACCTACCAAAGCGCCCTGCATCGAAATTCCTTGCACGAGATCCGATCGTGACACTACAGTCGTGCATGCTTCAGTGGCGTCAACGAATATTTTAAATGTCTAGGGGAATGCAGGTTGTTAGTAAATTAAATTAATTTAGGCCACGTTTAAAACGCTTGTAAAGCTATACATACAGACAGAGAATTTAAAATGGAAATTAGAGTAAAATTTCTACTAGAATAATCAATAATTGCTATAAGAATATATTTGATGTAAAGAATAAAACTCTCAAACGATTGTTTGTGTAATTAGTGTCTGGCGCACTTTGCGCGTTTTTAATTTTTTGAGTTTGACATATTGATTCTCTATCTATTGGTATACGAATATCAAATATTGGCAAAGCAATTGAGAAACAGTTACCTTGGCTGACAGCTGTGTTTACCTTGCCACATCGATTTTTCGATCATTATTCGTACAGCTTAGTGTCTCGAAAAATTTACTGTCCGTTATTTCTATTGAGTGCACGTTCATAATTGTGAAATTGTGGAATGTTCAGGATCTGCTGCCCGCTCGCTATCTCAACCGGTAGCTGCAGCTCGTCAGAATGGAATCATGTGGAGCAGGTGAGAAAAACTGGTGGAATACAAAAACGTGAAGAAATCAGAACGAATTGTTAACTATTTGTTTGACTTGTTAACTATAAAAATGATCAATTTTCAGGCACAAGAGTGGACTCGAAAACCCAACAATACAACAGTCATAAGGGTTAATCAAAATCAGAATGCAAATCTATATCAACGAAACAACCAAAATCACGCTTATCCAGCATCCCGAGGGAACGTTGACAATCTTAACAAGGGAACTGAACCTCTTTACGTTCCGGTTGCTCCACGAATAGACTATGAAGTTCACGATTTCGACAGAAACATACACGAGCAAGTCACGAAACGTCCGTATCAGCGGGATAAGGGTCCAATAATTCATGATGGTCCAGGTGAGGTAGGTATTCGTAGGGATAGTCATTTTTTATCTTCATGAATTCAAAAATACCTGTTTCTTAACAAGTCGTTTTGTATTCCACGTATGAAAAATAAATGACAAAAACCTATGCATTCCCTTGTATTCATAGAGAAATAGTCAGCCTGAGGGAAATCAGCTGGCCGAATTACAATTCGTCCAGAGGCAAGCAAAAATGGAAAGGAAGACATTAGCTACTGTAGAAGTTCATCAGACAGTCTCTCCACCAGCCCCGCCATCAATGCCACCGCCATTATCTTATAAGTGGCAGTCAGGTCGGTAAATAAATATCCACGTAGAAAAACACCGTAAATATAGTATCATACATTTCATTCACGTAATCCATCTCTCATCTCTCAGTTATCAATTTGCTCGGAATCATTATCTCAACCATAATCTGTATCTTATAGTAATTAACGGAGGATAGCGATATACATGTATTGGATACAAATTCCAATTATTTGGCTACGTTTTTTTATTAGATAAATCTCATTAAAACTTATCAGTATCGAATTAAAAATAAATTTCAGGCCACAGTTCGCTAGCAGAAATATCTATAAAATCAAACCATACAATTGTTACGCATTATGAACTTCTTCTTTACAGATGCAAAACCTATGAACGCCATGGGCATGCAAATGGGAAGCACAATGTCGATGGGAAGTACAGGCTCCACAGAAACTGAATCCAGCCTCGAGTCTTCTTGCAGCAAAGATTCAGCATCAACATCTTCATCCTTATCAACTTCATCCTGCGAACCAGCATCGACAGCGTCCTTTGTCTCCAATGGTACTTCAACAACGACGACAATGACCAATAAAATTTCTGAAGATAGTTCCGTGCGTCCAGCTCGCGTTACGGCAATGCGAAACTCACCCGTGGCTAATACGGATCTTGGAACGGCGATAGCACAGGAATTGCAAAGGCGAGCACAGCAGGTATGCATAACTATATCCATATGCAGACATCATTACTGTTCTATAGAACGTATTGTCAGAAGATTAAGAATATGTATATTGCACTCAGTACCCATTGTTACACCTGTAATCCCTAGAAGATCAGCAGACTTATTTCTCAAGTACGTCTCATGGAGTAGTAGCTTTCCACTTGGCATTATTGGTAGCGAACATATAGATAAATTATCACGTTCTTTGAATGAATACAATAAAAATTGTGGCAATTATTGGAATTTAACGAGTACCTGTTCAATTGGTGTAAAACGTCAGACGTTGATAATGAAGGTTCTTACTGGTATGCTCTTCCCCTCCTAAAGCATGCGATACCTTGATTAAAAAGATAGTACCTAGTACCTGGTAAACATCATCGTGACTAATCATCAGTTAATCAATAATCACTTATGAGTACCCGTGACTAATCTTTGCAATGTAATTGTGTGAGTTCTGTTATCATCAGTGCATTCCTCCAGTAACACCTTTTGTCTTTTGCAGAGAAGTATGAACAATGCGGGAAAGGGCGAGGCTGCGAAGGAAAAAATTGCGGAGATGCGCAAGGTTCAAACTGCAGAGGCGCTCAGGGTGCAGGAACAGAAAGTCACGCATGATAAGGTTATACGAATTTTTTTATTTCTACAACTTTATAATCCCACGTGTAACATCATGCGAATAACGGGAATTCGTTGAAGTACCGTTCATCTACGAATACCGGAAATGTACTGGTATGGTCGCTCAGGAAAAATCGATAGGACCGGAAGTACGTCACACTGGTTCTATCAGTGGTAAAACAGTTCTATCAGTTATTGTTCATCATCAATGGAAAATTATATTCGTTATTTAGTCATGGTCGACGCGTTCGACCATCCGTATACCTGTCGCGTTGTTACAGAGGATGCGCGAACGCAGCCCCTTCCAAACTCTTGATCCTATTGGTCCACTGAGGAGGAGGTACCAATTGGATGTCGTACCACTGTGTTACTATAAAAACACTTTATTAATTTCAGCTGATGGAAGAGTTCAAACGAGCGCACAGAAGGATGTTCAACGTTAATCAACAGCGGGTCCAGTTCTCTGATCAAGTGGAGCAGGTATCCTACTTTTTATTTTTATCAAGGAATTACTTTATTACACGGTCATATATATGTTTAATTAGAAACTTGAGTCTGATTGGCATATTTGATGCTCTGTTCTTTATTTCTTTTATATTAATTTTTTTCATCACTCACTTAATTCTTTTTTTTTTCTTCCTTCGTTTATAATATGTTCACTACGACGTGCACAAACGGTCATACATGTTGTACCTAAACATTATGCGGACTAACTATGCCCTGTAACGAACGTGTTAAGTTAGGTTTTTTTTTCTCCTCTTTATCGGTTCAGAGAAAAATTCTGTTCTCATATGCATTACAAGACTCGACAATGACAAGTGTGTACAGTGAATTACTGTGCAAATAGCATGCTGATAATGGCCACAAATACGATAAGAGAAGCAGGTAGAAGACTTGACTGTCGTGTAGCAATGTTTGAAAAAAAATATATTACTTTTGTCTATTCGGTGAATTGTTTTAAGAAAAAAGAAAGGAGTCAAGTATGACAAAGGGGTTCCAGTATAACTCGACAAAAACTAGTATTTGAGTAATTAATTGCTAAGAGACAGCTCGCTCTATTGTTTTGTAAAAACAATAAAAGAACCTAGTGAAACGTTCGTTAACGTAACAGCGAGGTTCGTCTTCGTTGTTACGCCTCTTTGGGTTCGAGTAGTTGTCGTGTGAGAAAGGGAAAAGAAAGAATGTCAGGGGAAGGGGGAGGGAAGATATAATAAATGCCTTAAGAATTTCAGTGATTGAGTCGTCGGTACTTGCGTCATATAATTGTATAATAGAGCCGAGCAAAGTCGGGAATTAAAACTTTCTCCATTTTTCTTTATTTGGCGCGCGAAGAATTCATGGCTAAGAACCGAGCAAGATACACGCATTTTCTTAAAATCATCTTGAAACGAATAAATTATTTAATTATTCCTGAGGGATACCAAGAATGATTTGACTTTTATCAAAGTCAAACTCGAACAATATTCACTGAATGATCTACGCAAATAATTATCTTCAATAACAAGTATACCCATATATTCTTTCATGTAGAATCTCCTTGAAAATGTACAGAATTTTAATTCCAAGCTGATTACTTCGAGCGAAGTATAAACAAGTATCTCATGGCTAAATAAAGAGACATTAAATTCATAAATTATTTTCATGCCTCTGGTGCTACAGCTAACACGATTTCAGATAGTGTTACCAATATAAAAAAAGTCCATATAAATTTTCACTAGCTAAAAAGTGCACGCGCAGAACGTGTGTAAAACAATTGAACAATATACAAGAAGGTAGATAAGAGCAAGAAGTAAAATCTCGACTATAGTTGTTGCTTGAAATAGTAGTGGGGAGAATCTCGGTAACGTGTATATTGGTAAGACTCATAAGTATAATTAGAGAGTGACTATTATATACTTACCTGTACAATCTGTATACAATCTCAATAGTATTCTGTCACACATGCAAGTGCACCCGCGTCGACCAAGAGAGCCAAGAGATAGTAGCAGCTAGCTTAACACCTTAAAGCTACGTACACAGTGTGCTTTTCTCAGTCGCCGCGGAACCGCCGTGGCAGCGCGTATACAAAATAGATAAAAGTGTACATACGATAGATAGTATATAATATATAGCTGGTGGCTTAAAACATATTAAAATTTAAAGATCTACTATCTAAATCGATTAACTTAAAATGAATAATCGCTGACGTTTAACTGCCAGAGGAGAGACAAACCTTTTTAAAGTGTTAAAACGATAATTCATCACGTCTAAAGAGGAATTAAACTGTCGAACCAGACCGCCTTAGTGACGCGAGATTTACGAATAGGTTCTTAAACGTGTTCGATAATTTACATATAATCTAAGATCTGTCAGGGAGTTTATTGTTAATTACTTTTATCGTTAATGTTGTGAAACTTTACGCTTTGAGGTAATCAATAAAGTATACGCATCTATCTACGTAGCTTACGTGTCTCGTTGCTGGGTCGTATATTGGCTTACCTGACTGTGCATATTGCTGTAGACTTCTCATTGTTATTTCTCTTTTTCTTCTCTCTTTTTTTCGCTTGAACGATTTCTTAGCGGACGGACGTACGTTACCTCATGAAAAATAAGAATTACGTAAGAAACGATGCTATAGCTACGATGTGCTCTTGACAGGTGCATCGGTACTTCTATTAGGATGTACGCGTAAAAGTTTGTAAAGTGCAAAGTGTGAAGAGTTTATTGGACTATTTAGAACCTAGTTTGAATATCGAATGTGCGTGTATGTACATGCTATTGAAAAGATGAATAAGACTAATGGTGCTACTAAAAGGAAATCAGTACTGGTGACTGTTACTCCGTATAACGTTAGTGTTTTTTTTTAAAGTAGCTTTTTAACTTGGGCAAATAAAGAATTCAAAGTTTATGAGCTTGTGACTATATTAAACGGAATTTTCAGGAACAGGAAAGACGTCTTACTAATGGATCTTCTTCAGCGACCGGACCTCCACCACCACCACCACCACTTCCGGTTACACCAGCTAGGACTAAGAACAGTGAGGATGCTGTTGAGATGCAGAGTATAGAATCTTTCAAGTTGAAAGACACACCGAGCTTTGTTATTCCTAAACCTCCACCGACCTACTTCCCTCTGACGGCAAACTCGACATCGTCCACCACGACTTCCACGACTTCCACGACATCAAGCGTCGCTGGAAAATTGTCACCTGCCTCTGGTAGTCCAAGGCATGGACCAGGATCTGCTCAATCTGCAATTAATGGAAAGGAGTCGGTTTCTAATGCCATGAATGAATCTAACAAATTTTCATTTGCTTCTCCAACCGATAATGGACAGAATGCTAAGCCGACTGGCAAGGTTGCTATCAGGATAGGTGCTTATGAGGGTGAAGCAAAACAACCATCCAGGTTGGAATTTTTACCCCAACAACAGCGTATTTTAGAAAAAGGAAATGGAGAGGAGGATGTTGCTAATGCACCGGTTATCTCGAGACTGCAAAACGAATTAGCAGCTACGCTCCAAAGATCAAACCTTCGAAAAAAGACTGATGAGGTAAATATTCAAAAACAGTATAAACGAATAACAAAGATTTCGCTTCATTATGCATAATAAAAAATATCTTTCAATCATAATATTCAAATTGTAATGACAGACTTTGAACAACAAGTCTTATAAAAAAGAACAATTAATTGATTAAAGATACTTTCTAATGGCACGATAGTCTATGACCGGTATTTGAGTATGTGAGAAATTTATTTAGGTTGATTAGAATCGGATAATAGTGACCCTCGACATCTCATCACCACAGTTTAACTCCTATTTTAGAGACATGTGTATTCGTTAAGTATGTAATATAGTACAATACATTTATAGATAGCTTTTACTATAAGAAAACCTATATGCCTTCTACGTATATTGCAAGTAAATTAGCTTTTTCTCAAATTCAATCAACTTTCACGTTTACTATCAGCGCGATCGAAAACTTTTGTACTCCTATGGCACTGTAGTTTGTCTCGCGCCACTATTTTGACTTCCTGCATTGTTAAAGATCCGGCATTTTGCGAATCGGCTTAGCACTAATTTACGTAAACGCGTTGCGTCAATGAGTAGTTATTAGTAACGGATTCGGTGGCCCGAGGAATCAGAACGATCTGCATCGTTTAGCACGAACAAAATACTACGTTCTTCTTCTTCAGTACCTATATCTATCTATAATAACAAAGTTAATAATAATAAAACGCTAAAGATATTATTTCCTTTGCAGGACAATTCGACGGGTAACCTGATTCCCAAACCTCCAGCAATTCCAGAAGTAACGAGACCGGTTACGCTGTCGCAAAGTAACGTGGAAAAGTTGGCTTCCGTTTTAAGCAATAAAGTAACGATTAAAATTAGTCCTGAAAATGCGACTCGATAAGATAGAAGTATTATGGAGCACAAAAGGAGAACGTAGAAGAGGAATTCTACGTTATACATCTATATACACATTTATACATATATAGATAATGTCGCACGGAAAAAGATGTCGACGTACTTTAACGATCTGCTGTACATTTCTTTGTTCTCCCTCTTCTCAAGCAACTTTTAGGTGGTCTGTACTCGACAATGTATGGAACTGATCGTTAAGACTTTTTCTATAAACGTCTTTTTATATTATTTATTACCAAAATTAGTACCTACTTTATAAGATGTTAATGCTGTAACAAAATATGAGAATCGCAGTACTTCATAAGTAGACGCATCGCCAGGATTCTCGATAGCTTTTCTGCGTAACTCAAGACTATATAATGTACCTCGACTCGAGTAGTTTTTACTCGAGTTTACGTCTCGACGAAAATAAATGCAGAAGTTAATGTATATAAGCAAGTGTTATTTTGTCTTCCTTCGATGTCTGCCGAATTACTGATAACATTGTCAATTTTCCAAGATATTTTTTTTGCGGTCCTTTATGAACATTCAAAATGCGTGGGTTCATCAATGCTAAACATCATCGATCGACTAATTTTTTTACTGAACAGGTAGTACCATCGACATAAGTATACCATGGATTACCATAGCACTTATACTCCTGGACACTGAACTCTAACCATATTGGAATCCGTACGGCAGTGGTGGGGACCGTGCAGAGAGAGATAGCAAGCACGCAGGTGCTTGTTATATACTAATTAGTAGTGCTATTACCAAATATTTAGCTGGCAAACAAATTTGTATTTTAGTGCTGGCGTGGGTGGCACTGATATGCGGCGTTACAACATTTTCTTAGGGCTTGTACACCACATGCGCAATTCAATTCGAATAAGACAACTTACTACATGAAGTAAGTGAGACAGCCGCGCGCTCACCGAGTTACCTTCGAATCAGACGTACCAAGGCGTATGCGTTCCAATATATCTATATTTTAGTGGTTCTATCGCTGTAACCGCTAATGTGGCGCGTTTTTCCCGCAAGCGCTAGTGTCGAAGAAGCCTATTGACATAGCGCATGCGCACCCGTAAATTCACTGCAGCCTCTTATCTCCGATTCAAAAAGAAAGTTATTGACCACAAAAAACCGATGCGATGCCAGTAAGATAAATTTTTGAAATGTTAGACGAATATAAAGTTAATGTTTAAAAAACTAAAGTTAAATGGACCAACTCACTTAAAATTCATGAAAAATAAATGATGCTATGATTGCGTATATACCGAAAACTGTTAACTTGATGAAAATACCTTTGAACAAGTATAAAAAATGAAGTACCTACACAAGTAGCATTATTTTCGGAGCTAAATTCAACAGTATAAATATTTGTTTCTCTTTTGCATTTTTTGAAATTAGATTGCACCATTGAATGAAATTGGTTCCACAAGGTCCAATTCCCTTTGTAAAAAGACTTTCTCCGGTTTGAGTGCAGGAATTTTCAATGAAAAATCTTTCACAGGAGATATACTAACGTATACAGTACATGTTTACGTGTGTCGTAACTTTTTTACTGAATTTATTTGTAACTCCTGTAAAAGATTTTCAAATGCAAATTCCTATCATTATGATTTAAGCCGGCACGATAAGCATAAGATACTTTTGTATAGTTTTTCGTCAATGTAGCGCATATTTCAACAGGTTTTCTAAATAGTTATTCGGATAGTCAACTTAACATTTTGGATACATACCCATAAGTTAAAGTGATAAAACAAGACTACGGAAAGTGAAAATAAATAGGTTTCGATAAATATATACTAAATGGAAATAAACAAAAAAATGTCAGGAAATAAATAACATAAGCATATAAAAATATAAAACTTTTAATTTATATTTCAATGCTTATAAAGTTTTGATTGCTTGCGTTTTTCAATATTTTTTTTTCGTATTTAAAATTGATGTGCTGTTGAGAACACTGACGCATACGCATTCGCAAATAATAATGCATGTGGCTTAGGACAATACATCATCGGCAGGCTCTGTGTACGGGAAGGAAAAATTATAATGGGAGGACATGTGATCTAGTGTTTCGTTATATACATTGGGAGCATCAATATTTTTATTGAAATAATATTCTAATATTCTAATCATATTGAAAAAGTCTTGTCTCTTTGATTTAGTACTTTAATCCCCAAGATCGGTCAACACTTTGAATGTTAAGCTGGATGAGCAGACAGTAATAGATTAACGAAGCGAGATTTCATCAACCAGCAAAATTCCATGTCTCTGGATCGGAGTTTTTGAGGTTAAATTCTTTTTAACCATCATACGTCTCTTAAAAATATTTACACATAAGATCCTAATGAGTGATATTTCACCCAACCGTAATTTGCAATGAACCAATCACTATACTATTACATAAAATTTCAATTTACTTGATTGTGTCCCATTCTACTAGTTTTAGAAGATTATTAGAGAAATTTTAAATTTTACAGGTAGGACGATAATAAATAGCGATCTTGTGTAACTGCTGCTGCACACACTAAGACGATAAAGCGTCACGACCGCTCAGACCGCCTAATTCTACTTTCTCAGTTCAGCCGCGAAAATGTAAACAAAATATTCAGATCGCTCTGTTTATTTGATATAGCTTATGATCGATCGTAGATATTGAAAATGAGCAGTGTATAGACCACACCAATATATATGTTATTTTTGCATCGCAGCATTATCAACGTATATGGGTGAAATTTCACGCAAAGGCTAATCATGTAACGTATTCATTTATATAAGATTTTGTTAAAGGGACCTCAATTTTATCCTTTTTTACGAAAACGAAGATATGGCCGTCAGCAGGTGCCGCAACTTTTTTCGAGGCGTTCGGCGGTGGACACACTCCAGCTGAAACGGTCCATCTAAAATAAAAAAACAAAAAGGGTGATTCATGTCCTTTATAAGTACGAGTCGTTGACGATCGCAAATTTTAAAAATCGATCTTTTTCCAAAAATGGCGACGACTTAAAAATCAACTTTGAAATATCTGTGAAAAAAGTCGTTATTTTTACTTAATTATTCGAAAA
>JARQTH010000412.1:152253-172222 GCA_030142595.1 Trachelus iudaicus | reverse complement strand
AATGCTAAAAACTTACCTGATGTATAAGCCACCAGTTTGGCCTTTATGATTCCTTCGTCCAATTCTGGATGCAAACTCTTTATACGACGCGTTGTCTTCTCCTTTGCAGCCAACAAACCCACTAGAGTCGCTTCGCTTGCAGAACCCTTAGTAATTAAAATATAAGGATTGTTTCCGCAATAACATTAAAATTACCAACATAACTCTAAGAGTAAACATTATTGCATATTGATTCAGAATATGATTTATATTTCGAGAATGAAAGATCCGGGGTTCGAATTCCAAACGATTCAAACAAATAATTATTATTGTAAAACTTAAAAAAAATTGTGTAAAAAGTCAATATGCTTAAACATTCTTTGAATAAAGTTAAATAAAATGTACCTGTATAACGCCACCGCCAGGTCCGTCACTGCAATTAAGAAATTCTTCCGGCAACCCTAACAATTTCCCTAACCAGTTCATAGTGACAACTTCCAATTCCGTACAGGCGGGCGATGAAATCCATGAAAATCCAATGCATCCTAATCCAGCACTCAACATTTCTCCCACTATACCAGGGTACGAATTCCCAGTAGGATAGTAAGCATGGAAGTGCGGCGAGTTCCAATGTGTGACCTAAAAAAATGTAATATTCCATTATGAGATAATAGACAAATAATTATTTCATTTTGCATGCATCTTTTATTTGCTAACAATTAACTAGCATTAAGTCTTGTACAGTCCATTCGACACTCACTCCGGGAAGTATAAGACGTTCAACGTCCTTCAGCACATCCTGCCAGGATTCTGCCTGTCTAGGTGCTTCACTGGGCATCAGCTCACTCAAATATCCTGGTTCGACACTCGGCAGGACCTCACGTTCCCGTAGATTTTCCGTGTAATCGGAAATAAAGTCGACGACCGCTTTTCCAAAATCCTCAAACTGCCGCGCGTCCATCTCGGACAATATATAGGTCAAGGTAACCTCAAAATCTAACAGACTTCCTGCAATGATAAACTTCTTATGTCCATAGGCAAAGAGCCCATCGACCAAATGAAACTCCTCAGTTCCAGTCACTCTATCGATCACTCAAAACACACGGGAACACTCGATCGTTCGATGTCCGTCGAAGAAGTGGCACGTTCTTATAAGGAGAAACGTATTTTCACCTTACATAGTTCCATTCCCACTTTCATCCTTAAACTTTCTTCCTTACACACGTATTATTCTCTTACTCTTTGTCCAATTTACGTTACTTTCTCCGCAATTAGATTTGGACACGCGTAGCGGTGAATGTACTCAAAGGGTTCCCTTGAGGAAATTTTGGGGGAAGAAAGAGTATGTTTTTTCAAAACTGATAAAGAGGATTGAGATTTTTTGAAATAATTTTTATACGAAATATACGAACTTTATTATATACAATAAAAATCAGTGTTTCTTGTTGTTGTGTGATATCATCTTTATGTACGAGCGGGTCTAGGAGATTTGACAGAAATTTTGACTAACTTCGTACAAGGTACTTTCACTTTATTTTAGTCAAATGATGATTTCTCCTTGACTATTCTGACCGTTAACCTCAAACGTTCATTAACCCTATGGGTTAATTTTGGATAGAAAAATTAATAACAAATTTATCGTTTGCTCCCTGGCTAAGTTAATTGTTTAATGAGTTGAACATTGTGAAAAGAGGATTATTATTTATAATAAAAGTT
This sequence comes from Trachelus iudaicus, assembly GCA_030142595.1. Lineage (NCBI taxonomy): Eukaryota > Metazoa > Arthropoda > Insecta > Hymenoptera > Cephidae > Trachelus > Trachelus iudaicus. The sequence goes on along the minus strand of JARQTH010000412.1, from coordinate 170,527 downwards.
TTGAAAAAAATCATATTTAATAAACGATATCAACAGGAATTATTTCAGAATAAAAAATTTATGTCGATCGAGAACACTAACCTTGATACAGATTTTGACCCGAAAGCAAATATTTTTCATGCTGAAACATTACCGGAACAAATTTAATCGACCTAAACCGTTAATATTTATAAACAAAAAAGTATTATTTATGTAAAACTAGAATTAATCTCGTTCGACAAACTAAACTGACCGATACAATATAAATACGCATTATTAAGTCTATTTCCGTGAGACTAAGAAGATAGAGTCTTTCCCATGACATTTGTCGTTACTCAAAAGAAAGTCGAGAGGAATAGTGAAATTTCCATGAGATAATTATTAACAATTTTTCAATTTCATGTAATAACAAGTGATTAATGTCCCGAGAGTGACGAGTGATAACTGTTAATCGGTGTCATTATCGATCATCGAAATAATTATCTCAATAAATAATTCCCACGATTCCAGAAACAGGATATTTCTTTTTCACACAGATCATTTTCATATATCCAATTCTTTTTGAAATCGTACATTCTTACGGCAATCGTCAAATTAATTATTCTCCCACCGAAAACAAGTGATTCTAATAATGATTCAAATTCTTACCGCACTTTAATATGCAATGACGTATCGCGATTCTATACCACGACTCCGATATATCTAAAGACTTGTTTTCCACTGTGCTTGCGACTCGCCACCCTCGCCTTTTATATATTCTCTGCTGACCCTCCTCCATTCAACAGTTTTTCGTAGCCACCGTCGGTCATAACCAAGATGGCTGAGCAATAGTGGACACTTCCCTTTTTTCATTCTTCTTCCTTGCTCTTACCACCGTTACAGCCACAACGCCCTGTCCTTGACGGTTCTCTCGCCTACGCGAAGAACGATCGTCAATTTTTTATTTTAGACGTCGACGTCGTCGACTAGACGCGTCCTTTGTCTGAAAGGAAAGAGAAGAAAGGGGGCTGAAGCGGCGGAAAAATAAATTTGACAAAAAAAGTTTCAAAAAATTTAATTCTACGAGACGTTAACAAAAAAGAATTATCTAGAACGTTTCTCTGACGTTCTATATTTTTTCTCGAATTTTTTTTTCTCTTCCTTTTTATGGAATCTACTGCACTGCTCGTGACAAAGTTTTAGAGATTGTAGTAACGGTATCGGACCTTGATCTTGATCTACTGACACTTTTATTTACTGATGAAAATTGTATTACCACGATGACAATCGTTATTTATTATCCTTACGTGCAGAAGTGTCCCATTATTTAAGTGATCACTTCAATAATAATTCATATAAAGTTATAGATGAGACATGTAATTTATATGAGAAAAAAAAAATGATCGAATTCAAATTTCAAGGAAATTAAGTATATTAATTCTTTATTTTCAAATTTTATTAGTCCCAACAGTATGACAACTGCTCTCATTGTCATCTTTATGATCGGTCCATTCTCGCTGGCATCGATCATTCCTAGCATAATTCATGTGTAATTTTTTAATAGCCTAAACTGACTATCCGCTTGTCTCACTCAGGTCAACGTACATTGCCGAGGCTCGAATCAAGGATTCGGATTTCAATGGTTTATATGAAACGCGGAAAGTCACTGGCAACTAAAGTCAGTAAAGACAGAGAATATTTATGAAGAATTTCTGAAGTTTGACGTTTGACATTTATTTTTGATTGAATCGACATTTGAGTTCGTTAACGCAGAAGATTCAATGCACCGCGTATCTGGAAAAGGTATTGATTTTTGGATCTTCATCTTTAACACCTTTTTTTTTATTGTAACACAATATTTACACGTTTCGGTTCTTTTGTTTCAACGTGACCAAGAAACTTTATTTTATTGGTCATGGGTGATCTTGAATCTCGGGGTTACGTACGGTCGGGGGCACCGATGTGAATGGAATAACGGTGCGTTCATACTTGCATAATTGCTATGCATTTGCGTTGTAACGTGGAGTCGTCATAACACTCCGGTGAGCATTGCAGGTGCGGTTGGACACTGATAATACTTTGTTCCTTTTTCTGTTCAGTGGTAAAGTTTTACCGTGGAATTGCGTGGAGTAACAAGCATACGTTTTTATGGGTCGTGGGGGAATTGAATGAAAAAATAAATGAAAACAGAGTGAAGGAATGTTAACGTTTAGATCTTTGCACGATTCTCATTCTGCCTTGCAGAAAACTATAGGATATTATTAAGTACGACATTTTTTATCGCTTTAATGAGTAAATAATAAAAAAAAAACTTTTCACAAAGGGCTCGTCCGGGATTTGAACCCGGGACCTCTCGCACCCGAAGCGAGAATCATACCCCTAGACCAACGAGCCAAGTTGTTGATAAATTCTGAGATTTATATTTAAAAATTGTTCGTATAGAAATAAATCAATTATTCAATTAAATGATTATTTGTTTTACATAAAACATATCCTATTCATTCGCGTATGTTATAAAAAAAGTATCTTCCAGATTTGCTAAGACAAATAAACGTGTTTGCGGAATATAATTTCAACTACAAAACTCTTGATTAACAAAGACGACTTTCAGGATCAATTTCAAATTTATCGAACCAACCTGATATCTTTTGCACAGTCAATTACACTAACCCATATTCATTTGACAGTCGGTGGGGACCGACTGTGTAAAAAGTTTGACTGTATCAAGGTGGCTCGTTGGTCTAGGGGTATGATTCTCGCTTAGGGTGCGAGAGGTCCCGGGTTCAAATCCCGGACGAGCCCATATTTTTTTCATATTTTAAAAACCTAGCAATAATTATCGCAGATACCTCGCTTATGCAAAAACATCCTGACTGATAAAATTCTTACAATTTGCACACACCTTCCAGGATATAAATATCTTTAACTGCCGAGTATTCTATCCTCTCTAATTACAATAGATCCCATAGCGGTGTCACTATTCCTGATAATTGGAAGCGCAAATTATTACCTTAACCATGAGAATTGTACATTGCATAATTATAACGAATACGGGCGCGTCTTATTTACATTTTTTCTTCTTTACAAGGATAAAACGCCCATCCACCCATCACGACACGCATCAAGGATTTGCTGCGCCAATGGAACCGCGTAAATTTAATGATTTTCAGAGTCTTCTATACCTTATTTCAGTGAGGCTGATTTTTATGATTAACCAGTCACAGGATCACTTACGCAATCCCACGACCACGACTAATGAAAAAGTGTGACCATGAACAACTGCCATGGTCAATCGTCCACTCTAGATACCTTTCTATGAATCGCACCTACGAATCCTAGCCAACATATACATATGTATGTTCCAGTACTCCACTGAGTAACACTGTCATATTTCTTTATTACAGCGTTCAAATAGTCTCTAATATTTACCGTGTACTTTACGCGAGAATTTATCTAGTCTATTCGACCCTTATTCAGTTTCTGATAAAACTGAACAAATGTCATTGTTGTATAAGAACAAACTTCTAAAAGAGACAAGTTGAGGAAAGAGCGTAGGTAAGGTGGAAGAGCGCTCGCTTAGGATGCGAGGAGGTACCCGGATCGATACCCGGCACCTCCATAACTTTTTCACTAATTTTATTTTTTGTTCAACATGTTTAATGGAAATTTTTGTAATGAATTGTACAACTCGCTTTGTACAATACAGCAAGGCTTGTATGCAAAAGTTCAATCAACAATATTGATCCAATTGTACAGAATGATGAAAAATAAGTACACTGTGCAATACGTTTTTAGGTTACTAGTGAATAAAAAGTATACGATTTGGTTGAATATATGTATGTAGGTTATGTGACGTATATATTGCTAGATACAGTCGTATGGCGCCGTGGCTTAGTTGGTTAAAGCGCCTGTCTAGTAAACAGGAGATCGAGGGTTCGAATCCCTCCGGGGCCTTATCTACAATGATAAATTTGTAGATATTAATTTTCCTTAATTGTTAACTGCATCGACTTAATTAAATGAATAATTAATTTTTCACATAATATTTCTATACATTAAATACGAATGGTTTCAAGAATTTTCAATTCCTTCTTTTCACGTGAAAACAATGATTTATTCAAGTTCCGCTTGCTGTAATTTACATGAGAAAGAATTTTTAGCAAGGTAAAAAAGTCATAAAATTGAATTTTCTGGTAGGAGCCTCTGCAAAGTCAGCAGTGTCAAACGATAATTCGCAAGAATGGTACTAGGGCAGGCTAGAACGTCGCTATAGTTTCGCGCAATACCGGAGAATGGGTGAAAAGGGTGAAACGGTTAAAGCGGTGAAAGGGAGCAAGTTCGCCGTTTGCCATGAGAAAATTGGAATTGCTGCGACACCACGTTACGTTTATTGCCGCAGCTTGGTAGAAGCCAGCAGCAATTGAAAGACCATGGCGCAGATTGGGCATTTCCACGGGCGCCGATTTAACTCGACCACACGGAATTTCCTTTCGTCGGATTGCATCCCCTAAAGAAGTCAAAAGCCGTTAACCAAAAACCGATAAAAAAAACAAAACGCTAAAATGCCCACAACATCCCCTTTCGCTAAACACATATGAACTGTAACGAAAATTCTCAAAAATTTCGAGAAAAAAAATATTCTAAGCAAATCCAACCTATTAAAAAAAAACCTAAACCTCTTTAAAAAAAAAACTACCCTTAATTCGTTACCACGACTGTCACAAAAGACAGGAATCGATAATCCCACGAAGAATCGCGTATTTCCTAAAATAATGAAACCCTCGTCTACCGAGAGGGGGTGTGAACCCCTTCAATATTTCAAGACGGGCGGTAACTACAAGGCACCCACCCTCCGAACTAATCAGGACGAAGGCTCGCCGTACTCGGGGTTGCTGGTTCGGGGGGTTGGTGTTCATGGCTCTTAGGATAGCCATGTATATAGATATAGTTTGCGTATATACCACTATAGATACAGCGTCCTGGTCTTGCAGGGAATTGCAAAGTGTGGGGTCTGGAAATAATAAAGACACGACTCGATGCCGGATGGATGCTGCATTCTCGTCACGAGTCAGTGATAGTGTCGCCGTAAAGCCGCAATGCCAGCCTCTACTTCTCTCCTCACCGCCCTTAACCAGTTCGCTCATCAGGACGGCTCTCAGCCGCTAGCTCTGCTCATCCTCGTAACGGTTCACCCCGTTATGGTTATGAGTACGCTCGTATACCGCGGACGCGAATACGTGATTTCCACGGAAAAGCCGCCTTTCGAGATTATAACGGGACAGCTTTTATTATTTTTGTCTGAAATAGAAAAAGCGAAATAAACCAGGTATAGCTTTTATCGTCGCAACTTCAGCACAGAATCGCATCGACATTAAAAGAGACATATTGAATATAAAAAAATAGATTGCATCTAATTTTTTTAGTCAAAAATTAAACTTTTTTTAATTAAAAAATTACGAGGTTACCAGTTTCACTATATCTGTCTCACTCGCACTCCCAGTCGGTATAGCAAACGTGAAAAATCCAAAGTAGCCTACCAGATTGTCTCTCTCTGATCGAACGTACCTATGCAGTTGAGAGGATATATGAAAACATAGAATTATAAACCAACTTGGCTATCGCGGTCTCCGTCTTACTCGTAGGAACGACTATCTTTCTGTCTCTCTTTTACTTATTGGCGATATAAAAACCTGTCAAAATAAGTCACCACTTTTTCTCTCTCTTGTCAAACGTACCTAAGTGTGTTGTCTCGGGTTAAAAATACATTCATATGTATATAGATGACCACTGGTGCCCATTACGGAGTACTTGCGCAATTCTTCAAACTAAGTGAAAGGATTTGAGTTTCGCTCTAATTCACGAAGACCAAGGTCATCGTCGGTAGGAGTCGAACTCGTATTTCGAATTATACGTAAAATACGATATATTAATATATATATAGAGAATCAATGTAATAATAACGTGTTAAAATTCGTATTAATACGCAATGAAAATAATAAATCAATGAAAGGAGGTACCCAATGAAATCGAAATTCGTCGCTAAGGTATCTGACGGGGAAGGTTATGAGAAGGTTCACAGATTTCTCATGAACCCCCGTTAGGATATCAGGTGATTTACATGGATGTCTGATTAAATTAAGAATGGAGATGAAAGTCTGAACGTGATTATTCGACAGCACACGTTACCACTGCTCGGCATTGCTCCAGCGGTATACCCACTTCGCCATAATTCCTAATACATTCCCTCTGTGTACTGGCAGGAATGAGGAAGCATGGCCAAGGCACCCAGAGGCTACGGAAAGAGGCCTGCCCAGGAATGAGATGGAATGGGATGCAATGAGACGCCATGGCAGTGTAGCTTCGGCTGGCTGGCTGACTGGCTGGCCCACGCCGAACCTCCCCATTGCGAATTCATACGGATTCGAGTTACGGTCCGCTGCGGCAATCTTGCCCGGGAATTTTAAACGTGTGTAAATTAGGTTTTCTGTTTGAAGTTAAGATTGGAGTTTCTTTCCGCCTCGGTAGGCTCTAATGTTTTAGTTGCATCGTATTAACGCCAGTCTTACGTTATATTTCGTAGCCTCAATTGTTCCATTTGCAAATTAAGAACATTTTTTACTTCGATCGGATCGATAATTAATAATTAAAATTTTTCGACGGACATAATTTCCTATTGGTCGTACGGTATGATTAAAAATTTGTGTGTCTGTCGAATTAAATCCATCTGCAATACATAATTTTCTTTTGTCGCGTACTGTATCGCATATATATATACACACATTGGAAAATACAAAATTTTGAGCTTTACGTTTCGTTGTTTACCACGTATCAAAATGAACCCATAGGAACCCTATTGGTAAGAGGTAGAGGTACTCGCGATTGAAAGAGGGACAGCCTGATAAGGGTGAGAGCATTGTGGGATGAAATGGGGGTTCGTTTACCCCTGCAAGTGTGGCGCCCCCGTGATCGTCATCCCTTGGCTCCCCCAGAACCCATCGTCCATCCCCACCCTAGTTTTACAGTTAACGTACACAACCCAGTCGACCTCCACCACCTTCTGGCGCTCCACCATCGCAACCAGAACTGGCAGAACCACCAGCGGCGTCGTCCTCGGGAAGAAATTCACTTTCGGAAAAAAAAAGGGGCGCGAAAAATCAATGCTACACGACCATTGGCCAACGGTCGCTCGGGTCCATGTCGGGATTGGACAACGTGATGTTATGGGCGTGGCTTAAAGATGAGCTCTCGCTATGTCATAGCTTATATTGATCCTACACTCGCCCACGTGAAGTACGCACCCACACGCTTTAACCCTGGGCAAAATATTATCTCCTCCTCGTACACCCTCAACGCCACAGCACCTATACCACAACCTTCTGCACCTTCGTCTCCACCTACTCGTATTCGTATTTGTATTAACCACTACCGTTCGCGCTACCTTCACCGTTGCTACCATTCCTAACATCATGGTATACTGTACGGACTCATATTTTCGCTCCACAAATACACCTGTACATTTTAGCTGGTTCTTTTATTCCCTTTATCATCAAGGCAAACGCATCGATGGTTCGAATTGACGCGTCTTTACCGACTGGGCGAATATTTGTTGAATTTTACGACGTGAGGTAGGGAATTATAATCGTTATTCTGGCACATGATTTATCGTGGATTAAATCGAATCACGGCTGTGGAAAGAGTACTTTTTTTTTATAAAGAAATCCAGGGTAGATCGTCGAGATCAGGTTTTTTGGTACCTTTTGTTTATTAAAATGCGTGTATGGTGAATATTTCATCCATTTGCTTTTACTTTGGGTTGATCTATTGTGTACGGGACTTCAAATTTAGGTTAATGGCAATAGTTGGTTAAGAGCCAGATATCTGGAACCTGCAGAAATAATACAGGCACTAGGGGCTGATTAATCTGTTGCTTGTTGATTATCGTTGGATTTAGGGACTCTTTGAATATATTGAAAAAATTGTTTTACATGGACTAGAGGAGTTTTTGGAAAATATTTTGTTTGTTAGTATTGAAATTATTATGTTGATTATAGTGGGTAAATCTTTTGACTGTGGGAAACAAGAATTTTTGAATGATGTGAGTACAGGAAAGTGAGGATTTGGAAATAAAGTGTCTTTATGGAAGATAGTTTGTAATAGTTCGATATTATGTTTTTATTTTAATTATGGCCCAAGGTGTAAACCAGGGCCCAGAAAAATTGATTCAGACTCCACTATTATTCCCCTCCACGGAAATCTTTAGTAAAAGGCGAAAGATTTATTCGTATATTGAAGGGAAACCAGAGTGAAGTCTGCAACTCAAGATTGGGGCTTTGTACCTACCAGGTACAATTTTCGTACCGAGAAAAGACCCAATGCACCAGACACCTATCGGAATGCTTCGGAAGCAATTCGAACTACCCAAGGGCCTTAGACCCAACACGAGTCGTGTAATTGCATAAAACACCACCAGGTGGGTCCGTATTCTCGCTATAGAAATCAGCCCCGGATATGAATATACTCCAGCCGAAAAACAACTTCAAGTTACTCTGGTTTCCCTTCAAAATACGAATAAATCTTTCGCCTTTTACTAAAGATTTCCGTGGAGGGGAACGACTCGAAGAGTTTTTATAACAATTTTTTACTGTACCTGGCGTTAAGCTAGGTCGCAATTAAAACCCAAACAAAATTTCCATAGTTAATTGATATAACTATTTATGTTTAACCAACGAAAGCGTGGACTAACCGCGTATACGATTATTACGTAACATATTTAAACACGTTCTCTACATACGTCACTGATGCCACTGTAAAAAATGCAGCAATTTACAGCGTTAACCACCGTGTACCTCACATACTACCAACCGTTCCAGTTGGTAGTAGCTTTTTGCCAACGAAGTAACATTATTTACTATCCAGCCGGGGCTCAGTAACATCGCGCTGTTCTCTCCTCTAGTTTTCACAATTTAAATGCATCGTGTACGCCGCGCCTAGTCGGTAGCGTACTCGTGTTTTGCTTTATATTTAGAGGACGCCGCTCTCAGTGATGGTGGTATTTTACACCATAGTGGTAGTAAGCGGCACTGGCGCTCCTGACGGTATTCGTGTCGGTGATGCTGGTGGCTGCTGGGAAAAAAAAAAGAAGAAAGAGGGTTTGGGTTACTCGCGAGTGTTTTGATGGATTAATTCACGTCCCGAATGGAAAGCAAGGACCGACCGGGGAATTACTTGTTTCTCACGTTTTTTTGCAAGGGGTTGGGCGGAGAAGCGGAAAAAAATAGAAAACGGATGGATATAAATCTTCGGCCGAATTTACGAACATCCCATCCATTGCGAACTTATGTCCCATCTTGGTTGTTATGGGACGTGTGTTTATTTGCACAGAAGCATTTTCAGACTGCCAACTGTCTCACGCTAAATCACCATATTTTACATTGGCAGATATACCGTAGATGTATGGTAACAGTTGCAGATGAATAATTAGTATAGTCAAGAGACTGTGTCTGGGCACGTGTTCAATATCTTTGAAACAGTCGATACTGCCAATCGGATCGATTTATTTTTTAATTCTCATACGAGCAACGAGTACTAGAATTTTACCTAAGAAATCTTATCAATCTGATAAAATCGTCAAGGACAATTGACAGAAGTACTCTTAGCATTGTCCACGTGTCAATCGTGAAAGTAGGGATACGGGGATGTCAAGCACGTCACAGGGGGATGCCTCTCGGTAGGATATGATTTATTTATCGACGTAGGGGTGCTATTGTTTGAGTATTCTGTTTACGTTGATTAATTACAAAGCCCTACGATACATTCCCTACCCTTTGTCTCTGTCCACCTTAACAATTACCGAGTACCGACTGCATTGAAATTAGTGGAAAATCAGAAATTTAACATCGCTCGAAATATTGGGCTTGAAAGTGAAAATTTGTCCAAATTATATTTCATTTTGATAACAACACACACGAGTTGGGTTGATAATTCGAAGATTCACAGTAGTTGACCTTCCCTGCTATTCTCTTATGGGGTTTGTCGCTTTGCAGACGAGTCTGTACTTTGTCAAAGGATCCCGTGAACGTCAACCATTCACCATGTGCGCCTTAGTCATGGTGGCATATGGTCAAGTCATGAAGCCACTAGGTGGTCCGTCATATATTACCCTACCTGTCGCCATCTATGCCTTATGGGGAGGCACGCTTATGGCTATTTGTGCTATTTGTTCGCCGACAAGGACTCTTCACGCTGGATCATCATTGTGTTTCGATGGACTCGTATTACTGGGTAAGTGAAAAAATGTTTACTCAAGAGAAAAATAATAAAAGGGTACAGAATTTTTCAATTTGAAATCAAGATGGTTCTATTTGACGAGGCTGGATTCCTATGGAGTTCTCAGGCGGGATAATTTGACGTAAAGTTAACGCGAATCGACGTGCCGTCCCAGTGCGTCCTGAGGCCGTTTATAATTGCCAGCAAGCAAATTAATGCTATTCCGACTGCATTATGCAACCGCCCGGCATTGTTAGACCGTTCTGTTTGTCTTCCGTTGTCGATGCCTATTTGCGAAAACGCTCGATTCCGCAAACATCGCTGGCGGACTGCCATCGCTCCTGTACACTGAATTCGAGTATTGTAATTTTTTTAGTAATCGTTATTGACTAAGAAAATACTTGTGTACAAGTATTTATCATCGGATGTTGTCACTCGTGAATAGAATATATTATCAGTGCGTGGGTTGCACGTAGGTAGTATTCTATTTAGATTATGCAACTTATATCACTCATTGTTTTACATATGTTTCGAATGGGGGTATAGCTCAGTGGTAGAGCATTCGACTGCAGATCGAGAGGTCCCCGGTTCAAACCCGGGTGCCCCCTCACGATTATTTTTTTTTTCCTATCCCAAAATGGTATTATTTGTCTTAATTACACTGACACCTATATTCAATTAATTTAAAAGCTATGTACCTGACGGAGATGGCACTGGAGATTCCCCATTCTCGGCCATTTCGGGCGCAAGTAGTTTCGGAAAGATTCCTGGCCTCTTGCTGATCACAGACTGCTCGTCCTTTATATTTGTCCTCCGATCACGGTCAAGAGTACTCCCTTCTTCCCGACTCTACTCAAGTGCCGACCAATCCAGTAATCAGTAGGTCATGCACTTGGCGCCTTGTATCAGCCAAAATATTGTCAGCTACGACATATACAAAATCTGGAAAACTATCCTAATTCTGTTTGGATTTCAATGAAAATTTTCTGGTATAAGTCACGAAGTTGTTAATTGATACGAAAATCATTACTCCTCTTTGCGGATCTTTAATAAATCTTTTATACCACATATCATTGAAAGAAGTTGTAACTCTTTTCGATATGAAAGGACCTATCCGTATATTAGGTGGATAAAAGGGGCAATTCCTATGATTCATTAATCTAGAGAGTTCAAGCAACCGCAGCCAATAAATCATGCGAGTGTCAACCACCTGCAAGCTAGCGGGAAACGTTAAACCCATAAGCCCTACTAAATATTCGGTAAATCCGCGAAATGGCCTATACCCTATGCATATATACATATATGGTCTACAGTCGATCGAGCCAATTGGCCGATGGCCAAATGAAATGTATATCCGGTATAAGTCCTTTCATTGGCCTTTTGCGTGGCCACATTTACGCATTACTATGTCTCCCCCTTTTCTCCTCTTCGATACCCCCATAGCTATATGCAATCAACCCCCATACCGTAGCCTCATGAATTACAAGAGGTTTTAGCGGAACAGAAAGAGAGATTCAAATCTTGAAGAATCATGAATTTCAAGCGAGCCACGGACTTTGGGTACAATATTTTTTTATTACAATTTTTTATTTACGATGTTAATAGTAATTCTCTACTGACAGATGGGTAACTGCTAATCCACCATTATCGTTAGCCATCATCCCGTAGGCAATGACTACAGTGACTGCAAATTCTAGGGATCATCGAACAAAGGAAATTGTTATGAGAATTCTACCAGTACCAATATTCAATCGAAAATCCAAAATCGATATCTGCTAACGGAGAGGGGTAAGGACGATTCAAGTTTTTTGAAAAAATTTTTAAATAAATTCTTTTTACTTTACACTGCATAGTTTTTATTATGATATTTGATAAAGGGATCGTTCAGAGTACCATGTTCTTGAAGAAATGATACTCAACAATGCATCAGCTAATATACTGAACTATAATAGCCATATGTACTTTTCGTTTTTCAATATAGCTTTGTACTTTCTTATAATTTTTTTTCTGCCACTTTTCTAAGAAATCTTTCACCCTGACGTTCGGAAATGACTAGGACATCCAGGAAAACCTCGTAGCGGGTTTCAATTTTCCTTAAAAAAAAAAAAAAAAAAAAAGTCACATGAAGGGATATAGGTAATCCCGTAGGACACTGGCCACCGGGAGGGATGATATCCAGAACCCTGTAGGGGTCGCTTTAAATTATTCATAGAGAACCAAGTGCTCGTAAAATATAACCACGACCCTTTAACCGTTCTAGTCACGCCCTTCATAGTGTTAGCATGTTAGCCTGTTGTGCTTAATTCGATTTGGTCAGGATTCGATACGCGATTTTCGAGCCGTCATTTTGGGAATAACAAGGGACGTCGTGTTATTCAATTAAACCAAGCTGGTCTAACCTAACCTAACAGAATTATTTGCCCTATACAATAGATGGTACGGTAAAATATATTTGGATGTAAAAATAAAGAAACAGTTGAAGAATTGGAAAAATTCAAAAGAAAATTCACGTCAGCAGGACGTCGATTTAATTCACTTCCGGTCGCGGATTGGATGCTTTATCTTCCGGCAGGAAAGCTAGGACAAACTTTTCAAAGATTTTCGCTGACCCAAAAGCGACCGAAAAGTTTACCCGCTTTCCGTATCCTTGGTAATGGATTTCTGGTACTATATGGATAAAGTTATCTTCGAGTTGTATATGTGTGTATATATATGTATATATGTATATTTATTTATTAATTTTTCCTGAGGATGCTGGTGGAATGATTATACAGAGACAAGATAGGGAAAGTAAGAAAAAATTTACTTTAATCGTATAAACTGTGGGTATGCTGTTTATTGATGAATGACCGTTTGATTTTCGTCTAATAATTTTGTTATCTATTTCAACGTAAATGGACCGTATGGGGATGATCCGTTTAGCGTTATAGAAGAAAGAAGGATAAAAAATAAAAATCCACCTCAGCACGGTGATCTAATTTAATTGACACCCTAATAGCAGGCCTGCAAGGCCGTTAGAGTTCTCGGCATGGTCTTCGCGCGCACTAGGGGGATGAAAATATAAGGGTGGTTAGCCCCGAGATGCATGGGGCGAAGACAATTGAATTTCATGGGGGTTTGCCCGCTTAACCGGCTAATTGGTTTGTTTATGTAGCTCGAAACTTTTCCTAGTCGCTTCTCTTCTCTCTGTTACTCCCTTATGACTCTTTGTTTTTTGTATTCTTATACTCGAGCTTCCCTTGTCGTTTTATTCTTTGATTCCACGTAGTTACTTTGCTACCCTAGGCTCTTTCGCCCTGTACTTCTGTAATTCTTGGACATTCACCCTCTCGAATACTAATACCTATCCATTTCAAATTATTTGTCAGGCATGAATTTCCGAATTTTCAGGTGCTCTTGTAATTTTGTAAATATTATCTAAGTTTTGGATTTACTCTCTGGATGACTTATAAAAATATTTTTTTAACTTTTATACATTTTTTCTCTTTTTCTCGTTTCTAAACAATAACTCCAAAGAGCTCCTGAGATTAATGAATATTAAGACTTTAAAGGCCCGACGAAATCGCCCGATAATGAATTCTCCCGTCACCCCGCTACGGGGAGCTACCCTTTATGGCATCTTGCGCCACCCTCTAACAACGTGAATATTTAATTTTTAGAGAGGCTGAGGTTAAAAACCCCCGTGAAACGTAGCGGTGCTTTAAAAACTCGCCGCGACGGATGCGAAGAAATGATGCTTGCAAAACTTTTAGTTCCTAAGTATTTTTTTATAGTGTCCCTCTCGAGCGAGAATAAAGATTCCGTAAGAAACTTTTGATAAACTTCCTAAAGTTCGTGGCAAACTGTTACAGTGCAGATTTTTTAGTGAAATGTTGACTTCTTTTTTTATTAACAAAAAAAATAATTCGTCCGTTTATCGTCGAATTAGGCTCCGGAGGGATTCGAACCCTCGATCTCCTGTTTACTAGACAGGCGCTTTAACCAACTAAGCCACGGCGCCCTTCACACTCCAGCTTGCACAATTATCATTTTCACCCACCGACACAAGTCAATATAATTTTTAAATTATTCGCCAAGCCTAATATCATTTGACTGTTCAATAATTCATCGATTATCATAGACACGACCTTACATGATTCCATGGTCAATTATATGTTCCAGAAATATATGATGACAGGTGTAGTCGTCAAGCACCTGTACCAACATGTAATCCACTGTTTAAATACAGGGCAGCTATCACGTGAACTAAAACTATTTTAGTACACTTAAAAATTGTAGACGATTCCACAAAACTTGAAACTGTACACGACCAGGTTTAAGAAACTTCAAAGTATAGCCACCAAAAGATACAATTGGTCCTTTTCTTGAAACTGCAAAAAACAGCACATTATTTCTTTCCTTACGTTTTTATAGGATTTATATTTTTATATTTCCTATAGGCTCTCTAACGCGGTAAAAAAAATATATCCACTCCTCATAGACGCTAAGATATACTTTTTTCACCTCTCTTTCTCGTTTTTCCTTCTTACCCAAGATCAGAACTAACTTCGAGATAATCTCGCGTCTCAAACAGACATCAAAGATTCCGCGCTTTGCCGGGGGTCGAGATTAAAGACGTAGCCAGCGGCCAGAGTAACTCTTATTCACCGAGCGTTATTTCGTGCTCCTGAGTAACTAATTACTTATGAGTTATGACTTATGAATCCAACATGCCTAAGGCATGTTACTCAGAATAATAAAAAATTAATACACTTAATTCTACGAATATACAGGAAAGATAAAAAAAATCCTTTTCCTGCTAAAAGCGCACGTATAAAATAAATAGTACACGTATCGCTAAAGCTTATCATTTATTTCACGTTAAAATAATAATTTTGAAGAATCACTCAAAAATTTCTATCAAACTCAAAGCTAATTTCTTTCAACTCCATACGTTACACTCTGACGATTTCATGAATCCTTCGCTGAAATGGACCACAGTTAGAATGGAGTCTGCGAGAATAAAAGAGAAGAAGGGTCGTGTTGCAAAATGTGCGAAAAGAGGTAAAATACGTAACGCCATAAATTCCAGAGAATGGGCCGGAGTATAAAATATCGCGGTGGCTACGTTCTGCATATGTCATCCACATCCTCTTACTCTCTGCCTTCTCCTTACACACGCATTCTCTCTCTTTCTCTCTTTCTCTCGCCGCAAGCTCGTCCCATCTTCCTCATACAGTTATTCACGTACAGCCAAATAACTCACACCTCCCACACGCTACAGCTATATCCATACTTACACTATATTCAAAAGGACAGGACAAGATGTATACGTCATATCTCGACTAAAAATTTAGTTGAAAATACAAAAACTAAAACCCATTAATACCCTCTGAAGATTCCATTATTCGATATCAATAATCGATAGAATGCGTTATAAAATAAACAATCACGGATACCTAAATTCTTACAATGTATAGAATAATTCTTTTATTTTTAATATATTTCAAAAAAAAAGAATTATCACTTTGGCATAAATTAATAAAAAAATACAACATTATACCCCTTAAATCCACCCCCCGCCCTTTCCGCACGTTCGGATACTCCCTCTGTACGCGAAAGGGCCATTATTATTCCTCGAGTGAAAGTTTCGTAAAAAGCCCGCGAGGATCGCGTAAAGCGTCCATATGAGCGAGTCTTCCCCGGTTAAGCCGAAAGAGCTTGAAAAGCTCGAAAAGCCATAGCCGACGGTCGCGAGAGTGTCACGTTCCCATAGCAACTAGGGTGCGACTCCGCCTCTAGAGTCCTTGGTTCGATATCCTCACCCTCTGCTAGTACTACGACCACCCCAACCGACTCTCTCCTCTCTCTCTCTCTCTCTCCCTCTCTCTCCTTTATCTGTCCTCCTCCTACCCTCTCCTCACTCTCGCCGTTCTCTCTATGATTCCTCTAGCCGCTATAAGGTACGTATAGGTACCAGCAGTCTCTCTGGCTGCCTAACCCTGGACTACCCCTCCGGTATCAATGCTCCACTTTTTTTTTCATCCCCTACCTAACCTTCTCTATGTTTTCCCTGGTTCGTTGTTGCGCTATTTTGAATTTCGAAAAATTCTCCACCCGCCCCCACCACCCGCCCTTCACCGCCCGCCAACTACATTTTGAAACTTCATCCCTTTCGCGCTTTAACCCCCCCCCCCTTCTTCTCCTCTTATGCCAATCACCAAAACTATACGATAGCTGTTACGGGCTCTGCGCGGTTATGGTGGTTGTCGATTCTTCTTTGTAACTATACGACGGGTTTAATTTCGTTGAGTGCATTCAACGGCTGATCTGAGGGCGTACGTAGAACGTTACTGTGTTGCGTGTAGGCAGTATAGAGCCGTAGCGACGGAGGGACCTCGGTACGCCCGCGCACTGATTCACCTAGAGTTACAATAAAAATATGTCTCTCTTCTCGTGCGACTATCCCACTCGCCATAGAGTGGGATGTATTTCTGTCTTCCTTGGTTATTTTATCTCGCTCTTTATATACGTGTGGGTATGTATATATAATATGCACGTACTATCTACCCCGGTGGATAGTAACTTCCTACTCTTCGGGGTTGGACCGGACGTGAACCCCGTGGCCGCCATTATTGACCATCGCTCTTGATTAGCGATACCCTCTCATGGACTATCCGCCTGTCATGGGATCGTTCTGTATGGTATTACCTAAAATCTGGCAGAGAAAGCTTCCCGTAGTTATCATGAAGACGCATAGAGGAATACTGAATATAATAGTCGTTGGATTTTACGAAGGGGATTTTCCTATGGCCAAAGAATTTTTAAAATATTTTTTTTAAGATGGATACGCTTAATTGATTTTGAGATTTGAATTTTGTGAAACTTTTTTGTGATACTGGTTTTTGAATGATTTTTGACCATTTTTCTTGGTACAAGTATGTTATTACGTGGCAATGTGGGTTATGTAGAAACTGGTTGGATTCGAAAAAAAAAAAATGTTTTTTTGAATATTCCGTTTTTAATAATTTCGGTTAAATCGAACCTATCGCATGGCAATTATCTAATTTAGCATGTTCATTAAAATTGAATAACCCGGTATATGTATTTCTTTTGTTCCTGTAAATGTATTAAATATTATAATAAAGTGTCTTTCGGTTTCGTAAAACATCTTATGGCTGTTTTCTATGGTGTCGTTTACGTATACATGAATACAAGCCGCGACTGCGCGCAACTGCAATCATCCCTCGAAACTCTGGTAGGGCGAGTTCTCCTCCAACAGAGTGAGCCAGTACGTTCCACACCCACCTCCGCCAATCTCTACCACCTCCGATAACCTCGAACCTCGTACCTCCAGGAGGTCCGGGCTTGATCCGTGAAATCCGCGTACTACCCGGCCATAGTTCCTCGGCATCCGCTAATCAAATCACACCTCGCGAATAACCGCGACGAAGAGTTCGCGACTTTGTTGCCGTTCTAACCTCTAACGATAAACGGACGATTGATCTATAAAAAAGAAAATCTAAATCAAACAAAGATAGCAGAGACAATTAACAAAAATAATTTTTAAAAAATAAAATTCAATCGTCGATGAAACGAGCGCGTAAATTTTTTGAAAATATCAAAAATTCATTTAATATGATTCCAGGAGAACGGCTCGGAATTTGCAGAGTTATACGTATATAAGATATATCGAGAGAGACTCGGATTCTCGTGAAGAGATAAACTAATGGCTTTGTGTGTGATTTAATGTATCTAAGATGATCCGGTGCGCGTTTTGAGGATCTCTCGTGTAGTGCGAGACAAAATCTTCGGGGACTCGGAGGCTCCCGGAATTCGTCTAAAAAAAATAAAGCTACGAATCGGTCTGGTTTTTCGTACAAGCGCTAAACGAAGGATCGGTTTGCCGATTTACATTAGCGCGCGTGTAAAAAGGGATCATCGGTGAACTCAAGGGAAAGGAAAGATCGTTCGACGTGGTTGCAAAAATAAAACGGGAGAGAGAGAGAGAGAGAGAGAGAGAGAGAGAGAGAGAGAGAGAGAGAGAGAGAGAGAGAGAGAGAGAGAGAGA
>JARQTH010000412.1:13569-152153 GCA_030142595.1 Trachelus iudaicus | reverse complement strand
GAGAGAGAGAGAGAGAGAGAGAGAGAGAGAGAGAGAGAGAGAGAGAGAGAGAGAGAGAGAGAGAGAGAAAGAGAGAGGGAGAGAGAGAGAGATAGACTCAAAGACGCCTTGCTATAGTATTTATACCGTATAGAAATAAATACATATATAAAAAAAGAATGTTTTTCATGATTTCTTTTCAAAATGGTGGTGGATCACTGAAGAAGGAACTTTGGCCTGTTTTCGCGTGAATTCGATCGTCTTGATCGCGAGTCGCATAGCCAAGGTTATGGTCGTGATAAAGCGGCCCCTGTACCGATAAGGCCGACTCGATTTTACCTCCTCCCTCCTAGCCCCCCTTTCGTCCAACACTCATCACCTCTCCTCGCCCCTCCTCCTCGCTGCCTATCTGTCCCACACTGGCAACCTCTACTACTACTACTACTGTTGCTGTTGCTGTTGCTGCTGCTACTACTACTGCTGCCGTTACGCTCGCAAGCGCGCCAACTTCAGGAGAGGAGTGTGCGGCTGGCTTTGGGCCCGCACGGACGTGTTACTAAGAATCGAGGCAAAGGTCCCAAAAGTGGCTCCAATTAATAAAAGCAAGTATCAGCCTGTATATCGATAGCACGAGAGGAGAGTACAGTAACGGCACGTAAGGAGGAAAAACAGTGCAGCTTCGTGTTGAGGCCCAAAAGCGAAAAATACGTAGGGCAATTCCTGTGAAAGGATTTCCGAAAAAAAAAGTCAAAACCAAGGTAAAAAGGAGCCAGAAGAAAGGAGCAAACAAGAAAGTTGGAGGACACCGTTGAGAGACGAGAAAGACAAGAAAAAGAAACGTCCAGAGACGATACGATATAAAGAAGATCGATAGAGTGGGCCCTAAGAAAATAATAAAGAGAGGCTTAGATATTGGGCCAGTCATATCGAATGGAACCGTGCAAGTGTAAATAGAAAAGTGTGCGATGTCTTCAACAGGAAGGGACCGCATTCAGCACGTCGATCGGGCCGTTTGGGCCTTGGCACCGTGCACCTCAGCTCAGAGTAATCCACCGCCACCCCACGAACACTTGGTCCCCGTAGGACCCATCACAGTCCCATTCTCTCTCGCTTTAAAAACTTCTTGCTACGTTACACGAATTGTCAATTCCCATTGAGAAAAGTATTTTCTCTCTCTCTCGTCCTCTATTTTACCCTCTCTCTATCTCTCTCAGTCACATTCACACTCTCACGTGCGCAAGGATGTACCGGTCTACCACTCGAGTGCTACCACGACTCTTGTTGTACTCGTCATCTTCGGTGTCCTCCTGAGATATTCCATTTACATGCGACCACCCGTTATATGGATTCTACTGGTTTACAATAGAAAAAATCGGCCGGAATCAAGACTCATTGGTTGCGTCGCTTTTACAGTTAGAAGCGACGTTAACGTTTATTGAAGAAAAAAAGGGCTTTATCAAGACATCAAAACCTGGATCAAGGACATCCGTCGTTGTTGATTATATAAACGGAGAATAAAAATCGAGTGAACTTCTCGGGGACTTGTCGCGACATTTTGTGTTCCCGACGGGACTTTGAAGTCGTAGACGTCATCGTCGCGAACTGTCGTATTACAGAATATCGCGTGGCTCCAAAATTCGCATTCGTAAGACGTGGTAGTAGTCGCGCACGATCCAGTGAAATATAATTTTGAATTAAGTTGTTGATATACGTGGGTACGTAGATCAGTGAGAGTGCGCGAGTGTTAAGGAATAATAATAATAATAATTAATAAATAACCTTAATAATAATAATAGAAGAAGAGAAGATAATAATAGAGATTACGAAGAGAGAGGAAATTGAAAGTAAAAGGGAAGCGAGGGAGGCGGAAGTCAAAGAAGAAGTAAAAGCTGATCTTAGACTGGAGCTGTACCTGCCGTACGCACCGCTGCCGGGAGGTGGCGGGATCCTCCCGGCAGTGACAAACTGTCGTCCTGTCTTACTCGGGGGTGTGGACCTGTCGATGTCCGCCGCCGTCCAACCACCCTCGAATGGGCCTCAGACCCACAACATACTTCATCCACCGGGAAGTGGCGGTGGTACCGGTGGCGGATTGCCATTACCTCCTCTTGGCGCCGGACCCGTGATGATGCCAAGACCACCACCGGGACCTATGCCACCCCTAGGAGAATCCTTAGCCCCGGGACACCACGACTCCGCAGATCTCACCGACGCACCACCCAATCCTGACGTTCTACTTGCTCTTCTTGCTCGCAATAAGAACCTGGAAGGTAAGTCAATGATCTGATCAGGATGCACGTTGGGCTAATTAGACATCGATTTATCAAGGAACAAGTAAAAATATATATTAGGTAAATCAAAAATGAGAAAAAGAATTTTTTAAAAGAAAAAGATGTGTCACTCTCAGAAATTATCATCGGGTGTCGCTCCCATCCACTCTAGTGTCACGCCACGACATGGCTGTGGAGATTCTTTGATAAGCTCGATATATATCTAAGAAATTGATTAGATTATGTTAGGCGCGGGGAGAGAGGACAGAGTCATTGCTGATAGCAGCTTTCGTTGGATCGGTCTCTACGCAGACCTCATCAGCTTCTACATCGACACGAGCTACGATAACGCTCGCCGAAGATCTTCGTGATGCTCGGAGGGATGCTTCGTTAATTAGAGATCAGAGAGAAGCAGGGCACGTCTGGTTCTTTTAGTTGTATGAAAAAGATGACCGGGCAGCTCCTGGAATTTCGATCCTTATATAGTAACCATTGGGCCCTGTCGTATCGCTTGACTATACTTACCCATTGAAATAAGAATCAATAATATTAATGCCCAGCGACGGCATTAACATCTAAGAGGAATTAATCAAATCGTTATAGTGAAAAAAAACCATATAGCTATACACTAGACAGAAGAATCACGTGGACTGCTGACAGTACCAAGTAGCACGATCAACGTATTCCAATAATTGTCATTTTTGGATAAGAAACGATTAGTCAAACTATTCCTTGATTGAGTATCAATAAAAATCTTATCGATTTAATTTCTTTATCTTGAACTACGCAATATCGAGAATTTCGTATTATCCAATTTTTCTTCTGTTTGATTTTCAAATTTCTTTAAACTACTCACATTTTGCTTATTGCTCCACGTTGTTCATCTTGAAATCGCATCACTGTGTGTTGTGGAAAAAAATAAAAGTAATTCAGCCAGAACACTTTCACGTGTCATTAAACCGTACGGACACACAACACGCTACCACGGATTCGCCACAGTTCAGACAAGACGCACCAACCAATTTGCATGCAACAGATTGCAACTCGTAGAAGCTCGGCCACTCTTATTCACAGCTTCTGAGTTATTCATCGAGCCAATCTCGGTGAGTGGAGCAAGGTCGATGGCTGGAAGCTTTAATTATGCACAGCATGCAGGAGACGCTAACCAAGTTAGCGATCGTTTTCCGTATTAGCGTTTAAAAGCATTTAGCCTAGTCAATGACGGGATTAAAATAAAGAATAATCAATAAATCTTCACGTGAAACGATCTGTTTATTATGAAATCACAAATCGTATAAATAAACAACAAGAAATACTAAAGCGAGAAAAATCTTTGCGTAGAGAGTAGTACCTGACTCACGTAGTGACTCGCAGTGCCATCTACCGTCTAATTAAGTAAAAACGTTAGAAGAAGCTCCGTATCAAGTGGGAGCTTTAAACGTTTTCTGGTGGCAGAACCTCACTTTACCTAGAGAAAGGTTTTTGTTAAAAGGTCCGCCTCATCGGACCATCGGCCCATTGGGGTTCGCGGGGGTGGGTGCTGGATATTTTAATAAGGTAAGTGCTACAAGGCCGGCTGCCTGCCTTCCTGGCTGCCTGACTGCTTGACTGCCAGGCTGCTCGACTGGTTTAATCATGTAATGTATTTGGAGGCCTGACCACCCCGCAATCAATACGATATTGCTTCGGGTGCGATAGCTCAGAATCGCTTAGAATTCTCTGGTTAAAACTGAACTCTTATGATGGCTTCCCTTGGATACAACGCCTTGATAATCGGTTAACCTTAACCTACGATATGTCACTTCGCGATGGTAAAACAGAGAAATTTCGACTGGAATTCATTCATATCGACTATATACTGTAATTGACTGTATGGATTGTAAGAAAACAAGCCATGAAAATATCTGTTTGACGGCATTGTTCTTGCTATACCCACTTGCTTGTAAGTACTGTAATTTCAATGGAACACTCGATCCGTGTCCGTGGAAAGTATCGACTGTATAACTGAGTGTGAAATTTCCCGGGAAGCCGATTCGAGTTCAGCCTCCTATCGCGGTAATTGTAAGCGCGATGAATTTACGGGGTATAAGTTACGGGCGTTGATAGTAACTTTACGGTCTGGACCCAAGAAATATGTCGTATTCCATCGAGGCGACCGATAAAGTAGCAATAAGCCGTTGCCCAGTTGTAAAATGACGCGTCAACCTTAAATCGCGTCGCTGGATATTCTATGCGGGAGAGATATTTTTTCTTATTTTGTTATTAACGTGGAACTGTAGTCGTTTTATTTTTTTTTACTTTTCAGTATTAGTTAGGGAGAAATAGGGGGTCGGCTACGTTTTTGAATAAACAAAGGAGAATGCTCTTTGAATACGAAAGATTCTGTTGTTTCTTTTTTTTTTTTCTTTTCGTTTTACCAAAGAAAACTGGTCTTTGTCCGAAACAACGTGAAATGGAATTTCTTTCTTGACGTTCTGATTGAGGAATGCTTGCCCGTTGAAACTGTTAAGGGATGAATGCGTGGTCGATGTTTCTTTCAGCAAAGAAAATAATTTCGATTGAGAGAAAAAGGAGAAAGTTTGAGGAAGAGAGGTTAAAAAAAACAAGAAAGTAAGTAACATCGAAAAGAATAACATTTCTGAAACTTTATGACAATTGGAATGGAAAAGATTCGAATAAAAGGAAATATTGTCGACTAAATGAAAGTAGCAAGCAGCATAAAAGGAAAATCGAAAAGTAGTATTTTTTTTGTTGAAATATTACAAAATTACGTGATAAAAAACTCGCTCTTAATTTACTCTCGTTTTGGCAAGATGGTTGAATCGTGTCTGCTTTTTTGTTAAAATAAAAAGAAAATGTCGCCACTCCCTCCACGGATCGATGCACGCAAGAATCTCCAGGATTCGACGTAGTATAGAACGTCAACCCCTCGACTTTGGTAACCATAGAAAACCCGGAGTCTATGGCGAAGAGGGTTTGAAGAGAAAATGGCGCTCGGTTAACCGAGCTGTTGGGAAGGCCTAGGGGGGGAATGAAAATGAAGATAAAGACGAAGCCAAGGATTGGTACTTTTGTCACGAAAGAGTCTCTCGACCTGAAAAGCCCATGAAAACGGCCTTAGCAGTATTCCGATAATGCGCGCGCAATTTGAATCATTCCCAATTGAGAGGCATAAAGAAAAAGCCGCTTAAGTTCGCAAGATTTTCTTTTCATAGTCAAGCCATTTACTAATTCAACAGTCTCTCACACTGACTTCCTAAATTTCCCTTTTTCGATCACCCGAGCAGTCTATGCCTCGATGACAACCCATTAAAAAAAAATAATTAACACACTCAGCTAAATATAGTTGAACGCGTGATATTGCCTATTGAAAAAAAAATCATATGTAACGAACTTCTAATTGACACTTCGATTAGTAATAAATCATAATAATAAATAAAGCCCCTCAATAAACTTTCATATACTAGTTAAACCACTTGTACGGAAGTTTGCAGGAGATTTGGTACCACGTATCCGGAAGAGTAATGAGTTTCGAAAACTACTTGGAAAGTAGTCTGGTAATATTTTCGCGCTCCCCTTTGACACATGCGTGGAGTAACATCGTTAAATGGTCTTGGTCGGTTCGCTAAGCGTGCGGTTGACGTATAGCCGATATCTCTGCTTTCTTTTATTTCTAGGAATCCCATGAGAATTAAGCCAAAAGCGAAGGGCATTCGAAAACACAAGTAACGAAACACCCATGCCCACCATGGAAAAGCATTATGGTTCATCCATTCGTATGGGAAATGCTTTAGCGAGCGACCACGACACGCGACCTGAGTATGGTTACTGGATGTGGTGTATCGAGTTACAGCACGAGGTCTTGCTTCTTGTACATAGCACTCGAATGCTCCATCCCCTCCACCCCCCGGGGGCATTATGGTATTATCATTTTTTTACCGTGTGAAGTGACATCGGCCATCTTCTCTTTAGCCCGGTAACTTCCGGATTGACCTTTTTGAATTTGAGGTTTGATCGATCACCAGGGATGCGTGATCTGTTTTCTTATGGTTTTTTTTTCTGTTTGCAAGATTATCAATCTATCAAAGGTCGATATTCGTGAGAATCATTTGAGACATAAAAAAGATTATTTGAACAAGGGTTAAAAAAGGGGTTGGGAATATTATTATGAATTTTTGAATCCTCAGCAGCGCTCCGAGTAAATCGACGGATTCGACGATGGAATAGCGACAGGTTATTAAAGTCTGAGAATGCGAAAATTCTTTGAAATTTTTTCAAAGGTTACACGAGAAGCATGTTCCTAATCTTAATCGTTTGGACAAATTTTTTCTTTCGCTTAGCATTCGTAATGCTTCGTTCGCATTTCGTATTTTGATAATCACGCGTCAATTTTCCACACTGCGAGAATCTTATCAGCTTCCAATGGTAACGTTTTAAAGTGGCTATTGAAAAAGTATTATAGAAATAATTCGACTAACGTTAATAGTCGACTATTTTTTTTTCTTTTTTTTTCAAATGATAAGAAGCTATCCTTCGAACGTACCGCTGCGTTTCGCATTGCCAAAATTCACGTCGATCTAGATATTATTTTTAGCCGAATGAGAGTTTCCGGCACACCCCGATAATCAGCTACGTTATTGTTTGACCGACAGCAGTTATGCCGTGCAGTTTGATAAGATTAGGGGAATTTCGTCGAAAACTCAAATATCCAAATGGATCCTTATCGTTCTTAAGAATTAAAAAATAAAAATTATTCTAGTCCGTCCGCCGACGTATTGAGAGAAATCAAAGTGAGCGAGACCCGAGGTCGACGCCATTTGTCAATGTACAGATATACAAGTTAAAAAAAAACAAAATAAAGATGCCTTTCAATGCGCCGATCGTAAAGGCCGTTTCGTTTTAAATCTTAGTACAGGCTGGTCCATTCGATGGGCGCGACGTTTATTATCTGCATCCCATTTCGGCCTGGGGATTTCATCATAAAGTCTCAGATAAATGCGATTTTATCATAGCTGACCCGAACCGACATACCCGTGATCGGTTCGGGGTTACAGTTGACAGATAGCGAATACGAAGTTTACATTCGAGACCATCGAACTAAATCGTTATGAATGTTGTGAGTATATGTAAAAAAAAAGTTTCTTAATTTTACTAAAATCATTTTTCACTCGTTCCCTTCGCTTCGTATTACCCGTATCCTCTACTAATTCTTCAGGAATAAACACTTTGAACAAGAATCTATAATACATGTTATACAAGCATAATACAATATAGCTATACCTACTACTTATATTTTCTTGTCATCCCGTAATCCGAAACGGCAAACCCCGTAGCCCACGTGGGAACATGCCCAGGGTTGTTTTCTGTTTCATAGAGGGTTGATATTTGGGGCGGGTTCGCGGTTCCAACCGGTGTTCACTTGGACGGCACGTGCCCGCCGGACCAGGTCCTGTTTGCCCAACATAATCATACCGCGCCAAGCATTATGCAGAACTGTTACAGTGCACGCTCCATTGTAAAGCTGGGTCGGATTAAGTGCCTCTTGATGGGAACTAAACGGGAGTTTGAACGTTCGTGCGAATCCGTACGCAATTACGTTTAATTTTTGCACGACTTCGAGTGCGAGAGAGAGAAAAGGAGATAAACAATTGCGTAAATACGATATCGTAAGATCCGTAACAGCAGAAAGCTTTTACGTTGATAAAATCTTATACGATATAATCAGATCACAGGCATCTTGTGATATCGCAGTGGGGGATTAGCGTTAGGATTTATTTTTACTGTGATTAAATTATTCAAATGTAAAAAATTCTCTAATGCGGTATTCCACCTGCTAATATTATTTTGCTATATTTAAGGGACGCGAACTATCTTCTATGTACTTCCTTGTGTCGATTGACGAATGTGTGAGCGAAATGAATTGCTTATGGGATTTATTTGCGAAGGGGAGTAGAGAGGGTTTCTATGGTGCACCGTGAAGGGTTGCAACACTGCACTTGAGGGAAATCCCTGTCGCGAGTTTTCTTATTTTTTTTTCTAGCTACTTCACTTCCGGCACGCTTTACTCGCGAGAGAGAAAGGGTTGGGAGGGTCTCTTCTCTGCTATCTTGCGCTTACGTGACTTTGTTTTTCATTTTTTCTTTAATTACGTTAAAACTTTATTTTTCACTTTTGTTTTAGAACGGGAGCGGGATACGCCGAGCCGTTCTCCGATCGAGGAGAAACGTGAGTTTTATATTTTTATTTTATTTATTTATTTATCTGTCCACGCTCTTTTTATCCACTATCGTCTCATGGGATGAAGCACGTCCTATGGCGTGCAGTATGCAAAATGGTACTTCAACTAAATCGCCAGTTGGTCAACTGCACTTGACTGTCACAATGGGCAGTGTTACCTTTTAAGATACACATTATACAGTATCTCATACCCCACTTGAAACTTCACAGTGGAATCATCAAGTGATGCGGGCAATTTGACTGAATGACTATTTTTCAAAATGCACCCATCGAGTTTGACATTACCAAGATCCTATCGGAATCGAGGCTGATTTTCTTTTTCAATTGAAAATACTTTGTGAAAAAAATTATTTAAAGACCCTTCGTCCATTTTACTTTAAATTTTATTTTCATAATCTTTAGGAAAATCATGGTCGTTTCTTTATATTCAATGAACACTAAAAAAAATACTGTAGGATTGTAAAAAAAAAATTATTAAAAAGCCAGGACCAGTCGACTCGATAGGTTGGTAAGAATTTTCATACGCATTACAAACGGCCACATGGTGCCACGAAACTTGGAGCACCAGTTGTGTCCGACACACTCTGCCACGTGCGCGACACGTGGACCCTGATGAGTGGATTGTTCATTCCACGCTGGACGCTTGATTTGCCGCGTCTCACGTCGCCTCTCGATAATTGGAATTAATTGGCCCGCAGATCACGTGGAATCGTTAGACCACGTCCACATAAGTGCGCAGAAATATCAAACGACGGTTTGTCTGGCTGACGTTCACTTAAAATTGCAATACCTATATGTCATCCTCGTACACTTTGTTATACGTCACTCGCTTTATTCCACGTGCTGTAAAACAACAATGACTTTGTGTAGGTACAATATTGTCCCCAGACGTCAAGTTTACTGCCACTACGCGACTTCTGTGTTCTTCGATGAATGGAAAATTAAACGCTTACGGAGAAACAGCTAGTTATTATCAGGAGGTATCTTCTGTGAAAATGTCAACCCTTTATCAGGGATAGGACGAATTGAGAAATCTTGCGTAAAAGAGAGATTGCCGTTGTCCTTTGTACGTAACGGTTTCGTATCGATACGTCAGTCGTTTGCCTTGACTTTTGTTAGTTCCTTTTTTTTCGAAAGAAACGCCATGTCCTTTTCGCTGGATGTTATGATTATTTTTCCAAAAATCACAAGGACCCATTTTGAAAATAAATTTTTTTTTACTCAATGCTATCGACGCGTCGATAAATGTTATTGACGACTGTCATTTAATCGTCAATATTAATATATTATTCGTTATGGCGTCGAGGTCACGTTGAATGATATGTGTACGGAGACAATGAGTTCGGATGACTTTATTATTCGTCGACGTTACATACTCTGCGGCCGTCGTGATAGTACATAGAAACTCGGCTTTACACTACGAATCGATATCGTCTACCGGTGTCCGCAACTCCATTAAGATAATTGCTCGGGCTTCTTTCTCTTCTGGCCCCTTTCTCTCGTTTCTACGTGTGTGCGATAGCGAGGGTTGTTTCAGAGCCAGAGATATGCGTTTGCTCGGGCGACTGGCTGGCTTTTGTGGGTGGCTGGTTGACTGGTCCCAAGTACGAGAATCACCAGTATAGACAGTAAACACGTGAATTGCCAAGTTTCCAGCACGAGGCTCGCTGACAGGACTTCATCGCGCTCGAAACCAGCACTGATCGAGGTCGCTTTCCTAACCCAAATGGATACGTTACAGCCCCAATCATCCCTCGGACACGTAGATATATGTATATGTCGAAGAGTAAAGCCGGACTTACATACGAGCTAAAGGAACACTGAAAAGGGATATACAAAAGATATGAATAACCTAGGAAAAAGACTTCCGTCATGCCGTTTAATCGTTTTTCACGTTTACATCCGGTTGACCTCTGGCCTATTGTCGTTGAAAATAGTCGAGAGCAAACAACAATGGCCGCTCCCATGGCGACTCCACTGAATTGAGACGAGCTAGAGAATACGTTTGTTGCGCACCGTCCAGATTCGTCTGCCGTGTATATTTACGTCGTCGCATTGTGAAAGCGCGCCCTTTAGCCCAGTTCCCAGGGTTCTCCGGGTCCGATCGAACTATGAAACCCGCCTAACCTCCAAAAGAGTAGGTGGAGACGCTTGTAGGATTCTGTTCTATTTAACGCTTACAAAAGCGAAATTCGTTCCTCGTTCTACGATCGCTCGTACCACGCTGTAACGCTTGCGCTTATATTTTTGGTTGGTTGTGGATACGCCCTTACTCTTAAACATAGTAATACAGCATTGTAGAGACACGTTGGTGAAAGGTGCTAAATGGGACAAAACCGTGACGTCCGCTCGGCACGAGGCGCCACGCGACGGACTTCCTAGATACGTACAACACGGCTATTGTACCGTTAAATATCTTTCGAGTGTTATCTATTGGTGATATTACTTGAAGGATACTACCCCTATTCTTGTGCTTTTTCAACGGGAAAAAATATACAGTAACACTGGGTGGTACCTATGGTTTAATACTTTCACATCACTTGCCACTAGTATCTAACCCGTATGGGGTAACGAATTTGTAAAGACTCGTGTCACTGCTGGTAATCGACTTATCCTAAGCTTTCTCACGCACTGGCGCGCTTTTTGAAATCGCGTATCGAGGATCAATGTTTGTTTACTTGGCCCGCAGAATCTTCGTATTTCAACCCCTATGTCAGTCGGAGAGGCAAGGGTTAGATCAACGTCACACAGGATGATAATAAGTTTTACGTGCTTATTGGTCTCGTTGGCTTTTCTTTTCCTTATTTGAGATTAGTCATTGATGAGAAAAATGGAAAGGGTTCCTGCTCTGGTCAAAAGCTAAGGGTTGCCCACGCTGAAGCACCCTTCGTACTTCAATCGCTTCCCTTCTTCCTAATCATCGGGCATTAGGCAACCGTGTATGGTTTTCTGTTGATACGGATGAATCCCGAAGCCCGATAGATTCCATAGGGAATTCTTTGGGCTTCCGGTTACCGCGGTCCTCGTTATTATACGGGGATTAATAATAATGACGACAATGATTATAATTATAACAGCCCTTGTTACAGGGGTTAACGTGGGATAACAATGGATAGCTCAGAGGCGCTTTACAATTTTGTTGGCAAATCAGAAAGAAAAAAAAAAAGACAAGAATTCATAAAAGAAATTTGAAAAAAAAAGTCAAACCCCATAAAAGCATCGCCTTATCGCACGATAAAAGTACCTGTAACGTAATTGATTGATAATGCGAAATTCAAAGTTATTATAATTTAAAAATTCAGTTTTATAACAAAAATACACGTTTCTCGCATTTTTCCCATCAGTCACGTTTTCCAAATAGAAGTATATCTGCGGTTAATTGTTCTACTAGTTTCATCCCTTAAATATATCAGTTGCCAATTAATCACCTTTTTTCTCTTCCAACCGGACACTGACTATCGTCACTCGTCGAGCAAAGTCATCGTAAATCTGTAGGAAGGAAAAACATATCGTGGACTAATAGCCCTCATTGGCACCCCTTCTAACCGAGTGCAGGCTAGAAGGGCTTGTTTCATATACCCAGATGAGTGTATGGGTGAGGGCTTTAGGGTCCTGTTTTCATTTCAATTTCTACCCCTTGGTGGCTCATGCTGCGCCAGATGGCGAACGCATGATCGTCACTGGTGCGCCTGTGTGCCGCTGCTGCTGTTGCTGCTGCTGGTGCGCTCGTGAGGAGGGATCGAAATGATTGAACATGTCAATGTTTGGTTAGGCTCATACACGGCCCTGTGTAATGTGGTTAACGAATCAGTTTATTTTGCGGCCCACTCGACGATCTCTTCAACCGCGATAAGAGCGGCGGACATTTCTCCAAAGTTTCTGTCAAGACGTGTCTGGGGTAGAATATCTTGGAAAAAAAATTTTTTTTCATCCCTTATTCCCACACGCAAATATTGACAGGTTCAAGATGACCACTGGACATCCCATTGGGACGAATGCTCATATCCAGTATCGTATACGTTAAATAGATTCTTGGCGAGGAAAAGAATAATCGTGCAAATAAAAAAAATAGCAGCCAAAATTTTCTGTTTTTCTTCCGAAAGATCTTACGCCGAAAAGCAAGGCAAGGGATATACGGATGAAATTGAAAGAGAACATTTTCACGGTAGTTATGCAAAAGTCATGGCGGTTATAACGCGTATAAGCCAGGAGTCCCAATTCAATTTTATTCTCTCTCTCCCGCTTTTGCTCTCTCTCGCTAAAGGACAAACAACCACAAGGGCAAAGTGTTTAAATTTCGACGAGTGATATAATAAGATCAAACAACCCTATAAAAGGAGCCGCCGGCTGGCAAACAAAACTCGCGGACTCAGGCAAAAATACATATCGCTTGGTACATATATTCTCTAGAGAAAACAGATACGGTTCGTACTGCGCTTTACAAAGGATATCGATTATTCGTGACTGAGCGTAAAAAATATATATATACGAAAGCTGTGCAGAATATGATTATTATTAAAATAAATATACCCTCTCGTTTTTATTTAAAGTTTTATGAAATTTTTATAATCCCCGTTGGAGATTTCTTTGTACCTTAAGAAATCATGCGGTGCGTACACGGCAGTGATTAAAAAGTCTGGGGGCTAGCGTTAATTATCGTCGAACGGCAAATCATCGTTACGGGACCGCAAAACCTCGTAATTACAGGCCGTATGGTTTCAGACGTGGTAAAAGGTAACAAGCGCAGCTGAACTCGGCCACGGGGAAGGCAATATCCCGGAACCACCCATGGACTCATGGAAGCCATAATGTAGAGCGAACACTGACGTCCGCTTCTACTATTATCTACTATGCATTACTATATATGTAGACTACTATACGATACTACGCGGCTATCCTGCGTACCATGAATGATTCACCGAAAATACGGCAGATGCGCGATCCAAGAGATAGTCCAGTTAAATTTAACGATTAACGTTCTACGCTCTGACTCTGCTCGATGACGATCTACAGGATGTACTGTATAGACACTTGAGTAGTACGGAAACTACTGACCGATGACGGTCGAGATAATTTAATCGAGGAACAATTAGTTTATAAAACAAAAATTGTCACGAAATTTTGGAAAATTTCTTTTTAGTATATTCTCTTATTCCTTGTACGATATTGTTATTCTTACAGTGAATGGGGGCTGGAAATTTTCAAAATTTGTACATTGTTGAAAATACAAAACGTAACCGGAAGTGACAAGTGACGTACCGGACAAAGTCACCCTTAAGCAGCTCCCTTTAGAATCCACCTACGCACAATATCCGACCCTCTAATAGGTACACGCATCCCTTGATTAGAAGTTCGTAGGACCTAAAGGGAAATGCTGGGGGTCCTAGTGACTTTTGTAAGTTTGGCAGATGCCACGCGAGACTGATTGGATTTTTGTGCTCTTGACATTTGCCAGACCGATCTACGTTGGTATCTACTTTTGTTTTTGCTGTTGTTTACGTACAGGAGAAAAGGGTTGGTGAAATTTATACATTCTGCAGATACCGTGACGAATAAATTTTTTTGTTTTTCGTATAATGAAAATTGTCAATTTTTTTTTTCTCAAAATTTCTCTCTCTTTTGCTCCTGACTTTTGTTCTCTTATCAAATTTGCAGTGCAGCTGGTATCTAGCATCGTTCGCTGAATTGTAAGTGCCGTGCGTGTTGATCGACAATGATAGTGCGCCGATAAAGTCTACGCGAGGATACTCACGTGTAATTATAATAATGACCTATAATGTATGATTTATCTACATATTCGTATATTAATATAACGCCCTAGTGACTTTTGTCGTAACTCATATAAAAATATAAATCGTCAACCATGACAAGTTGATAATATAGTAACTTATTAAATATTCCCGTATTAATAAACTTACCAACTGATTAACCTTAACGTCTGATCCTCCCTTACGAAACGAGCGCCATTTTAAAGCCTGCAAGGGTTCTTCGGGGTTGTTTGTTGATTATGCAAGTTTTACGACTGGCCTAATTGAACGGACGTCGTATTTCCAACCCCCTTTTGGAATTACCTTCTTCCATCATTTACTCTGGGTGCATTAAATATTTTTGAATAATTTAAAAAAAAAAAATTTTTTTCATTACAAATATTTATGTTCAACACATTCCTATCGTTGTTTTACGAAGATTCAATATATATATATATATACCCGCACGCAACTTCTCTACGTGCCGCCATTATGGTCCCATGGGACGTCATTAGTAAACCTACCATGCATCGCGTAAATAGAGCATATTCCACACACGAAAGCATTATGCTTGATTATTCAATATAGAAGACTCCAATGGACAATCCTTAGCCAGCTGGCTTATCATCAGGCATAACCTTTGAACCGCTTCGATATATGCGTAAGATCAATATTCGATTGGTATCGTCATCACCCTGGTGTCATATTCTAGAACTAAAAACACATTAACCACAGCATTAGAACCGACAAAACATAAAATCCACAGTGCGACTAATCGTGACGATGGGTTTTAATTGTCAACTCGGTACGACCGATATACATAGAAGCGATATCGCAACGATAACGATATATTCGTTCCTTGAAGAAATGACAAGATTGCGAGAAAGAAAAAAAAAGGTGTCCCGTCGGAAAATGCTCTTATCGCAGCAAAACAATCGGTATTTATATTTTCGATAGCCACAATTAATACCACCAACAGAACCATACCGGCTATCGTATTTCTATTTATTAACGATCGAGAATTTCGTGGAGACCCGCCTTGTTTTTCAATTTCCACGGATATCCGAGATAACCATCGAGCATCCCCATAGAATTTGTTCATGGTGGTACAGCACGCTCTTACGACCCATGGGAGTCCGATAGCCCAGTCCCCAGGCAAATTTCGAATTATCCCAGGATACGATCGGGACTCTTATGGAAGTCTGATTTCTCCCTTAATTATCAGCGACTTATCCGCGATGCACTTGTAATCTGCCGATATCTTTCACTTCGTACAACCTAATGTACTGCGAATGCCGGCTGAACAAAAAATATTCTACATATAACGAACGAGTAGCGAAGTGCAATGAGATCTCCAATGGTCGCGTGGCCGACATCCATCAAGTATCCCTCTCCCCCCTCGAAACCCCCCCCCCCCGTCCTCCTATAAGAATGGACCGAAAAGACCGTAGAACCTGCCGACACGTGGCTAGAAAATTATTTCCCATTGATTCCCATCCATATAATCGGTGACTCGTCAAATCCCTTCGCGCAGGTTGTTAGCACGTATGGACTGTATAAACCATAAGCGCTCTTCCTCGTCCTCCTTTGCGACAGCCCGACCCACGCCACGCCACTCCCTTTTCTACTATGGATACTTACATACGCATATCTACGTATATATACATAGGTGTTATGCCAGGGCTATCCACGTAGGTATATCTCTACTTTAATATATATAGATATACAGACTCCTATATATACACACCTACGAAAGTCCCGTGTCTCTCTGATTTCCCCAGGGATCTTCGTCGTCGTTCCCGTATTCCCTCAGATACGAAAACCCTACCTACGGCCGACCTCTCTCTCGCTCCTACGGTGCCAGACCGAAGTACCCCACTACATACACCTTCTCTTTTGTATGCCTATAGCTTTACTCTAAATGTCCATAGGGTTAACGTTGCTTCATTCGCGACGATCAGTCCTTGATTTCCTATGATTTACCTGTGACCCATGAGTGTCTGATTAGGCACTGGTCTCTTTTCACTTGAAGCATCAGGATGCTCTTAACGAACGAATCGATAAGCTTATGGTGTTGTCTGATTTGTAATACCTTGTTGACCCATTGGATAAGGTTTATCCTATGCTTGTCTATGGGGTCACGTAGGCTGTGACATATCTATGAAACCGTGTACAAAAACAGAATACAGAATTGTATTGGTTGACCTTTCGGATTTGGGGTGACTATAGATTTACGAATATTTGACCTTTTAAGTCACAATCTT
The DNA here is from genome assembly GCA_030142595.1 of Trachelus iudaicus. NCBI lineage: Eukaryota > Metazoa > Arthropoda > Insecta > Hymenoptera > Cephidae > Trachelus > Trachelus iudaicus. Next base: position 135,656 of record JARQTH010000412.1, on the reverse strand, counting down.
TTAAAGAAATATTTCTTTTCATACTTTTTTCCCTGTCCGCGAGATCATGGAAAAATATTGTTTCGCTGCTTACCAAAAGGTTCACAGTTCCATTAGGCAGTCGTGGGAGAGAATGTTTTCCCGTAGTGAATATCGCTTTGTCCATGGGTAGATAAGGACTATAAAGAAGACAGAAAACAGCTCCATGACCCATGGGTATCGTTCTAATGTCAAGTGTGTATAGTATACCCAGAGACCAGACCACTGTAGGACAATGGTCCGGAACGCTCTCGACTTCTATCACGACGTAAACCCCATGGGTCCAGTGCAATATGCTGTTACACTAGCTCCTCGGTATTGCGTTCCCATAATTCCCGAAGGAGCCAATGACGTCTCATGGGGGTCCTGCTTCGGGGAATAATGTGAGAATCAACTCCACTCACGGTTAACACGCTATTTAGAAAAGGGTTTAACTCGAGGAATACGAGACTCTTAAGTGGCGACGGTTCAAGACGGTTACTACTAGGAGTAACAAGAAACGATCTAAGAATCCCCATAAGCCATGGGACACCTGTAACAACAGTAAACGATCCAGCGAGGCTTCCCCCAGCTGGTCATGGTGGCGCGTGCCAGGAACCCCATTCAGACTCACGTGCCCCATACGTAAGAAGACTCCTTCATGGTTTCCTGAAGGTTTCCGACAGTTGGCCATACCTCCCCCCCCCCCATCCAGCCCCTTCCTACCTCTACCCCTTGTCCTAGAGGAAGAGGTGTCAAAAAATAAAAACCACAGGGGATGCAGCTGGAGTCATCGAGGTGTATCCGAAAATTATTTTATAAATAATATCCCTCTCTGCAATCCTGTAGCAGTACCTACCAAAAGAATGACCTTTGATTTCCGGCGTGCTGACCTTACCGGAAGTCCAATCCCTGTCCAGGAAATCGTATCTGCTCGGTACCCCATGACCTCCTATAGTCTCTATATGTCGCTCGTCAATCTGCACTACGGCACTACGCCAATTCTTTATCAAATATTACGTATGTAGATGAACAAAATGGCGCACGGTAAGCCATAAAATGGTGCTGCTAAGCCAGATATGTTTTTGGTGTATCAGTTCAGGAGATAGTTCTCTGCAAACGAGGATATAACAAGAAGCCACTTGGCGAGTCGCTCTCGTAATAGATTAAAGCCATCTAACCCCCTGAGTTCGGTATATATATACGTGTGGGGGTAGGGGGGTGTATATTGTCCCCTTAACACTCTCCCTTCTCAAGCCACCATCTAGTAGTTCGCTTTAGTTCACTTGACCCTACTTGTCTCACTAGGGTCTGCTATAACATTTTACCCCTCTTATTCACCCCCCCCCCCACCCCCATGGTTATCTACCTTCTCTTTCCAGCATCGCGCACGTATCCCTATCTACGTCCTTTATCCTTTTCAGACCCTCTGCACGGCTATATATACACTCGCCTCGTATTTGCGACTTCTTTCTTCTCTCTGTCTCGCGCTATGGGGTGTCCTGTCAGTCCACGCAATTTCCTTAATGTACTCGCTAAATGTTCTAACCCGTAGCTAGTGCCTAGTATCTGGTACGTAGTACCTACTACTACACAGACTATTGATACTGTTGTCATCTCTACGATAGGCAGTATGGTATGTGTATATATATATATATAATATATAATTCATTCATTTGCCATACCCTATTTTGAATTATAAAGTTTTCGTGGAAAAAGTTGTAAGAAAATGTTGTCAAGGACGACGATAAAATTGATAAATATTGTTAATGGGGACAAAAAAATTTTTTTTAACGATTCCTAAAAAATTATGGGTAATTTTTAAGGGATGTCACTTTGACGCGACAAAAAAATCCATGTAAACTCCATTCTCATGAATTAACGAGATTGGTCAATATCATAGTGGTTGTCATGAAATGACGTATGGGGTGTGCACATGTGTGGATAAAATGGCTAATGGGGTAGCTAATGTTCCCATATGTATAAATCGCGCGACACGCACTGGGCGGGTACCTATGCATAATGCAGATATAAAGGCATCATCCATCCTGCCGAGGTACTGGGATTCAGTTAGGATGCCATGGGCTTATCTTGATGACTCGATGACTTTGCCATAAGATCTTCAAGAATTTTGCGATATTCCTGTTTTGCGATATTATACGGCAGAACGCCATATGAATTATCGAACGACGTGTATACGAGACACGGGGAACGTGGATACGAATTTTTAGCCACCCTCGTAAAACAGTTCCCCTCCCTGTGCATTAGCCAGTTCCGCGGACACATTGTATGCATTTTATACTTATTTGCACAATTCCCATTGATTTTGTTGATGGTCCACACTATATGCTGTTCCATGGCGTTTTGGCTTTGGCCAAACGAGGGATGCCAGATCGTTGTCGTTTTATTGGTTGGAAGATATTCGATTTATCGGTTGTATCGATGCCCGATGCCGCGACAGGATTTGCTTTATGGCCTCCCATAAAATACAAGAGCTCCCCGTGCGTCTACCTTCCTTCGCTGACTTTCCTACCAGAGTCGATCCTTTAGATTCATGGGGGTTTTTTTTTACTCCCTGTCGGCCCCTTTACTCACCTCTGACGTTTTTGCTTGGTACCAGGGCAACCGGCCGGTCGAGAACACGTTCCCCAGACCTATATGGGGCCCCATACGACAATGAGTGGGACCTGTCATCGAGCTTTGTCAACTTCTGCGAGGGGGTCTATGGGGTTTTCGTATGAGGTATCTGGAGGTGGATTTATCATAGCGTGACGGCACACCCACGCAGGCGCCCCCTCCTCCCTCCCTCCCTCCCTCTCTCTCTCTCTCTCTCTCTCTCTCTCTCTCTCTCTCTCCCTTTTATTCTCAATCGTTCATCTCTCTCTCACATTTCATTCTCCTCTCGATTCCGTCTCTCTGCTTTGCTCCTGTTTAGCCGTGAACCCCGTACCGATATCTCTGCGCCACCATAGAATTCTATGGCACAATAGGACATCTGCTCTTACGTACGTTCTCTGCACTGACGTTCACCGACGAAAGGCTGTTGTTACGCATTGACTTACAGCCAAGTATACAATTATGAAAATTGTCGAATGCTGGTAAAATTTATAAGGAATGAGAGCACGAGGTGAGGAGGTATGAATTATTATTGCACGAATTGTATATAGGGTGAGCCGTAAGGTGACATGTCGCGAAGAACGATGACGAATGAGATAATAAAAATTATTGATAAAAATTCGATCTGCATGCGGCATATTATTTGCAAAAGCGCAACTGCCCTGGCCAAATGTCAAATATTATATTCATTGGCGTTTTTATTAGGGCGTCTACCCTGTATAACCATATGCGTAAATGGGGCAGGTCCGGTGTGGCTGTATTCAAATAAATTTGATTCAGGGGCAAGTGATTTATGGTATACAAAGGTGCGTTACGTGGTTTAAAAGAAGAATTGAGGAAAAGGGTGAAAAAGTAGAATGCCGTGCGCTAGACTGTCTTATGGCATGAGGAAAGGTATAAGGGTGGTTCTTGAAGTTTTTTTTTAGACGAAGAAAATTGACGCTCAGCTTTCAGAGCGGGACAGTGACTAATAGCGATGGGGCGCGGATCTGTAAGGGGGTTGCTTTTCTTTTCTTCCAGAAGCCACGCCAACCTAGTATTTACGAGGGTTGCGCGCTTCGGGGAGACGAGATAAAAAATAAATGTCATAATTTGTCAGGTTAGGGCCGCTTCGTACGTTCACAGGGTTGAAGGCAGATACACCCCGCAAGGGGCTATAAGAGCACTGTGTCTTCTCTCGATTCTTTTTTCCTTCTCTCTCAAACCCCTCTGTCGACGTCCAAAATTCACCCTTACAGCCCAGCAGCCCCAGAACGCCGGAACCCCTGCGGTGACGCTTTTTACGGTATGACGACTCCTGGAGGCGTGCCGACGCGCGGAACCTCGAACCCTCTCAGTCGTATCCACCATCCCCAGCAGTAAGCTCCTCTTTTGCCCCGGATCTATACACCCCCTCGTATGAGGGTGCCTTGGTAAAATCGAAGGGTGAGGACGCCTACGGAAATGAGTAGGCATAGCTCGCGCAGGCTCAGTTCGAAAACCACCCCATTCTCTACTATTACGCCTTACATAGATACCCCGTAAAAAATTATTCCTCGAAATATACTTAATTTTCATAAAAAACTTCAAGAAATACCAAAAAAAACATTCCTTACATTGGGACGTAATCGCACGAGAAAATCGTAGCCGCAAAAAAGACGTATTAAATCCATCCGACAATGTGTCCCCCAAATACTTTGGGGTTTCATGCAAACGAGGGGCCATCTGTCCGGTACCGTTCTAATACGGCGGTTCAGGTGGAAAATTTCACGTCTTCACGGTACGCTGACGATTGTTCTGAAAGGATCCAGTAAGTCCCTTTAATGTCAATGGAAATCATGCAGATGGCACACATGCTATCGGTCCTACACTCACATGCGATTAGATTGGTTTGATTGATCAAGGTGACTTCGGTAAGCTGCTACTCCATTACACGTGTCTCTAAATCTATTCCGCTACCGGTCTCATAGGTACAGAAAAGCCGGTAACAGTAGCAGTAGATACACCTGAAAGGTATTGATCCTATGTATCTATTCCCCACCCTTATAAAAGCGGCAACACTATATACACCAGTACCATCACCATCCTCATCATCATCATCAACAGTATCACCACTATCCATTTGATGTAATCCATCCAGCTTTGCATGGGCGATGTCATTACTTAAATCCTTCTGGATGGATTGTCGAGTCCCGTTACGTAAGGGTTGCATACGCACATACGTATAAGTCACCTGTACGCTTTCGACCTTTATTTTCTCCTCTCCGTTGTCCTCGCTCTCGAAGCTATTCTTTTTCTTTGCTTGCCTTTTTTTTCCTTCTTTTATCTTAGCCGCGTTACTCTTTTCCTCCGTACAAACCCAGCCAGCCCCCCGCCCATTTCTTTCGTTCTTTCAAAGGGAGAAAGGGCTCCGGTGGATAAGAATTGGGGGATGAGCAAAGTGCAGCGCAGTTCCTCGTATTTCAGCTAGAAATACTCTGCCGGCGAGAAAGCAGCAGACTCGTGAAACTAGGGGATGAAAAGGGGCGCAGACCGTGTATACGAATGATACTGGGTAAGATTATAAAATGGCATCTCCTATACCGGTCCCTACCATCCCTTGGAACCACCCAATCCTCGCGGTTCTTAATTCCGCCCGGTTCTATTGTCCCCCACCTACAACTCCCCAGTCCCGTCTCCCACCACCACCACCAATGCGTACTTCTTTAGCGCTCGAACCTAAAGGGGTTGGATATTACGAGGGTGAGGATGGATAAAAAGGAGACTAAGTCTCAAGACAATCTTTCATACATATAATATGTACATAGATATTCTGTTAGAAACAGAACCAGTTAAATTTTCGACTGTTTGGCAGATTCTTTAGAGATTTTATTATTGACAATAATTATTTTCAATTTTTCAACAATTTTAAATCTTCGAGATTTGGGACTGTAATTTTAGTCAGTTGTGTCTCTCTCTATCTTTCTCTTACACCTGTAGAGGTACGTAAGTACCTCTCTCTCGCACTCGTTGCTCGATACCACACTCTTCTTCTTTTTCAAGCAGAACCAATTATTCATCCTAAGCACGCTACTCCTCTCTTACGTGAAATTTCTCGAAAACTCGGCAATTTCAATTTTCAAGAAATTCAAAATTGATGCTTCACGCACCAAGGGTTCTTTTCATCCTCTATATCTCCAGCTGAATTACTGATACATTCTCTGCCGTGATTGGGCTGCCGGTACGTCATTCCGCGTGGATGGGAGGGTTGATTGGTCCGCAGCAATTCCCAGTGAGTTACGACTACATTATGCATGTAATACAGCGTGCTTCTTCGAGCCGACAGTGATGCAGAATGATAGGGGTTAATAAAGTTCTCTAAGCACACCCCAAAATTATAGCGATTCAAAAATCATCCATTATACTTCATGATCGGGATCCAAACTCGAGTCACGATTTTTTCGGTACAAAGTTTCCGCAATTTTTTTATTTTCAAGGGATGCATCTCTTCGACCCTTGATCAAAAATCTTATCTCGTAACTCCAATTTTTTTGCACTTTTATTATTTTTTTCCTCTTTCATTCATACTCCTCCTCCTCGCCACTAGCCGGCTCTTCGGTAGACCCCTGTCTTTTGATCCTTCCGAACACTCCACGCCATACTGGGGGCGGCAGAATTTTCGACCAATCCTCTTTGAATCGTGGGTGTTGGGGTATCAGCCACACCCAATCACCCTCTTTCTTTACCCCCTCTCTTGGCACACTCCCATGAGAGTCACGTGCGCACGAGCACCAGTTTGCTCTCAGTCGTGCGCGTGTCGACGAACCAGGCACATACGCTGACGTTCCTCGCGCTTTCATCCCTTATATAGAGACAATAAGTTCATCTGGAAAAGCCATGTGATACAATCGAAAAGGATATACTGTATTATAGTGTTTTTAGTTTTTGAGAATTTTCAAACCCTTATATATTTTTCTTGCCCGTACCGGGTCCTGGGCTCTTGTGCTGTGATACAATAAATTTTATTATTAAGGGTTGATTTATTTGTTTTACAAAAAAAAAGACGTTTTATCGTGACATGTGCTACTATCGGATTCGTCTGACGCTTATCAATCGGAAAAATTTTCTCTGATAACAAGTGACTGAAGTATTTCTCAGTGCGGATATGCTCAGTTGCGAGATACTTTCCTTCGATGGCGTGTATGGTGGCCGTGGTGATTTATTGACGCCACCGCAGAGCAGCCCCGAATCTCACCATAATAATATACATCAACCCCATAACATGCACTCCTTGGAAGAGACCAGTGCTGAGCTGGGTTTAACTCGGAGCATACCGGAAGCTCTCTTGTGTGAGTGTGACAGGTGTAAAGAAAAATATTGCGAAGGGTGGTTAAAAATTGAAAAAAAAAAATTTCAAACGTAGGACCGAAATAAAAATTTGGATTATCTGCCTCGATATCGTATAAATAAATTTTGGATTAATTGAAAATTAAATAATCGTATACAGTGCTCCCTTTTGAGAATTCTATTAAACGTAGCGAATTTCTTCTTATCCACAGCCTCGATACCAAAATGCGGTGGCTGCCAAGAGACAATAATGGACAGGTATGTCCTACGTGTCCTGGAAAGGTGTTGGCATGCAAGATGTCTCACATGTCGCGACTGCGGTGCACGACTGACAAACAAGTGTTTCGCGAGAAACGGCCACGTGTTCTGCAAGGATGACTTTTTCAAGTAAGCATCAACGCAACAATAGACATACAGGCGACGTAGCTAATTTTATTCAGCAGTAAAAAAAATTGCAATCATCGTTTGATGTATCGTTCAGATAGCAATTAGTGCAGTTGTATTGCACAAATAAAATTATAAAAAAGATTTAGCCAAAATCCGCGAATCGATACAATTTGCCAGTATCTGTCACATTAAAAAATCAATGTCATCAAGCGTACCGACCAAATATAATATATAGAAGGAAATTTTTTTTTTATCATTCCTCACTCACAGTACATTTTTTAGTTTAAATATATATGTATATATACAACGTGTACACAGTATATAATATATAACATATACATACAGCTGCACTAGTTCGGTATCTAAAGATACGTAAAGTGAGAATGTAATGTCAAAATGTTCTGTGCCGTTGGTGTGGCAGGCGCTTTGGAACGAAGTGCGCGGGCTGCGGCCAGGGTCTGGCACCATCTCAGGTGGTTCGAAGAGCCCAGGAACTCGTCTACCACCTAACGTGTTTTTCATGCGCCCTGTGTTCCCGACAACTGGACACGGGGGACGAGTTTTATCTTATGGAGGATCGCAAGCTCGTCTGCAAGCCCGATTACGAGCAGGCCAAGGCAAAAGGTAAATAAATGCAAATAAAAATAAAAATAACGTTAAGGTTCCACGAATGATATGTAAACATATATGTTAATTAATTTTTTTTTGTTGCGAATAATCATTAGAGGAAGGAAGTTTAAAAACGTTCTATATCTTTATGCTCCTCGTAGAACTGGCTGATGGCGGAAGCATAGACGGCGATCAGCCTAACAAGAGACCAAGAACCACCATAACGGCTAAGCAACTGGAAACCCTTAAACTTGCCTATAATAACAGTCCGAAACCTGCCAGACATGTTCGAGAACAACTCTCACAGGACACTGGATTGGACATGCGTGTTGTCCAAGTCTGGTTCCAGAACAGGTGAGTTCCTAAGGCTTATGGGGATAACTAGATTTTCTACGGGATAAAGGAGATTTTGCCATATAGTGGTTACAAAAGTACCAGCCATAGGATTTTTATGGTTACTATGAAGATCGATAAGTGTAAATTGCCTAACAGGTTAGATATCAAGACATTACCATGGTACAAAGTTTTTTGACAGCATCCCTCAGGGTCGTTTAGATTAGTCAAAATTTATTAACTGGTCGCCCCCCCCCCCCCTTGTTACGTTAGATAAATTGGAGAAGCTTGACTTGACACAGATGACGTAGGTAATAGTTTCAGGGGCAAGGCGGGGGGCATGTAAAGGGATCCAACAATCAACCCCTCTGATTCTGAGAAAGGAGGATGCTGAGTATAGTACGAAGAGGTGGTCCAGTCCGGGAGACAAATTTGTACGCCGGACCGAAATTGCCGGGATGCTGTGCCCTAATAGGGATTCACTCCGTGAGGTTTCCGAAGCCTTTGGGACAATTGGGTTTTGTTACCCCTGGGGATCAGCGAAGGGGGTAGTAACACTGCTCTCCGACACTATTGCTCCTACGCTAGATAGGATTCGGTGTCGCGTACTTTAATTGGGCAATATCGCGGCTTTACGAACACGCCCGTATCCCTGGCACGTAAACAAGATGGCGCGTAATGTCGGATGGGTGGAGTTCCGTTATCACTGGGCGGAGAATCAATATCACAACCAGAGACGCACTCAACGCAAATCCACAAAGTCATTTCACGAGTCGAAGATCGATCGATCGATTTTAATGTCACAGTTAGTCCTCCTGATTGTGATTGATAGTTTTGTTCAGTTTCAATGTTACTTTTCAGAAGAGCCAAAGAGAAGCGTCTTAAGAAGGATGCTGGCAGGACCAGGTGGTCCCAGTATTTTAGAAGTATGAAGGGTAACGGAGCTGGTGGCCATTCTCCCAGGCACGATAAACTCCTTGATAAGGATGATCTCAAGGTCGACCTCGATTCTACCTTCGGACACCATGGTACGTATATCGGAATAGAAAAGGGTAGACAATACAAGAGTTTTACCTTGTAATATTTTCCCCCGCGTACTTTCGCCGTTTTCAAGTGCCTGATGGCTTCTCAAATATTCAGGAGATTGCTCGGCTAACTGCTCGCCTGTCCGAGATTTCCATGAGATTGCGCTTAACGCGATACTCCCGAATTTAGTGCCACTGAATCTCATTCGTCGCTACAAGTGCCTGAAATAAATGATAAATCATTATTGAATTAATGTCAAAGTACAGGTAAATTTTGGGGGGAATTTTAAACTCATGACTCCGAGGAACGTGATTAGCTAGAAACGTTTTTTTGGAATCAAAAATATGTTTGTAAACTATGTGGTAGACTTAAATGGTATACGTAGAGGGGACCTGGAAATATACTGACCCAACAATGAGTAGCACGCACACGAGATAACAGATCTCAATCAGATAATTTTTATGCTGATTAAACATGCATGTATATATACATAAATAGTATATACGTAACAGGCTGTAATGTAACGGGGCGTCCAGGCGCAAAGAGATCAGGCTCGTGCCACACTAAACACTGTTTGGGCCTTATCTGGGTTCCGAATCGAGCAGATGATCCAAGTACTTATGTCAGCTTCGTAAGGGATAGTTTTCATAGACCCCCAGTCGAACCACTTGGTGCAGTCACGCATATGTTCCACCGGATGCCAACCTAATACCGATCCGGTATGTTTACGAGTATTAAATACTAATAGTGCTGCTTCGTTTTGGACTTTTTACAGATTTGAGCAACGATAGCTACGGAACCGTGGTGAATATGGGTATGGACGGTGAGGGTGCGAGTCCTGGAGGTGGTGGTAACGGGGGTGCTCCTAACGGACCGCCTCGTGGATACCTGGGTGCCACCACACCACCTTATCTTTCAACGTCCAGATCGCCGTCCTTACCACCTCAATTTCCTTATCCGCCCGATACTGGGCTCTCTGTCTATACGACACTGGGTTAGTTTCTAATGCATAATTTATATAATCGAGGATAACGATATTTATATTGAAATTATAATTAAAGAAAAAAATGTATTTACCTCCAGGTGGTCCAGGTGGCATGGTACCGGGACCCGCCTCCGATCTCAGCAATGAGTCCAGCGGTGGCGGTGGGGGCGGCGGTGGTGGCGGCGGAAGTTATCCGGACTTTCCACCATCGCCCGATTCCTGGCTTGGTGAACCCCCGTCGCATCCTCATCATCATCCACATTACGCCACATAACCCCCCCAATGCTGGAAAGGTACCCTGCGAATACCGCGAACGTAAAGATCAAGATTCGAAGAATCTTGTGATATTATATAGAAACACGCGCACACTGTACAACCATTTTATTTTTTCCTTTTGTTTTGTCAAATAGTATTTCCGATCTATTACTTCCGTGTGATTCGTATCCAGTCGGCCATCATTTCTTTCGTTTACACGTGTCTCTTGTATCGTCACGTGACTCCAGCAAGACGATTTAAAATGAAAGGACACAAAACCACAAACGGCTCTATTACTTACGACATTATTAATTGTAAACGCGTACTATACATATTAATATTACGGCTAATATAGATATATTTATGTACAAGTTCCTTGTTTCACGTTACGATAGGATTTAACGGTAAAACTCAATAGAGGTTAGTGCGTCGCGGTTGCCATCCCAGATGGCGGGCTCAACGGCGATCGAGTCTGCGACGTTTGTCCACGGTTCGACGAGTTATTGTGAAACTGATGAAAATTAGTTCATCGCGGTACCAATAAATACACTAGGATAATGTTTTACGTACGTTAACTTTAAAAATCGGTGCATTCTTCTTAACGTCTCACGTAATGGTCGCCACAGCCATCTAAGTATCTCTTCACCAGTCGCAGCCTACGATCGGCGTCTTTAAGCCACGCTGTTTAACCTCGGCGAAGGATCAACCGCGCTTTTGTGAACATGCAGTTAGGGATTACGGAAAGTTTCATATTGTAAATAGTTCAAATTAGACTCTATCATTGTACCTACGTGGCTATCGGAATTCTGTGACGCGTGAAGCTGATGTCGTCGTTGTTACACTGAAAAAAATACATTTCGGATTTCTCGAAGAGTTAACAGCGGTGCGTACATAGTGTGAATAATAAGGATATCGTACAGAGCTGCTGTACGTATAAAAACATCAATTACCATAATTGCGCCTGGTGTAAGAAAAAACAAATAAGTATGTAGAGACGCGAGGAATTCCGAAAAAAAAAATGACGGAATTTGGCACAAGAAAGGCAAAAAGACGTACGTGAGTAAATCTTTAAGTAAATCTTGGATAGTCCAAAGCCGATCGAGTCGAAAGTAAAATGTCGAAATAGTACCGAACTTGCAATTCATGTAAAATGATAGGTTTATATCAGAGAATAATGAAAATTGATAAGACATCGCAAACGAGTCGATTTGCTGACGGCGACCCAAGACTGTCGGGTGACATGTGGTTCGCAAATTAACCAAAATCAGTTATTACGGATCTTTATATTATTATCTAGTCATCAAGTGATAATAAAAATTGATCATAATCAAACGCATCGTGTATTATAATTGTAAGGTGTAACGACGACGAGTATAAATACTCTTATCATTCGATAATGAAAATTCATTTCAAGTATCAATGGCACTTTATTCGTTGTTATGTACAGATGAAAACGAATACATAGGAATTATATACACTCGTATAAATTTCTCGTTCGGTCCTTAAACAAAGATTGTGATCGAATCTCTAAGTAAAAAAAAAGAAAAAAGTAATATGGAATTTCTAGAAATACCTTCTCTCTCTCTCTCTCTCTCTCTCTCTCTCTCTTCTCTCTCTCTCTCTATATATATATATATATATATAAATATATACAAATCTCACAATATACATCATCTGCCGTCCGCACAAAAGTGATGAATGAAAACAGGAAAAAAAAGAAAATTGACGAGTATGAAGGACGGATAATATCATCTTAGAAAGCACTCGATGATCTATAAGAAAATATGTTCTTGTTGCAATCATTATAATTACAGACCTTTGCTAACATTATACATATGCATATATAAATTTGTGCATACATATATATAAAGTAAGGTCATTATACATTTACATAACAGTGTATAAACTCTCAGTCGTCCCGATAAAAAGGGTATACGCTCAGTATGTGTACATGGGGAGTTGAGAAGAACAAGAATGAATAATTAACGGTATGGGAGAGCGAGCTACCAATCTGTAAGAAATCAATGTCATCCTGACAAAGGTCCAAATTTCTCCAGTCATTGTTCTTGAATTGTCATTCTCAAATATTCTGATTTCTTAGTTCTCCAAGGGTTCCTCATAGGTTCTTGTCTTTTTCAGAATATTTTTTGTAATCATCAGTTGTTTCGTTATAGCCTTCTCAACATTCTTCTTGTTCTTATTCGAAGCTGACAGATGTTGAAACGTATCCTCCAAAGCTCGTCTAGTTTTGTTCAGACGTCGTTTCAGGGCCTCGTTCTCCTGCTTTAGTACCTCCACTTCGTTCAGACCTGTACCAGCATGAACAAACTCATGTAAGTATATTAAAAAGTCAGGGCCGCAGGGGCTGAAGGCAGATAGGGATAGAAAAATAGTATTTCAAGTAAAAGAAGAGCAATTTAGTAATAAGACCCTTCTCAGTGCCTTCTTCCCACATATCGGTACTAAACATTCAAGGGCTAAAAAGCCATAGGTTACAACGGGACCTGAAAATGAAGTCTAAGCCAATGCCGAAGAAGATGGTAAAGAAGAAAGTTAACGAAAAGAATATTAATTTATGACTCATTAGCACGGCAACAGGCAATAATGAATCTAAGATGAAGGTTACACATGTGGTTCGTGCCAAAAGCAGAATTTTTTAACTCAACTGTTTTTGATACATACTATAATTAAGCCCACCTATAATCAATGAAACGTAATCAATTAATAAACTTAAGGTATTCCGATCCGATAACAAATGTTTACTAATTTAATTCTATCTAAAATACAAAAATATACCTTCTACGGGTAGCGGGCTTTCACTGTCCAAATCTCGTAGAGTGCAATTGTTGCAGTTCTCATCGTCGCTCAGTAAATTCGTCATGGATTCTGTGATCTTGAGCGTGTCTTTGAGCGGCCTCGTGGTGGTTAAAGCCGCGTCACTCTCGATACCCAGGTCTGGAGAACAACTGGACTTGCTACGTCCAGTTAACGTAGGATAATTTATGGGAAGCCAATACTGTGATCCCTGTTTAAAAAATATTCATTTATTGAGATGATTTTGATGTATTTAATGAATTTAACTCATTTAATACTAACATTATAGGAGTGATATTCTTGCATTATGTCGTCGCAAGTTTGCTTCACTGTTGCATCTGTTGGCGTTGATGATATGCCACTTGAACTCGGAGCAGAATCACTAGCTTCACAGACAACAACGTGTCTTCGCAATTCTTTGTTCACGACTTCCAGTTCCTGCATCCTTGCCCGATTTGATTCGTTTATTTGATTGAGATCTGTTACCTAAAAAGAGAGATAGGATACGGATTTAATTGATGAATATATTCCGTGCTGTAAAATTTACTAAGATAGATGGATGATTAAGAAGACTATAAACTGTGACGTACCTCCTTACTAAATTTATCATGTAAAGCACGAACGGCTAGATCGTATCTACTTTCCATTTTCCTGACTTCCTGCTCTAATCTTAACTTCTCATTGGTCAATTTAGTATTTTCTACAAGAATCTGACTATGAGATAAAGTTAAGTGATCCAGTTCTTTTGTGTACGTCGCAATACTTTTCTTGGCCGTTTCGTTCTCTTCTTCTAAACTTCTTATCTTAGTCCTTAGCTGTAATATAAGTATCAATGAGATTTAATTTGTTCTCAAAATTAAGAAATATGAATTACTCTAATTAACAGGAAAATTAGTTACCGCATCATTCTCTCTGTTCAATGTTATTAACATTTCTGCGGTTTTCCTCTCGGCGTTTTCTTTGTACTGAAGCAGCTCAGCTTTCTGCTTTGTTACATCCGTCGCCATACTTTCAACATCAATTATCTTCTTTTCAAGCTGAGCTATTCGCATACTATTTTGTTTACTTTCACGCTTCAATGAGTGACACTCGTGTATCCTTCTCTCTAAGGAACACTGTAATTTCTCGCAGAATCTCTGTGACTTTTCTAATTTGTCAATCAGCGGTGTTAATTTGTCGTCAAGTGTCTGAAAGAATATTTTTACCAAGTTATGCTCACACGTTATTCCAATGTGTTATGCATAAAGTAAAGATAGAGCAGTGGGATAAAACGTATCGGATGATAGAGACAAAAATAGAGAACGGAAGCCGTAAAAATGAAACTGGGTTATGGGAGGGGAAGGAGGACAAGAAAATTGCTCCTCTCAGGATTGTGCAAGAAAGCCGTATCCAAACTTAGTTCCAATAAGAATAAAAAAGAGAGAGAAGCAAAAGAAATCTTACAGAGTCGTAGGAAGCCTTGTTTATTAGTTCTTTTCTCAACGCACTCAATTCATCATAGAGCAGCTGATTAGTGTCCTTGAGTTCCTGAAGTTGATGACTCGCATCTCCGTCATTCAAATCATTCTGATATGTTTTATGATACGGAATATAATCCACAGAATCTTCAGAGTCGCTGAAGGTCTTTGTATACTTGGAGAACCTGGGTCTGTTCAGAAGTTTTTGTTGAGTTTCCTGTAACAATCCGATCCTTGCCAAGGAGACGCTCCTGTCGGGTTCGGAATATCCTTCAGAATCGGATTGAGTCGATACCTGGTGTTTTCCCATATCCAAAAGATTCTCGGAATGACTCTTCTTGATGGAACCATCACGTTTTTCCATGACTTTGTCATTTAATTGAATTTCGTTGGCAGACATGCCTTCAAGAACATGGACAAAGTCATTGGACAGAATCTTTGAACTGAGTAAAGCGTCCAGAACGATTCTTTGATGCTCGTTACTCAACGTATCCGATTGTCCGCCATTCCTTAACATTTCTTTCATGAACTTCATCAAGTCTTTAAGATGCATTCTTAAGAGTTCACAGTACTTCTTCGCACGTTCGCTTTCTGATACAGACTCATCGATCTCACGGGCTACTATATCCGGGCTAGTCACTAATTTTAGCCACTTCAAATAATCCACCTCCTTTTCCAATTGATTCTTTTGAGTTACAAGTTTCTGCACGTAACTCGTCATAGTCTTTACATCAATGGGTTCACTTCCGTTGACGTAATTCAGTTGAATAACTTCGTTAGTGAACTTTACTTGGATTCCAATGTCATCCAATTCTTTCATAAGGTTTGTCAGCTGCGTGCTGGCACTTTCCTGAATAATGTCTGAACGATTTCGACTTCTATCATGACAGAGTGTAGCTGTCATGTGATTATGCAATTTCGCAATTTCTTTGTTTTTACTCCAGAGCTCAGTGTTCACTAATTTTTGCAAATTCTGTGTCTTTATTTGTAGCTCTTTAGTCAGCTGATCAATCCTTTGATTTTTCTCTTCGAGTTCAATATTTTTGAGCGTCAGTTCTTGGCGCAATCTAATTTGATCCTCTGTACTACTAGATTCTGAATGACTAATCTTAATGGTAGCTTCCTGATAAGCCTCTTTCAAACTCTGCAACTCTATGGACTTTTCTCTTAATTCGCTCTTCATGCTGCTCCTTTCAGATTCAAGAATCTCTATCCTCTGCTGACGTTCTCGCAGCTGTTCCTGAACTTCCTGGAAGCCACAGAATAACAAACATATAAAATTATTTTAAATTCTTGCAAATAACATCCCAAGTAAAGAAAGTTTATCAAGCAAAGTTACCTCTGATTCAATTTGAATCTGCTTCTCGAGTCTATTCTTCTCAGCCTTGATGATCTCAATCTGATCCCTGAGGTCGTTAATCTTGCTCTCCATTTCCTCGAATCGTCGCTGCACACAGAAAACAGAAAATATTGCGGCCGCCCAATGATACTCGCATAGACAAATCGTTAAAAGCACAGCCTTTATTCAGAAAGGTAGTCAATTACAAATTGTTATATAGTAAAAGACTATCGCAAGGATGAATATCGAGCCAAATATTGTATCGTTATTAATGAAAAAAAAAGTGTTATTTAACGCGCTAGAGAATTTCTCGTTTCCTTGGGCCAACACTTCGGCGGCACGAGCGTGACTATGACCGGCTCCTAGAACGAACAATGTAATTCTTAGAGCAACGCAGAATTTCTAATTCGCTGAAATTTATTCACGTATTTCTTAGCAAGGATTGTTCTCTCAATTGTCCAAAAGCAAGCCTATCGTATAATAAAAACGTATAAAAATACTTGGTTATAAAAATATTCCCATTTCCACAATCGCGTTCTTGAAACACGGTGCGTTAAACTAGTCACAGGTTGTAAGTGGCGTACCTACCTCCATTCGTACCGAAGAAGCACAGAGACAGGAGAACATTGCTTACTTAATATTTAAAAATAAGTAC
Source organism: Trachelus iudaicus (assembly GCA_030142595.1). Classification (NCBI taxonomy): domain Eukaryota; kingdom Metazoa; phylum Arthropoda; class Insecta; order Hymenoptera; family Cephidae; genus Trachelus; species Trachelus iudaicus. The sequence goes on along the minus strand of JARQTH010000412.1, from coordinate 118,878 downwards.
ACTTAGCGATAAGCCACTATATCAAGATTAGCGAAAAGTAATGAAGAGCAAGATAGCACTGTACAATAGGCATTATTATGGCAATAGTGATATAAATATTATAAATGTAATATAAGAACACGAAGGAGGGAAGATAAAATAGCGGCTAGCCAGCAAGCTAACCCAGAAGAGTCTCACAACCTGAACTGAGAGAACGTGTTAGTTTTGGGGCGTCGCGACGTCGGTTCCTATTATTAGAATCAGGCAGCGTCTTTTCGCGTCTATATCTATGTGTCTATACCCAGATTTCGTGCACTCCGAATTTGCTTCGTGCGATGCAAGCAATATTCCATAGTGATGTGTAGGGGAGCTTGTGAAGCTTGTAAAGAGCATTCCTGATATTATGTGAAGTGAGGAAAACAGAATAAACAGCATTCCTCGCTTAATTTTAATGGCGGACGTGGCCATGCATAATTCATACAATATATTGTTCACGTCAAACCGTAACTATAATTTTGTTTCGAATAAAAAAGCAGAGAGTAATCGATCTTGCGTGGCTGTGCAGTTTTATAGATCATTGGAAACATTCTGCACTCTCATTGGGTCCAGATAGAATTACAATGATGATGATGATGATGATGATGATGATGAATTTCTTTCTCTTATAAAATGATATTACAGCGCGTAAATTTCGAAGCAGAAAGTCATGCAGTGATAGTTGCATAAAGTGCAGAAGAAGAAGAAGAAGATAGAAGAGAAGAAGAGTAGTGTAGGTCAGTTATTCTGAAAGAAAGAAATTAAAATAAAGCGATGCTCTAGTCTACGCAAGCAGTGCTTTTCTTTAGAATTAAGAAGATGAAGCTCCCTAGGGAATATCAACCTGGCTGCACTGGTCACGCTCCGGATTCTCCGTCATGTCGTTGCTGATGTTTCTTCTTACACTTCTGACTTTTGACCCTCCTGAATACGAACCGTCCAAACTTCTTAGTCTGTTTAGTTCGACTTCCAGTTCCATTATCTTTCTGTCCTTCTTAACTTGCATATCCTCTAGATGCTCCTGGCGCTCCATGAAGCCCTGGATCATCTTTAGAGCTTTCTCGTGCTCCGCCTCCAATTTCTTTCTCCTTTGTTCAGTTGACTCAGCCGACTTCTGTGTATTGCACAATTTTAGGATCAACTGTTTCTTTGCTTCTTCCTGTCGTTTCAGTTCTCTTTCGCGATCCTCCAGTTCCTGAAGTTGAGAAATTGCTTGTAAACAATTATCTAAGTCTGAAATAATCGAAAAAATCGCTAGAGTGTACCTTCGACAATTCTTTAAGTTCTTTGGATTCAGAATGCGCAGTCTGTGAGACCCTTAAAGATCTCTCTCTGTTTGGTTCCCAATCCAACGGACAGGTCTTCGGTGGGCTGTTGAAACAGGATGACCTCTGACCCATTCTAGGCGACTGCGAGTCTTCGACGGAGTTTAACGTCGATGGGCTACAAGGAGGCGAGTAACGTCTACTGTTGCTATTTTCAAACTGAAACATAGCAGAATAATATTAACTTTCTCCTAAAATCAAATAAGTACAAGACAAATGCGGTACAGCTGAAATGATATGTGACATATTCGATGAAGATTGAAGTTTCTCATTTTGAGCAATTACCTGAGACAAAAGTGTACGATGCTTGTTGTTGAGATCTGTAAGTGCATCGTCCCTTGACTTTACGGAAATTCTGAGCTGATCAACTTGTTTCTTCCTCTTCTCAGAAACAGCAACAAGATCTTCATGTGCTCTGATCTTCTCTTCAAGGAGGCTGTTCTTCTCGCGAATGATCCTCTCCTTCTCGGCCAGATCGTTTCTATACTGCTGGACAATGCTTTCTTTTTTAAAGGATTGGTCTTCTAAGTCCCTAACTTTCTCTCGTAGATTATCTATTTCTTTGTCTCTTTCGATTGTCAAAGTCTCGCGTAGTTTGATCTCGCTCGTTAAACGCTCCTTGAACTGATCCCTCTCGCTCTCCAGTTCTAATGCCCAGTTTCTCTCCTCCTCGAGACTCCCTGTAATCTGCTTTACCTAAAACCACCAAAAGCAATACTCATTTCGAACAGAATGCTCACGGAGACACTGAAAATCGTCGCACAAAATCTATAGTATTGCTTGCCCTCCTTTATCAGCCGTGAACCCTCATTATCTTACATAAATACAGCGGCAAGAATATTGTTGCGTATCAGAAAATATTTAATTTCCAAACTTCACTGATATTTGTTTTAAATGCCCGAGGATGGAAATGAAGGAAGAGAATGTCAATCGTTTAGAAAATAACCAAAGAGAAAAATACTACAGTCGAGATAAGATAAGTCGTTATATCATTTAACATTATCTAATATCCATTCTACATGTTTTTATTGTTTTCAATAAACATCCATGGTTTCAAAAAGTCCAGAACATATTTTCACCAACCTCCATAGTTTAAATAAATAAAACTCACAATGCACAACTACCACGAGGATACGACTACTGACAGTGAACAGCAAGTTCAACTGCCAGCTGCCATATCCAGTTAGCAGTTCAAGCTGTAGTTTCCTGTTCGAAAAGGAAGTGAACGTAATCACAGTAGATAGTCTGATAGAAGTCTCATATTTCCCGGTTCGCATACGTGACTGAGCGTCTGAACTTTTACCATGAAAAAAAGAATTCATTGAAACCGATAGACCAATTCGCGTAGACCGTTAAATATCATGAACAGATAAAATGTATTTATAATGAATAAAAAAAAATAATACAATCCAAGATGACTCTTACCTCAGCCTCAAGAGATGCTACCAACTCTTCCATCTGGTGCAATTTTTCTTCATTCTCCAGTGCTTTCTCAGGCGTTATACCAAAAGTCTCTTTGTAGTATGTTGAACTGTCCATCACTTTCTCTTTGTACTCTTCCAGTTCTAATCAAAGTTCACGGGGTTAACGAATAGCGATTGGCGAGAACGACGTATGTCTTTAAAATATGGCAGAACATATGTATCGCACGATATCTTCACGTACCCTTCTCAAGTTGCGCTATCCGCTCACGTTCAGTTTCAAGCGATTTCTGATATTGTGCCTGGTTGCGCGACGACACTTCCTTCTGTTCTTCAATAAGCTCAAAAGCTTTTGCCGCCTGACTGAGAAGTTCCTGCTTCTCGATTACTTCCTTCCGCAAGGATTCGACTTCCACCTGAAGAGATCATTCCACATGATACATTTATAAGGATCAAAGAGACATTGGCTTTAGTCAAATTAATTATTGTTTTGTTTTTGTACCTTAAGCTCAATATTCTTCTTGACAGCACCTTCATCTGCCGAAGTAATACCCATTCTCTCTTCCAGAAAATATATTCGAAGTTTGAGATTAAAGTTTTCCTTCTTCAAGGCTTCCAATTGATCCTCGTATTCCTTCATGGTTCTACCCCCGGCTCCGATTCCGGGCACACCCCCAATGACCCCAGTGGGGGATGTCTTGCCAGGTGACCTCACGTGCGTACCTAATAACAGATTGATTAACTAGTTAAATACAAATGCGTAAATTTACTTGAAAACTCGACATCTATCCTAAATTTAAAAGGCTGAACACATTTTAACAGCTTACTGTTCATTAGGGAAACGGATAAACGCGAGTCACCGCATCCCCAGGAACCAACACCTCGAATTTACTACACCTAAAGGCCCCAGGAATAGACTTCTGCCGCTCACGTGGCAAACATGGTCCACGGGAAAGACAACCAGGACAATTCGGTCTTCACATTGAGATTTACGTTTTGTTTTCGAAACAAACGAGAGAGCAATAGCTGACCATTAGTATCTGTTTTCGAATCTTTCGAATTTTAATCTCGAATTTTCGTAGCGGCTGCTAACAACGAAATATCTGTTTTACGTTCTAGATTCGTCTTAACGGCCGCACATAATTTAACCATTGTCAAAGATTCTGAAATACGTGTCCCGGGCAAAGGTGGATACTCTAATGAACGAAGGACGAGGTCGAGGATAAGGAAGATTCGCAAGAGCAGCAATGATCCAATCAAGCAGGTCAGCCAACCATAGCGGTAAGACGAGTGACGACCATTTATACAATCAAGTCGAGAATTCTTGAAGAGACCTTATCTTACTCTCAATTACCTTTCAGACACTGAATAAAACTATCTGGACGTCAAACCGCGTGTGGGTTCATTGTTAACGAGTTAATTTTCTAATAGAAACAAACACATAAACATATCCCTACCCAGCATCACTTCAATCCTAATGGGTTTGTCCGCCAATTCGCTTAAGGAATTCAGTCTGGATCTACTGCATCCCATAAGGACACGTGAAATGAATATTCTTCACATTTTCGTTTGTCGAGGACAAAGGATCTCACTGAAGTTACACGAAAATGAAGATACTCATGGACCACACGACTGCTCGAGGACTGTTTTTGCACTGTGCCCAATAAAAGCCAGCCAACCGTAGATGCATCGCAATAATGCGTTTCGGCGCTGTTAAAATTATATCCGCTCGACAAGCTCTTGAATAATGTTTCTCAAAGTATATCTGTATATCTAGTTGAAGGCTATCGCAAGAAATCTATATACGACATATATACCAAGAAATTGCCCGAGTGAAACTCCAGAGAATTCTATTGAATTTTATTCAAGATTCCTCGTACTCGTCCCATCGTACGAAACAGCGGCATACGAAAGATATAATAAAATACATAATACAAAGAAGGTCTGACAATTTAATAATCCCGGATCACCAGAGCAAAAGTGAATCTGCACCGGACTACCCTCGCAGTGCTAACGAAATGGTTTTGCTCATTTGTTTTTCATGCGATGGCACGGCCCTGAGCAACTGCCGCATATAGCTGAAAGAATTTCGTGCCAAGTGAAAAGATGCCTCTTAGTCCATCTGTCGTTGTAAAATATTTGAAAGAACCAGGGACTCGTTTCAGAGTAATTTATTACAGTGTTTGTATTAAAATTCATAATCATCTTTGCCAAGTTGAAGCGTGATAGATTTTAATATCTTTTACTTCTCAGTACACTCGAACCTCTTGTTCTATGGTTTGCCATAAGTTCACAATGAATTTCTTGTGTTCCAGGTCGATGTACCACACGGATCATGATGCTCAGATCCCGTGGTCGGCCTGTTGAAAACTCATATGAGTCACTATACCGTGTGTCCGAGGTTCACTGCTGCATCATATTGACTCGTGGCACCGCCTCGTGTTCGGGAGCTCAGCTTTGTATTTATAGATGACACATTTAAGCCAGAAAGCTTCGAACTATCTTTATGTCGCCAACATGCACCGCCAAGTCTCGAGCTCTTGCAATTAGGACGTCTAATTGTATTTGCAACTGGACTGTAAGAGAGACTGATAGTCTGCTGCCTTATGCGCGAATATTGGCTGTCCCTGTGTGATAATGAGATTTACGTTGCGTACGTTGAATTATATTAAAATTCTTAAACGACGATTGTCATTGGTAAATTTAATTGTTTATTCATTCTTTAGTTCGACTAAAACGATCCAGGAGAATCTAGCGCATGGACCACAATATCGACACCGTGGGCATTTAGCGTCCCGATACGCTACGAAAATAAATGCGTCGCGACGTCCTCCAGCTTTTAATAAGCCAAGCGGCCCCTCCGTGTCGTCTGCTTCCTGTAATCCGAGATAGGCTGGATGGATTTTGACAGGCTTGGTCATCGTGATTAGGACTTGAGTTTTACGGGGAAAAAAAAGTTATGCTCGTAACGTGAGAAAATACAGTGGAGATAAGAGAAGTAAAATGAGTCAAATTCATTTAGTAATAACGACCCGGAACTGACAGCCACAACGAGATAAGTCAAAGATATATTGTAACGCGTGTCGATCATCACTTAGATCTTCATAATTTTATTATTCCAGCGTCAAGTAGTTTTTTGTAAATTTATTTCTTTAATCATTTATATACAACCGCCGGCCAATCGGTGTCAGACAATATTACCATTTTTGTTTTATATTTCTACATTTTTTTTTCATCAAATTGTGAAAGAAAAAAGAAGCTAATCCGCTGTACCAGCTACCCAAGCATCTTCATCGCAGTTAACAAGGACGATCGAGTCGTTAAATCCCGGAAGAAGTCTCTGCCAAAATCCATGCCAAAAGCATCGAAGCCGTTTTGGGATTTTGCAGTAAGCGCCAAGAAGCATTTACTCCTTCGAGCTAGTAAATTAAGACGACCCGGGGCAAGTTCGTTGCCCGTGCAATTTGAACAGACACTATTATTTTACAAGCGTTTACATTGGCTTCACAATGGCCACGTTTATCGCGTGGCTTCTATATCGGACGCTGGTTTGAGGCCTTAAAAACCAAGATGTCGAAACAGCGTCTCGCTGCGAAATCAAGAAACAATGACTAAGTCATAATCTCTTTTTCTCTCTTTCTCTTTATACGTCGGATCTAGCTGGTCTAGCTTCGTGTAAATATAGACGAGCTGCCCCAATGTTTGTTTTAACGCCCCTGCCGGCATCCCAACTGGGTTTCCTAGAAATCCTACTCAATTTTACAGTGGGACGGTTAAGGATAAAAATAAAAGCAACGACGAACAAGGAATATTATCGATACCTATTATCGATACGTATTATCTAAGAGGGACGAAAGATTATCCAACGTTCCACAATAAGATTGGATAAGAATTATAGAAAAAAAAAAATCGAAAATATTCAATGTAAAATATTTACGTATAGCGTAGTAAATATTGCGACGACACCACGTGGCTCGAATTTTCGCCTGTAAATCGTGATGTTTGTGCCAAGAGTATCCGCGACCAAAAATAACTAGAAATTGAGTGTATTTTCGCAATGGCCCAGACGCGTCCATTCGGCTTTAACTGGATCCCTAACGTGACATAATCTGATCGACATGAAAATAGTCTGGTTAAAAGTTCTAAAAGGGCGTCGCATCCGATCAGCCTTCAAACTTGTTAAAAAGGAATACGGGCTGTTGAAAGTACAGGAATATACATATATATTGCTGAATCGTTTTATCGCTTCTCCACACGATATCCGTCAGAGACGGTTTCATTGGTTGGTCAATTGGTTCGGAAATGAGCAATAACGATGGCCAAGCGAGGGGTTGCTCCCGTCATTGTCATAACTATCAGTAACCAATTACTTAGACAATAAGCCAATCAGTCTTTACAGCTGATGAGTCTTATGATCGTCGCTCATGTAATGTTGATAATGATCTTATTCATTTTGTTTCATAGGCTACTCTTATATACACAAGTAATCAGGTTAAGGTGCGGATAGGCAATTGGACCCGTTGCCAACTGCTAGGGTGGCAGTTGAGTTTTGTGAGGAAGAAGAAATTTTTAAATCCGATATTCACAAAGTCACATTACTCACCATGGAGCAGTGGAAGTGTCTGGCTCATTGTGATGTCCGGTAAGGGTGTGTTGGTGCTGTAACATAAAACGAAGGAGACAAAGTCTTTGAAAATCATTAAACGGATGCGAGGGCAAGATGAGTTTTAAACAGTGACAAGAAAAAAGTGGTGGCAAGAAAGAGGGACAGGAAACAGCATCCTCGTGTGTTCAATGCTGAAAATAGTTGGACGCCGCAAAAACCGAGTTCAAAGTCGCCCTGTTCTTGGAAGGGTGGAAAGGGAAAAGGGCTCGACCATGTCGAAAGGGTTAATGACGTGTAACTTCCATGTGGGGAAAAAAATGATTTAGCAGACATAAAAAAAAAGAGATCCGCTATCAATTTACACAGCATCAATTACAGATTCAGTGACTATCTAATCTCAGAGCTCGATACAGCTATCGCTGGCACGTTATGCAACGCCGATTGAATATTAAACCTAATATTATTTCGGCACAGATTCCAAACGAAAATTTTAACGTAAGAACATGGAACGCATAAAACGTAAAATTCATAGCGTTATAAAACACACTGCTAATACTTAAGACATTGTGGAATAAGCATACCCGTTGTCTCCTTCAGGTACCATGGTGCGATCTCCGCACCTGTTACCGTTTCTAGATTATTAAAAAAAAAGGTACCTAATGGCATAATAATCTTATAACGGGTGTGCTCATTGAACGACAAATTTGCCATTTCTTTCGTTAATTTCTTTCCGCCATTTTGCGGAAAGAACGGAGAACGTATTAAGAACAGAGCGCGCATGCGCGGTACGTGCCTTTCGTTCACGCTCGAACGAGGCCTCGTCGTTTCACGCTTAAATTTGCCGCCCTTTTTTTACTACCTTTAACACGTATCGTTTTATTCTGCAGCAAACACCGTCCCGCGCGAAACCCCCCCACTGTCGATTTCTATAACATTACCAGAAGTTACTCAACGTTCTTTATGGGTATAAATGGGGTTTGACAAACCGTCATACAATCAGTCTGGTTTGCCACTAGCAAAGTGAAGGAGATATTCGCTAAAGTAACATGGCTTTCAAGGTACGAAAAATCCGACGTTTATCAGTATATATATATATTTTTTCAAAATTGATATATTTCCTTTCAGATTATCCTAGCCCTGGCTCTTGTTGCTATCGCGACTGGTGGTACTTCTGCCCACAAGGCACATTCCTTCCAGCATTACCATGGACCGGTCCATGGACACGATCAAGAAATAAGCTGGAAGGACAAGCATGGACACCATCACCATGATTACGTAGCCGAACCCCATTACAAATTTTCATACGGTGTCGAGGATCACCATACTAAGGATTTCCATGGAGCGCACGAGCACCATGATGGTAAAAAAAAATATCTCTTGTACACGAATCTTGTCGAAAGAGACAGTCTGCAAAAAATCCCCATAGATCACTGGTTCAATGTTAAAGATATTTTTCCTTTCTATCCCATAGGAAAGCACGTCACTGGCGAATATTCCCTTCACGAGCCCGGCGGCAACATCAGAACTGTCAAATACCACGTGGACAAGCATGGTTTTCATCCCGTTGTACACAACAGTGGCGGTATTGATCACCATCATTAAGTGTCGCGCCAACTGACAGTTGACCATTCAAGAATTGACTATGTTACGCATTATTATTGACAAACATCATTGTTAACCCGAGCTTGGGATTTATGTTTGAAGTTTATTAAATCGTTATACTACTACGTAAGATCGTTGACAAATAATTGATATAGACAAAAAAAAATAATAAATTTGAGTGATTTAAAAAATATATACTACAGTCAAACTCTTTCTTGGCTATAAATTTTAAGGATACTCCAACTCACGTGTTATCGTCACATGTGGCAGAGAATTTCATATCGGTAATCCTACTTTAGCTTTTTCTGTATGAGTTAAGATAAACTCACGTAACGATTACGTGACATCTGGTTGCCATACACCGATGGTCCCATATGTGTATTTTTACGCTGTTAACGTCCAAACCTCCTCAAGATGGACCCTGTCTCATATTCGTTGACAGTCCTTCCTGGTTGGGGTGTGGCTGGTATAATTGTGACGTATGGCGACAATATATTCAGAAAGGTATCCCTTTCTTAAATAAGGTTCGGATACATGGACTAAACCATATGAAGAATATAACTAATTTGTGATTCTAACGTGGTAGCAGTCAAGATGGGGTCGATAATTCAGATCCGTATAAGGTCATTAATTTTGTTATATACAAATGTAAACGTAAAGAGTCTGCAAGGCATATGTAAAGTGCATGACACTTGATTTTACACTGTCAAAAAATACGACTTCAGAGCGAAAGGACATGACTAAGGAACATAGGAAAAAAAAATAGTAAGCATACAAATAGTCTGCGCAGCGTCTGAACTCCGTGTAAAAAAAAAAGAATGGATTCTCTTCATTTTTTTCACAGACTCCACGATGGAAATAGCAAACTTTGTGTGGTCGTCGTGAGCGCCTGCGAATTTTACTTCAGCGTCGAAAGGACGAGTTGTCGCTGAATCAGAAGAATTGAATGTCAAGTGAATACCCGTGCTCCCGTGTAATGGTTAAAAATGTGAAAAATTTATCCACCGCCAAAAAGAAGTTGACTGGAAGAATGCGAAAAATGTTAATTGTCCGAAAGTAAAAAGAAAAGTCTCCTTAACAAAGTACCCTGACTTCCAGTCAAGAGTGGGACTATCGGTACAACACGCCAAGCTGGTAAATTTTTGTACGAGGTCCGATACGAGAATTCGTGGGTTACGAAATCGCGTAACCCGGAAATCTGGAAATGCGTTGGCAGAGTATCAGGGAGCTAAAACAGAAAGGCAAACCTACGCGTGTGTAAGGGTGCACGTAAATAGGCATGCGTGGACGGTGTGTAAGTTTTGTGAACGACAGACGAATTTCAAGAGAAGCTCGGAAAGGGCGAGTTCCGTGAAGAGAATAGGGGAAACGACAAGAAGCTCAGGAAGACCGAAGAGAGTACTGCGACGACAGAAGCGACTATAGGAAATAGAGAAAAAACAGATCTAATTTGTTTCCGAGGGAGACAACTCGCGCGTACCTGGTCTTCACCGTGTGGAGTATCGTCGTATAACCCCGACCAATCCCGATGCAGAGTTCTCGGAATCTTCGCGCGGGCTTATTTAGATGATCCAAAGGGATAAAAAAGCTCGCGAGAGCAGCGCCTCTACAGGCGGCCGAAATAGAATCAAACACCGACAGATGCAGCGAGAATACCGATTCTGCCTCTGTCCTCTTTGGTTGATACTTTTTCTTTTTAAATCTTAATCCTAGCACTTTCTTTACGACCCTCTAGAAGCCCACGCTCCATCACTCCTTTCGGTCGGGGAACACATTGGCTAGTGCGTCAATTGCCACGATGAGTAATCGCGGACGTGCGATGGACCACGGAAAACAATGCAGAGTAAAATGCCTAAAAATGTAAAGCTGACGTTGCATTTTAGGAGAAATATTTTCTTTTACATCTTTCACGTATAACAAAGTCACGTAAGAATTTATGTGGATCAGTTGGCTCAGCGATGAAGAATTAAAAATACCAAAACATGGTGAAACAGAAGATACGCCTTTAGGATAGGGAAAACGAAGAAGCAAGCGGACGAGGTACACGTGTCCGGGGTCCCTAAAGGGTGCGAGAAAGTCCCCTAAAAATAGTCCCCTAATTGCACCCCCGTCTTCAAGAACGACACTGTATCCTTTCTATTCGTGACGTTTTATTCATAATTTATTACAGGGTGAGACGGTTGAGAATCAAGTGAGACTAAAAAAAGATAAGCCAGCATCATCTTGATGAACGTAGGTGTCATTAAATGATGGTCGTGCAACGCCGAAAATTAGTCAATTATCTCCGTTCTCGGTGGCCAGGCTTAAAAAACCTAGAAGGCTGTATCAATCGTGAATGGTCGCAAGGAGCGATCGAGGATGAGATAAATCATTTAAATCATTCGTGAAAATTAGGCGTCCTTCGGACGAAATAATAAAAAATTATCAACAATCTTATCATCGTGTGCAACATACATCCGACGTGATGCGCTTCACGCTGCGGCGAGTATAAAGAGGGTGTAGGTTCTACGATTGACCCAAAGGTGACGTCACTGGCAAGATGGGGGATGCTGCAAGCAATCAATAACCATCGTAGCCAGCAGAGTCGCGAAGCCCGTATCTGTCTGATACGTCAGAATTAGAGGAAATGAAAATTGTCGTAGTAAAACAAAATTTGCTTCGCTCGTTGGCCTTCATTAGCCACGTGCATCCTCTGACGAAAAACGCTATAGTAAAATAGAAAGTAACTATTCATCGCCATTGACACGGTACTGGGATTCTATATGTCTGAATTAAAAATATACGTTCTGCGCAGGACACGTACTTATCGTTAGGGCCAAGGCTTAGAATGGTAAATACAGTAAAACTGGTAAAACCCATAGTTAGTATTACCAGACAAGATTATATAGTAAGTTCGTGGAAGGACTTGCAAGAGTTTAAACCCAGGGAAGATACGGCGTACGTGAGTACACGTATGATTCAGATAGTAAACAGATCAAAAGGGCGGCTTACGATTCGAAATGATAAGAGTTAAGAAGGCAGATTAGTTTACAGGAGAAATTCGAAACGAATTCCAGGCCGATGAGAGAAACCGATAATATTATTGGTAAGCTTGGATTCTTGTAGATTAAGAAAAACGACATGGCCACCTTAAAAAATAATATGTTTATTAATCATCGTGTGTGTGAATAGCATTTATCGTTATGCAAGTCAAAACATGGACAAACGTAAACCAAGTGGTACCAACAGAGCCATCCATTCTTAACGTACAGAGTTTCAGCAATTAACAGGACGCTAAGTGAATTAACTGGTAGTTAAACTGTTTAAACAATTAGTTCCTCTTTGTTGCCTTTGTTTACTGCACTCATTGGCTGTATCACATATGCATGCACGTGGGAGTTCCGTGGGCGAACTACTTTTTTTCACATGAATGCACTCGTCTAATCAGGTCAATGACGTTTCTGTAATTATGAAATACAATTGAATCCTAGGGAATTTCTTTTCTTCTGTTGCTTACCTTTTAAAGGGACTATAAGCACTGCCCCAAACGCTCGTACGTGTTGGCGAAGCAGGATTATTTTGACTCTGTCCAGAATATCCGTATCCGCCGAAAAACATTTTGACGTATTTTCAAACTTCCCGCCAAATGTTTAATGCAACCTTATACTAAAAGAAAAACTTAATACTGTGTACACTTGTAACAATTAAACACTTTGGCACTGTCAATATCCGTACTGAACTAAAGTACGAATCAATGAAGGAATAAAAGTTGTCTTTGACTTATTGCGAATGTACTTTTCGATATGTCTTTATGATATTTTGGACCGGTCACTTTTTCAAAATGTCTACCTGTCAAACTGTCTTCAATAGCATTGGGACACGTGCACGTGAAAATTGTTTTTCATTCGAAACAGTCACTGCGCACATGTGTTCTGGACCGATCAATTCAGATAACTCTCGTTTAAGATGAAACCAGATGATATCACACGTACACACTAGAAGCGTAAGCTTATTTTTATAAAATGCATATACGCATTGTATATATATACACATATAAATTACGATTAAATGTACGTTGCAAATCAGTCTCTCCTATCAAACCAATATAGTCCTTGCGTGTGTAGATCCCTTAAACGTATTCCTATATAGTCGGGCAATGCAGTTTGCGCAATTTCAGCACATATGAGTACATACGTGGATACGCAACAGTCACTCACAGTCACTCGCGCAAATATTACACAGGATTGTCAGAAGATTTAGAACGTCATTCGTTCCGCAACTTATCCTTTTTCACCATTTTCTTCAAGAAAAATAATCTTTTCTTAACACATGGTCTAGACAGTCCCATTGTAATATCAAACGTACAGACAAATCTGAGAAAAATAAAAGGAAATGCCAATCTTGCCGTTGAGCGTCGCGACGCCTCGTAACATGAGACGCGAGAAAACAAAAGGAGAATAGGCCGATTCGATCTTGCCAATAGATTTTTTGGACACTTTTCAAGTATTTTTAGCCGCGTGGAAAAAAACGGGAGCTCCAAGCTGCTCGGCGGACTTGAGACGACTAGCGGCTGCTGCGTGGGTAACCCGGCTTTGCTTTGCCAGAGATTTACTATGGCGTCCGTTAGGGGATGGAAGAGTCCCTTGAAGAGAGGGGTAGAGACGAGAGGGCGTGGAGGTATAAAAGCGAAATAGTATAAGACGTACGTAGAGGGGAACCAAGCTAACATAAAGCCGAAACGGGGCACACAAGCATCGATCAGGGGGTCAGTGTTTCTCAACTTTAGATCTGTTAATACTGAAAAAAATGATATTGTGAGATGTAAATAAGAATTACGAAAAATAAGGGATTTTAAAATAAAATAACTTTACCTGAAACGTGATTAATTGGAAGACATTTTTTCTACTTAAATTTGGTAACGTCAAGCCGACGATGCTTTGCATTATTCTTAACACAGTCGTATGCTGATCTTATAGGCAATGATTGCCGCTACTACGCTGCATAACCCTTGACCTCGCTGAAGTAGATAGGACGTTAAAGCAAACATTAAGTCACGACTAGTCACCAATGAAAACGATAGCGTTAAAATGGCATCAATGTCTGTCATGTTTATCGTTATCACTGCGAGTTGTTCACGCTTTACTATTACTAGGAGGCTAAACACTTTGGCAGGATTCTAAATTCAGTTTTGTTCTTTGTACGCTAAGGTAATTCCAGTTACAGGTATAAAGTATAACTGTGTACATTGTTAACATTTGCCAAGGGGATTTTATAACTGTACTATCACCTTATTGTAGTTTAGTGCTAGTGAGTGTCATTGTGTTGGGAATATTAATGATTTCTATTCAATAGTACGCATTCGATATTCAGCCTGGGCAATCATGTGGGACGCAGATTGTTTTTCTTTTCGTTTAAAAAAAAAGCACGTGTCACGCACGTGTTGAACTTTTCCGGATGTCAAGCGGAATTTCATGGTGGCTCTGGTGGTCCATAAACTAATGTTTTGTGATCATTTTGTTTCCTGTCTATAATCACACTTGAGTATTTATCCATTTTGATATTTCGTTATAAAGTCATAAGTTAATTATATAACTTACTGCATTCATAAACATTAATGCAAGGTAGAAAACCTTCTTGAACAAGTACACGAGTCCTTGCAATAAAATTTTATAGTTTTACAGTAGTAATTATACATATATACTTAGTCCGTTATTATCATTGGCTGTATAAACGAACGTGCACGAATGCACGTGAAATATTGGAGAATAATATACAACGAGAATGCAACATAATTATTTTTAGCATAATACAAGAAATTCTCAAGTTCAGGTAATTTCGTCAACCTTTTTCATTACATTTCTGAACAAGTTTATTCTGTTATATTAATAGCCAAATTTCTCGGGTATTAGTGGTATTAACCTTTACTGGACAAACGTAGTATAGGTACGGATCAACGCGAGAAACATGCGATTAGATTATTAGCGTTAAAAATACTCTGTACGCTAAAGGTTAAAGGAGGATATCTCCTGAATATAAATGCTGACAATTGATGCAGGTCCTATAAAAAAAAAGTGGTAACTACATGGGAAGGGTTAAAATAACGGTAAAATGTATCTTACATGTCATAGCAGTTGATCGACACCATTGTGTCGTCCGGGAAATCCACCATTGTTTTACGATTCTTAAAACCGACCAAGTATTACAATACAAAACTTATAATCCCATTAATGATTTCGGAGCACCTCACGTCACGTAAAATTTCACCGTGTTTCTAGTGTAAACCGTCAACAGTTTGAACTATGTTTCACGATGCTGCCGCACGGCGCGCTGGTTTCAAGTGTACCTGATTGGTCAACCAGTAGTAGGGTTGTACAGTGCAGCAGATTCCCTAGATATTGTAAAAGAAAAATACTATATTTACCGCGTCAAAATTGTGATCATTGTCAGGTGTCACTTGACCCATCCGTCTGAAGCTTCTTAAAGAATTTTTGATGATTACTATTTGATCAAGACTTAATTAAGAATATAAGTATAATCAAACAAAACAATATGGATTATATGATTATAACCTCAAAGATGTCCATAGCAATCGGCTTTCTATACTCGGGGGCTCGATTATGAATTTTTATTTTTGTAAAATTACGAAAAGTCAATGATTGTAAATCAATGACACGATGAAATCTAAAGAAAGTAAATAAAAAGATTGACCAAAAATTGTTCACTTCTTGGAAATGGAAGCCCGTGATCCAGCCATTGAAAGTACTCAGAATCGTATTGGAATTTGTTCCAGAATTGCAAATGTCCCTAGATATTGACACTTGGAATTGGTCAGAATGTAGGAACTCCAAAGATATTTCTGAAAGTTGAAATTCCCGTTACACATAATGCAAGAATCTGTGAGAACCGCAGCCCAATTAACACTTGGCTTGATGATCTTCGGCCTGAGTAATGTTTTAGCTTTCAGTCTGATCTACGTTATAGTGTGGTTATTACTAATTCAGTCTGGAATAGCGATTTGCCTCAGGCTCAGTATTTGTTAGGTTCGACCTTGGCGCCTCCATTTCGTCAGAGCGTGCTCAAAAGCCTCTTTTTCTCATCGTTAAAAAGCCACAGAGTCTGGCGCTTTAGTCGCTACGTGTGCCTTCGTTACAAAGTAATCTATATAAATTGGAAGCCGGTTTTCCTGGAGGCTTGATAGTGCTATACGCACAAATGAATTGTTATCTGTATTCCCAACTGGACGTACAGGTGGACTTCCAGTGATTCACTTTCGCTCTGGTTCCACCGTACGGGCGCGTGACGTTGACAACTCTAGTACTAGCTAGGAGCTGTCATCCAGGATAGTCTTGCCAAAATTACGTCATGTTCGCCAGTCTCAAGAACAAAATTCGCGAGGAAATTGGCAGCGACGTATCTACTGTTGTGAGAAATGCCGGTACCATACGCGGGGTTAATACGAAACATCTGTCACAGGTAGTAAATTAGTTTTGTGAATACCAACATTGACTTGTGCATTACATGCACTTTGCATGTAATGTTTGTCTATTAAGTTCATTACTGCTAAGTTCCTAAGAGATTGGTTTCCATTCCTTTATCTCTATTCTTAAGATGTCTTATTTACAATAATTTCATTAATGTAATAGAAGTGATTATTCTTTATCGTAATTCTCATATCTTTCTCCACCATTCTGCTAGGCTGGTTCCACGAGCAGTATCAGTGGTTCCCAAATATCACTTGATGGTTCCCGTGAAGGTAGTTCCCCCGTACCTGCAGTAAATTTGAAAAGGGAGAATAGTTTTGAAGTAAGACATTGCAATGACACGCAGCAATCTGGTAAAGATATCAAGAAGTTTGAAATTCAGGAGGATGAGTGCCATAAGTCAATACAGAGGAAGGAGTTCAAACCAAGCAAAAAGATAGAAGAGAATCTGATAGTGAATGTTAAAGAAAATGTTAACGAGCAAACAAGATCACGCGATAAAGAAAGATTAGAAGACGAAAGGAAAAATATTGAAGGTGGAAAGAATGAAAAGATTAAGAAAAGTGAAGAGGACCAGAGGACCAATTTATTGGATAAAGAAAAAGCATGGAAGAAGACAAAGGAAGCTAATAAAGACAAAGCAAAATTGGAAGAAGAGAGACAGAAGGCTGATAGTGCCAAACAGACCTTAGAATTCGCCTTACGTAGTGCAGAAGGTATTAAAATATTGAGAACATCTTTTTATCACATGTCTTGTTTAAATTAATCAATATCATATACAGCCAATTGATTTTAAATAACTTATTATTGGAACAGAAGGTGGTTTAATAATAGCTTGATTAAATTCCAGAGTACAAAAGAAAGCTTTACACTTATCAAGAAGAAACAGAACTGTTGGAAGGCTTTCAAACACAAGAAATGGCCAAAATTAAGCATCTTGTAAGTTCAATAACGATTTTACATTTTCATGGACATGACACACAAATTTTTTATAACAATTTTGCAGTTACTCGCGAAGGAACAAGAAGCTCAAGAAAAGACGCAACAACTAAAAGCTGCCTCATCAGAGATTGAGAACCTGAAAGCTGAAGTGTCACGTCTGAGGCGTTATGAAGACGAATTGAATAACGTGCAGGTGAGTAATATATTTACGACTCATGAATCACCATTGGTGAACTATGGCACCAGTGTGTTCTCTTTTATTTGGGTATATCACTTTTTTTAATTTTTATTTATGAATTTTTCTGGAGCAATAACTCATCGTCTATATAATGGTATCCATAAAATCAAAATCTACGAGAACCACAAAAGTGACAAACATAAAAAATACACATCTGACCACGAAATTTTGGAAAACATGTATTCTTGAACACGTAGAATCCTGCATGATAGTAAGCTAGATTTTGTTTGCCCATATAAAGTGGTAAACCAAAATTTTATTTGTCCCATGACATTGTGCATCAGTACATAGGATAAACCGTTGTCAGTGACAATATAATAATATGTTCTAACTATCAGCTGATAGTTACCATTAAATATGAGTTGACCTACCTAGAACTAAGAATGCTTCTTTATTCAAAAAACAAAAAATCTCATAATTTTCTAATTTATAAGTGTTTTTCAGCATTACCACTTGAATATCGCTTTTTGTTTCGTCACAGTTCGCTAGTTTTTCTACTTCTGCACTTTTGTTTTATTTTCTTTATTTTTTAAAATTCTCACACGCACAACAACACACATACACACGCTGGACCTCACATTATGAGTCTCTCTAACTGTGATGGCATACTGGGAAACTTCATAGAACCCCGGTGGTGTTCCATAGCTCTGGGAAAACATCGTGCGTGCCTTTTTACGTAGTACTTCTTTTATCTTTCCCTTTTTTTTTTTTATTGAATTAGTACCAAACTAAACGCGGCTTGGGCTTAAGTCTGCTCCACAATTGTAACTCGAGCGGTAGTTCGAAAGTTTCGCGGTTTTCAACATGTAGAAAAGAGTTATGGAACGTGGGCAAAGTTTAGTGCAAAAAATATAAAATAAAAGAACGTGCAAGCGTTTTGAATGCGTTGAAGAGAAATCGCAAAAAAGAGAGACTCACGTTTCTTTGAAAGAAACGGGAAAACGCCGGAGACAGAGATTAGGCGGTATTATCCGCTAATTTGCTGCTGCTACGGCTGACGCTAGAGGTACGTCTTTAAGGCTTAGCCGCATTTCTGCTAGATACTATATATACTTTTTTTTAAATAACATATACTATATCATAATACTTACATTTACTGGTTTAATGGTTAATATTGTTACTAAGTAGTACCGTTAAACTCGATGCTTATGCTTTTCACATGGAATATCATTCTCATGCAGCTGAAAAAGTCACTGGAGGCAATAAAACAATAAAATTCAATAACGAAATAACGCTACAATTAATCATAGCATCTAGTAAATTATCATTTAAAAAATGGCAAAACATCATAAACTTTGCTTTTTGCTTATTTCTAGTGCATTATATGTATGACATTGGTGTTTGCGTCGTAATCGCATTGAGAGAGTTTTACGTGGGTTTATTCCTACTAATAACAATGGCTTTTGAAATTGTAATTAAAGTTTGTTTAAGACTATGAGATGTTTATCATTCCCAGCATAATATTCTGTAACGTATAAACTTTTTCAGGACGAGATGGAAATACTGCGACATTCAACCCAACGTGAACGGGCTCAATTGTCCAGCCAATTGGCGCAGACTGAAGAAGAAGTTCGACACTTGAAGGACAAACTTTTTGTATTAGAACAGAGACTTGCTTTACAAAGTAACGATCAGGTTACAGTTGATGAGAGAATAGCCGAGTTGATGAGGGAAAGGACGCTTTTGGAACGTAAACTAGAGGAAACCCATTTTCATTTGTCCGACATAAAGACGAGTTGGTCCGGCAAGATTTCCAGCCTGGAGACTCAAGTTGGCCGACTGAGTCGTCAGGCCGGCGAAGAAGGTCTTGAGAGAAGACGCGTGGAACAAGAGAAGGAAGTTTTGGCAGCGAGGATAAAACAGCTTGAGGCGGAAATAGAGGTGAACAATGTTGTTATGGCGACTAAAGACGCGAAGCTTTTGCGCATGGCTGAAGACATCGACGAAATGGCTACCGAACTGAAAGAACTCCGGTCTAATGTTGATTTCGAAGTTGAGGAGTTTAAGCAGCAAATCGTGAGTTACCGCGACACACAGTGATTGTCATGCATGTATCTCAGGGACGTTAGAATTTTTCATTAAAGATTTTTAAAAATCTGTTTCATTTAACGAGCCCCCCTCCCCCGAACGATCTCTTAGATCTCTGCGCCACGAGCGACCTCTGACACCCTGCATGAATGATCTTCTATGGAAGATCAATATCTGCAAGGAAGACGATCCTTTGTTCCTTTTATTTTGTCTTTATGTGAAGAACATCACAGTGGTTTTATTCTTTGGGCAGTTATGATAGTTTGGTATATTATAGAGGTTTTTTTTCTCTCTATGAAGTTTGCGCCTGACGAAGTTTTTGCGGACAATTTGCATGCCTCCTCTTGAAGATGCTTGGATGCCGAACGCACAGATTTCCTTTTCCTTTTTTTTTTGGTATCTAATACAATATTTTGATATCTGCAATGCTACTTTCTAGTAATTAATATTTTTGGCTTTTATAATTCTTTTTGGTCTTATCTTTTTCACTTATGCATGTGGTAAATTTCAACGATTCGCGTGATGAACGAGAGAAAGCGTTAAGGAATGACAACGGATGAGAGTGTAGTGTGAATCGGGACCAAACAGTAGAGACGGCCTTTTTGCCATAGCTGTTAAACAGTATATTCTTACCCGTTCGTTTATCGTTAAATTAGCCAGTACATTGTAGTAATAATATTTTTATGTACTGTAGCATCTTATGTATACACTTTATTTATGGAATAAAGAGTAAAAAGAAAAAAGACACATTTTACTTGTACTTATTTTTTGCTCGTTTCAGAAATATATTCATTCATATATTCCCAAGCAGCTTCTTATCTACACGCCACTTACACTTCTTTCAGGAATTTTCGAAATTACGCGCGCACCTATACGCCCTCATGACTGATTTTTGATTATCGTTATGTTGCTGTATATATTAGCACAGATACTAATTAGGTGGCAAACACAGTAATGTACAGTAACGCTAATGCTTTTGAATTTTTAATTTTTTTTTAATATCCGACAAAAACTAAAAAAAGTGATTAAAAATAAAAGTGGGTACACTACTGTTACTTTTAACACGAAGTGTCGCATTTTACACAATTAGTGTATAAATCCTTTTTACCCAACTGTGAATTTTCAATCGACAGGAATCATCGTCCCGGGAGATCAAGCAGCTGAAGACTGAACTGGAGGAGACCAGTGCAAAGCTCACATCAGCCACATCGGAAGTTGCGCATCTGCGACTTTCGTTCGAAGGTGAAAAGTCGAATAACTCGTCGTTACATTTGGAAGTTGCTCGGTTACGTGAAAATTTGGAAAGTGAACGAACTGCCACGGCCACGCTAAGAGTCTGCCTCGAGAAAGAAAGGAACGAAAAGGATGGAGCATTGCTGAGGAACGCCCAGGTATCACAGGACATAGAAATGGCTAAGCACGAGAGCCGCAGGCAAGAAGTCGAGAATGTGGAACTGCAAAATAGACTTGAGATTCTCGAGGACACTCTCAAGAGTAAGGGCAAAGAGGTCGACGATCTGTCGAGGGCTCTTGAGGAGTCGAGGAAGAGGATGGATGAATTGGAGGAAGCCGAACGCAGCCGAGAGCGAGTTGAAGGAAATGAAAAGATGCTGAAGAACAGTTTGAAGGACATGGAAGAGCAGTTAATCGAGAAGACAAAGGTAAAATTTTTGAAATTTCAAGATAACAAGCAGCTTCTTTAATTTCTCTTTGTCCTACAGACAATAAAAGTTCTGCAACAAAGATTAAGCGACATGAAGAAGACTCTTCAACGAGAATTGAGGGTGCCTTCCTCTTCTTTGGACAGTGACGCGGAACCATCTGCGGCCATTTTGAGTCCCAGTTCATCAAAGACTGTTACAGCCAAGCAGAGTAACTCAAGAGAGGACGATGTCAATTTTAAATACCTCAAACACGTCTTGATAAAGTTCCTAACGAGCAGAGAGTACGAAGTAAGACATTCTATAATTGGTTTTTGAAGATTCAAACAAAAGGTATGTGAACTATACAATTTTCTGTCGTTTATTCCAGGCGCTGCATTTAACCAGAGCTGTTGCGACGCTTTTACACTTTTCTCCCGAAGAAGAGCGACTCCTTCAGGAGACTCTTGAGTGGAAAATGTCCTGGTTTGGTACTCGTCCAAATTTAGGCATCGGGCAAACGGCCAAAGCCATACCACCCAGCTGATAACAAGGTAAATTACATGCCGGCATTTAACGTATCACAAAATGGTGGCAACAGAGAAAGGTTGACGTTCGTTTCCGCTATGACAAAAATAGCCACGAGAAACATGAGCGAGTGAAAAAAGGTCATCATTGTTCCCAAGAGGTGAAACAATGAAACTCCTCAAATAGTCAGTATTTCTAGATTGTATTTAACACGCGAATAGTACACAAAGTAATTCTGTGCAAAACGTTTATTTCCTTTTCTTCCTTAAGGAAAAAGTATCAAACGTTCAGAAGAAAAAGAAGCGATAGAACAAAACTATCGTTCGCGTTGATCGCGCTCGTTTGATTTTCACGTGTGGAAAATCATTGTGCCTAGATCTTTATTACTCCAAATAAAATTAAAGGACACCAACATTATAAGATTCTGTGACATTGTTGTAAACGATCAATTAAAGCATTCCATATTTAACGAATCACCATGACTGCCTGCTGTTTACCAATTAAAAACCAGACTTTATATTAAATGAAAATTATTTTATCAACGGGTAGTTAAAATAAGTATAAATCCGTTAAACTTCGTAATCCCGAGAAAATTCGAGTGTTTAAACTGTCTTTATTTACATCCAACAATTCTTGTTTTTCAACAGATCACTCACGACATTCAGTCTTGCATCTTACACACAGCGACATCCAGTGTCCTATCAAGTGAATCTTAAACTTCCTCGCCCTGTCGTTCATTATCGTGCTCACTTAAGTAATAAATTAAGGGACGAGATTCGATATTTTCTCACACCTCTCGGAGCAAGGCACACGACACGACATACACTTTCCTTTCTTCATCTTTTGTATTTCTTATTCCACAATTTATTGAAAAATCATTGAGCCACGTTTCTTTAGCTAGTTGATACACGCATCCATGAATTTTCATAAATATGCAGTTGAACTTTGTTTCACTTAAATAACAAATCCTTCAACAATTGAATAATAACCAAGTTCATCGAATTTTCTATTACCATTTTTCCATTGATATCTTTCATCTTTTTTTTTTTTAATCCAATCGGATCGGTCTTCCGCTGATCCCCTTCTCTCCCCATACCGAAGCTCCCTTAGAATCCCTCCCCTCTATAGTCGCAGATCGTCTATAATATATTTGTTTATATTTATGTTACACGTAATCTAAAGTGCGTGAACACGTATTTCGTACATAATTACGATTGTATGTATATGGATGCGCTATTACTCGCAAGCAGATTGCACACACGATATACATGTGAGAGAGACACCACCACGCGTTCTGTAAGGATTCCATTTTTTTTTTGGTTCACTTATTCGACTAGAGTAGAAACATAAATAATTAGTCTACGTGTAGTTACGCCGACGTAACGTTAATTAGCATCGTTGCGTTGTTCCGAACTACGAAAGATGCGGTAAGAAGTTTTAACACTGCCAAAGGACGGCGTTACATACAGTAAAGAGATGAAAAACGATAGGAACGATAATAATAGTTATCGATAAGAAGATGAACAGGAATGAGATGTTCGACCGGCACGTACCAGGCATCCGAGTGGCCGTAAGACTCCGGGCTTTATTACGAGTATAATAAATTCCTAAAAATGCTAAGTTCGTACTAACGATTACCGAGAGACAGCTCGATTTTTATTTTACTTTGTATTTTGTTCATTCTTCTTCCTTATTCTTTTTGACGCCTTCTCCACTTGGTTTAGTTTTTTTTTGTTGTGCATGTCCCGTTGACGAGATTCATCAAGGCTGTTGTACATACGTCGCGTGGACATCATCCTCAAGGACTTATGTTATTTCTTTGGTTTTTATTTGTTCATGGAAAGATAATCCACCGTTTTCTTTTTCAAAAATTTTTTGTTTCCCTTTTTCTTTGATTCTCTGTGTTCGACGGCCGCTGCATTTTTTCTGACTTCTCGAGACCTTCTTACCGCGATCCTATGAACTATCGGTAGTACGTAATGGGAACGCTACTTAAATTGAACTTCACGCGAGACTGACGCCATTACAGTTTTGCAGAGCCCGAAATGATCTCCTCGTAGAGCTCGGGCGTAACTTCAACGTACTCTTTGTTTCCAGAACGAAAGTACACTTTGTCCTGGATCTTGTTCGGATCGAAGCCTTCCTTCTGCAGATTGATCTTCTTGAGCTTGAATGTACCAGTCATCTCTAGCTCCTTAACGATCCTCAGGAAGATGGGACGTGCGTAGGACGGGAGTGCTTTATCGAGACCTTCTGCGAGAGCTTTGAAGTCCAAGAGACTGTCTGGATCCACAATAGCCGCCATACCAGCCTTTCCCTCCATTCCGGGTACCTTTTTTAAAGGAAAAACGAAGACAATAGATTTTGAGCAATTTTACAACAAAAATTTGTATTCTACGTCAAAAATATGACGTTCAACTTTCCAATTGTAAATCACTCTGGTCAGTATTTTCTAAAATTTCTATTCTTGTCTTGTAATTTTTTTTCGCGATTAAAAACGTCTTTCACTGGATACAAACGATATTTAACACTTAGTGTTATCGATATGGGGATTAATGGATTTTGATTCTTCTTTTATTTCGACCTACCGGAACGCCATAAACTGTTGCATTTCTGTGACCAGCAACGTTGCTGACTATACCCTCAACTTCAGCTGTTGCTACATTCTCACCCTTCCATCTGAAAGTGTCTCCCGTCCTATCTTTAAAATAGAAATATCCGTACTCGTCCTGGCTCAGAATATCCCCTAAAATAATGTCACAATTAAAAAAAGTTTTTCATAAAGAAAAATAACTTTTTTCCATTTTAATTACCAGACAAGAAAGCTTTGTCTCCTTTAGTGAATACATTCTCTATCGTCTTCTTCTTTGACGCCTCCTTGTCCGAGTAACCGTTAAATTCTCTAGATGCATTTCCTTGTTTTATAAGTCCTATCAACATTCCTGGTTCATCTACACACAAGGAAGAAAATAATAAAAATAATAAACCGTATCAATACAGTGTTGTGGTTTATACGAGACTTACTGGTTTCCGCTCTGATACAAAATCCATCCGCTCCTCTGATTGGCTCGCAAGTCTCAGGATTGACGCGAATAATTGCTACTGGATGTAGAGACTTTGGTAAAATCGAAGGCACAAAGCCAACAGCACCGACAGTATTATCTACGTTGACTATGAAAGAAAAGAAAATAATTAATATCAGATCGATCAATTCCCATAATTCCGATAAACACTCACCAATATTAGTATTGCCCTCACTCGATCCATAAACTTCATTCACCTGTTCGATCTTAAATCGATTAACAAAGTCTTGCCAAAGTTGTGATCTCATTCCATTTCCCACCATTAATCTCACAGGATGTGCTGTATCTTCCGGTCGCGGTGGAGCTGACAGCAAGTACCGACACATTTCTCCAATATATTGAGCTACCTAATAAATGAACGATACACAGCACAATAATTAATACACTCTTCAAGATCAAAAATACTATAACAATTAATATCACATCAATAATACATACCGTACAATTATATTTAATACAATCCGTCCAATAAGCAGAAACGGAAAATTTTGTTCTGAGAACGCTAGGAATTCCTTTGACCAGTGCACAACCAGTTCCTACCAGTCCACCAGCCATATGATATAATGGTAAAGGATTGTACATAATATCACTATTTGCCCTAAGACCAAGCATATGATAAGTCGCTACCATGACCAGGAGATACCTAAAGAAAAAAAAAACAGTGAAGATAAAGTGTAAAACAAACCAGAAAATTTAGCCTAGACTCATGGGAATAGTGGCAGCTCTAATCCCATTCCCTCGACTATTGTGGGGCGTCCCTGACAGGATTATGGATCGCACGTTATGTCCAAGTGCTCTACCGTTACATAATTGAACGTTACCGTCGGATACATAAAAATGTCATTTTGCCAAGTACGAAAAAAAACAACTAACGTCTAACCATTGCTCGGCCTCCTGTTTCAACACTACCCATATACGCCCTGGTCAATATCCTTTGAATAATGAAATTGTTTCGCCTATCAATTATCTATGGCAGTACATAGACGCGATATTTGACTCTGAAGATATATATAGTTATAGGCATATACCTTGAGTTTGGCATCAAAGCTGCCTTAGGTAATCCAGTAGTACCACTTGTATAAATGTATAATAAATTATCCCGATATCCAGGTTCTTCATTCACTACTGGTTGACTCGTTCCAGCTTCAGACAATAATTGATCCAGGTTCTTTACACCGGCTGATAATTCATTAGGATTTCCACCGACTTGATAACGATCGACTCCTTGGATCTGATCTGCAATCTCATCGACAGCTGAAAATAACAAGATCAATTGATCACAACATTTTAGGCAAAGGATATGAGGCCTAGTTCATCTTTTTTTTTGGTCTTTACATTTTTATTGTAATTTGGACTCTACCTGTAGCCAATTCACTGGCGTAGATGATACTCTTTACTTTGGTGATGTTGAAACAGTGAATCAACGGTTGCATACGGAGATTTGTGTTAACCAGGGCCGTCACAACGCCGAGTTTACCTAGTCCCAACCACGTGGCCACGAATTCGGGCCTGTTGGGCATCATCAAGCCCACTACGTCTCCCTTGACGTATCCAGCATTTTGGAACACCGAAGATATCCTGTTGCTGTATTGATCTATCTATAACGCATTACAATTGTATAATTCTACGATTATCATTGTTGCCAACTTGGAAATAGAGTGGATTGAAAATATTTGTAGAGTGCGTTGAATAAAGTAAATAAAGAACACTGAGATTACATTATCTATTGAACATTATGTAAATTTCCACATAAATATGACTTTAGTATAGAACTATATGCTTAATCGCGTGATACGATAGCAGACATACTGTACGTGATACTTTATAGAAATGCACCATTCCATTGCTTTTATTTGGTAATAAATAGCCTTAGTCATTTTATTTTCGGAATAGTCAATTTTAATATGCAAAGTGGGACTTACATCTGCATTTGTCCATATACGACCCTCGAAGATGAAGCATGGCTTGTTCGGATAAAGTCGGGCCCTCTCGGCAAAAATCTTGGTCACTGTCGTGTTGTTTCGTACGTATCCTCGAGTTTCCAGATCGGCGTTCACGTAGCGATAAAGAAACCTACAATCGGTCGACGAAACGTCAGAGCCAACGCCATAAGAAGCCGCCATTTCCGAAGCAAATGGCTAAATTTAAACTCTGCAAAATTCTCAGTCTACCACGCAGTACAGCAACGTCATTTGATTATTCGCATCGCGAGGTCTTTTTAATCTACCGTTATTGGGAAAGAATAGAAAATTTAAATAGCGCCTGCTTCGAGATATTCATCACTGTTGTTTCGTATGCTGTTTTTTAGGCCCTTTTAAATTATCCTTTTTCTTTCTTTCTTTTTGTACTTGTTTTCCCACCGTTTAGATACTATTCTCGACGGTACACACACGACGGCACGGAACTGCTCTTTCATTATTCCTGGGAAGGCAGCAGCGTGTATCTAAAATATTCATGCGAAGGACGGAAGTATTACGTCGTGACCGAGAGAATCGGAGTTTTTAGTTGCGTTGTTGCCGTAAAGAAGAACGCAGAAAAAGGTCATCGTTACCTTCCATATTTATCGATCAACCTCTTTAATGAATTAGGTATTCTCTCTGTATGGTAAATTTCACTCGGCCTATTATAAGGTCCTCGTTAACTGTCTTCTTCTGCTAATGGCATTTTAATGTTAAACCGATAACGGCGATGAAAACTTTAAAACTCTACCTTTTAATATTTTGGATAACTCTTGCGACGATCTAAATGGTTTTTATGAAAGTTCAAAGCGTTTCGTACAGTTTGTTTTCATTTAACTGCATCAATCGAATTTACGAGTTTCTTAAAATCTTGTATTTTTACTTCTGATTTATCGCGGCACCGACTGATTATTTTATCGTTACTTGAAAAATAATTAACAAGCACGTACGTGTCAATGGCTTCAGATTAAAATACGTCAATTATTATATTTACAACGGAACAGTATTTGAGATTAGAAATCCGCCGCTCAAAGTCCACTTGATTTCGCAATGTATTCTTATGACGATTATGACAAGAGTTAATTTGTCTGCGAAACAAACGTAAATCGTCTCACGATTCGTAATCCTTCAATTTATAAATAGAACAAATTTTAAACAGAAGTCCAACGGAAATGTAATAAAATTAAATTCATGACAGACCTCGTATACCAAAACTGTACAGCCATTCATGATGACAAAAAGAAACTGATAAGAGAAATAATAAATGGTATCTAAAAAGGAATAAACGAAAATGTATTTTGTCGTATGAAAATGCTTACTTGATATCCCGTGGAAGAGTCCTCAATATTATATAGATCCTTCGATGGTAGCTATAGATTAATGGAACGAGGGCAGCTGCTAAGCACAGCTGTGCGATCCTGGCGAAGGCGCCGAGGCGCATCGCGACGCCGGCAGCCATGAGAGGGACGATCGCCAGGACGAGAAGCACCGATCTGACGTCCATCCTATCCACACCACGCCGCTCTGAAATGCCAGAACGGTGGTTGGTAGGTAATACTGCTGGCAGCGCCGTTAAATTTACTCCAGGAGGCAAAGGGTCTCTGCATGCACTTAACGATCGGCGCACGCGTTCTAACGTTGCGTTAGTACAGGGTTGACATATCCCGTTAGCAAGGTTGGCAAGCCCTTACCAGCCAGGCTGTACACCCGGACAGGACTAAAATACACGTTGAACATTTTTGTTCTTCAACCATTTCCAAACTCGACCCTTTATATGTCACCGAAACTCGCCATTTTTTTTCTATATGAATGCCCACGCACATGTAGAAAACAAACGAAACGATTCCGACAAACAAATTTTTGTTTTTCTCTCGAAAATTAACATTTTACAAATGGCGTTTGAATCCTGATTATCGTCAAACCGGTTATTGATTGGCGCTCGTCCACGTTTTATGAGAAACCTTTGGTAAGGATTTCAATTAGACGGTATGGATTAGTACGTTTTTCTTGTGTCACTAGGTATAGGGTCATTTTAGATGTTAAACTTTAATTCATTCAAGAAGTCATTGATTGCAACATCGTGGAATACTAATTATATGTATTCAATTTTCTATCATCCAACAGAAGTATTACTGAACGGTAGTATCAGAGATCACAATACGATTTTCTATTAAACCCTTAAATTCATCTAATTAAAGTCGATTTAACCGTAACGTCTTTTCGATTTTTGCCGTTAACAAGTTTGTTACCGGAAAGAATTGATGGTATCGATTGCCACAACAGGGCCACGAGCAGTCATAAAAAGATGTTTCGTCAGCACGATTATTAATTTACACACTCTACAGATTTTCTGTTAATAACACAACGTAAAGAGAACTTACTATTAGGTAGTTTGTTAAAAAAAAATAAAATATGTCGCTCCGATGCAACTCAGAGCTTAATATCACAAGAGCGACGAGCTCTCATCCGACGAACGAATAGTACTGATGCTCGGTGCCAGTCGCACTCGCCAAGTCACTACACGACGGTGCCTGCTGAACGCGCTTTAAGCTTCCTCAACCCTGCGCGATATCCATCACCATTTTACCTACGACATTTTATAAAAGAAACCTCCAATGTATCTATATCTATATATATATCCATATTCACCCGAGATAGATAACTAACCGACCGTTGGTCAACAATAACCAATGAAAATAAGTAGCAAAGTTCAAAGTGCAGAGAGTATTGATAATACAATAATCGACTAGATACACATTGTAAAGGATGGACCCTGTGCGAGGTAATTCTCATCTTAAAAAAAAATGATATTAACATTTGAAACAACAGCTGGGGTTTTATCAAACGCAAATTAAAAACTTTGTACTTGACTGGGTTAAAATATTTAGGTATATACTCGTACGGCACAAAACATTCGAATAAGTTTTATGCTGTTGTGAAGCGTATATCAGTGCTGGCTCAGCAAACCTGCGATTTGATTGAGTCATCTATGATGGTAGGAAAAGCTACACCTTGTGGAGTCGCAAATTATGAGACGGAATTGGAGTAAGCCATTCGTAGAATTTTTACGTTATAGCAATTCTACGACCTTGGTGGGATGTTTGAAATCTGTTCACAATGCGAAATGATTAAAAATATACTATAAACTTTAATAAAATTTGTGTAGCGCGGAATCGGCATACTTCGTACTCGCAACTACAGTTAATATCAATAATGCTATATTTAACGAATTGTGAATTGTGTCATCGAAAGTGTGTCCGCTAGGTGGCAAGGCGTGAAACAATGAACCTGCAACTAAAGTTTATTTTTCAAATCTGTATATGAGAATAATACTTTTGTAACACACACGCTATAAAAAATGTATGAACGTAACGTAGCAGGAATGTGTGAATCTTTTGAAAAGCTGGAGGCTGATTACTTAAAGTCCTAATTTACGGTACTTAATAACATAAAATAAATTGCTGGTCTGAGGTGTTACTTTGAATTTCAGCGATGTTAAATTCCGATCGTGTGCCTGCGTTTGCTTGGGATTAATATAAAACTTGTACTAAAGAGTTAAACGTTGATCTTTTATGGAACTTTCACTTGGGACTTCATTGCTACATGTGTTATTTGATTATTGACTTGTTTTGCATCTATTACCATTTTTTTGATAACTTCGGGTTACATGCTTGAGTAGAAATTGTTTATCTTGCTGATATGTAATTGTTTGTTGGGTCAAAGCGTTATATGTGTTCCTGAGAATTTCGCAGTTTTCTACCGCATAATTTACTACTTTAGGCCTATGAGAATCAATAAATGGCGATGCCTGGCACGAGATACACCAGTGAAAATACTATTTATTTATTGGCGAATCGTTCTTCAGGCGACGCTTCGTCTAGCACTTTTGTTGGCTTATTCATCGAATTTGTAATCATTCTTTTTCCTTTTTAACTTCCGGCTACGTTTCTTGCTCTTCGCGTTTTAGCGGAATTTTATACTTCTATTTATACTTATACAGGTTCATTCAATTTAGACATTTCATTTAGATCTGACAGCTCCCATGCGGTCATCCCAGTTAGATAATATTTGTCAGGAAGTTCCAACTCGCAGTCTTTCAATTTTTATCAGTACTTAAAAAAAGATCCATGTATAAACATTTATAGCTACTTAAATGCGTAACAGGAAGATGGACTCTGCCATCAATTCTATTTTTATCTTTAACCTTTCCAAAGATACCGAAGTGAAAGACATGGTATCAAATAATATTTCATTAACACAGCTTCGTGATAAGTGACCATTCAAAATTGGTGTATTTGGTTTGAATGAACCTGTACATGCTAGTCAGTGACATCCGTTCGGTTAGGTTAGGTTAGGTTAGGACGTAATAAAGACGTGATGTGGGTTTGAACGAAAACTAATACCATATATATGTGTGTATATATATGTACAGCATACAATATATATACAAAATATTACCATAAAAATGATTAGTCTTAATTCAATAGAACTTTCTCCAGGTCTCCCTTTCTTTCAGGCACACGTTAGTAAGATAAAATTGAACTTTAATAACGGCCCGTAGAAAATATTAAAGTTTTATTCTAAAAAAAATTAACAAGTATAACAATACATCTACTACGTCCTAATTGGCAATAAACACATACACCGTGGAATGCAGCATAATTAATTAACGATCCGAAGCAGCCACGAATTCGAAATCGCTTAAAGAGAATTCGTACATGTTTTCTAGGAAGTTCGAGAGGTGGTCTGAATTCATCTCTAATATAAATATGTAGTTATAGGAAATCGTAGGTCCAATACCCATGTATAATAAACTATAGAACAATAAAAAACAAAGAAAACATGATTACCTCAATAAAACAAAACAAATAACAACGCTATGAAAATAATTATGCCTGCGAACTCATTCCTCTCATCGTCATCAACAATTTAACGGATTCCCATAACAATTCGAATTCTTTTGACGCCAGTAAGACATTCATCCGCGTCGAAGATTGCAAACCGACCGTCATAGGTCGAACCTACTCGTTAAAGACGTAATTTTCCTTCTTGAATATTATCAAATAGTTCTGAAGTCAATAGCTGGTAGCCCGACTTGGGATCCATATAATAAATCTTGTCGTCGAGTTTTCGAACGTCGAAACCCTCTTCCTGGAGCTCCTTCTTTTTTAACTTGAATGTACCAGTGACCTCGACCGTTCTTAAAATTCTTACGAACAGTGGTCTGGCATAGCTTGGCAAATGATCGCGTACATCGGACGACAATTTATCCATATCCAATGTCCCATCAGGATCATAAATAGCGGCCATGCCAGCTCTGCCTTCGGCACCTCGAATCTAACAATAAATATTGATTATAGTCTCGGATTTTCTTTTTCACGTAATTACGAGGGGAAAAATACATTGATATCATTTTACCTCGACACCATAAACTATGCAGTCACGATAATTCACTAAATTGCTAAGAATTCCTTCTATTTCTGATGTCGAAACATTTTCTCCCTTCCATCTAAAGGTATCGCCCGTGCGATCCTTGAAGTACAGATAACCAAGTTCATCAGCCATAAGGATATCGCCTGGAAATTTTTTAAAAATGATAGTTAAAAATTCTATTATCTTATACAATTTTGTAATATTTATTTTTGTGAAATATATTGTACCAGATATAAATGCTGAGTCGCCCTTTTTGAAGACGTCATGAACCACTTTACTTTTGGATGCTTTTTGATCAACGTAACCCAGGAAAGCTCTGCTTGGATTGTTAGGAATTATTTTTCCTATGAAGACACCGGGTTCATCTAAAACATTATTTATACACTGAGAATTTCATTCTTCGTAATCGAGTACATTTAAAAAAAAAGATGTAATAAGCTTATCAGCATATCTCTGAAAACTTACTTGGTTCGCATACTTGACAAAGTCCTTGGGCATTTCTTATGGGTTCACCTTGTTCATTTACTTTTATTATAGAAATTGGATAAACCGAAGGTATTATTCTGGATATGAAACCAATGGCGCCAACAGTACTATCTACATTGACTGAAAGAAAAATTAAATCATCAATAACAATAGTATACAATGAAACGACTCCAATCAATTAATAATACTTAGTCCAATAACTCTTACCGATATTTGCATTTCCTTCGGTAGCACCATAAAACTCGACAATCTTCGGTATGTTAAATCGCTTCACAAATTCAGTCCAAATTTGAGGCCTGAGTCCATTGCCAAACATGAGCCTAACTGTATGATTTTTGTCATCCGATTTCGGAGGAGAGGCCAAGATATAACGACACATCTCTCCAATATACTGGCCCACCTGGGAGCAGATTAAAAAAAAAAAGAAATAAAAACAAATAAAGATAACAAATCAAAACGTGAACGTTACAAACAAAACACCGAACCAACGTTGCGTCATTCATCAAAGCATGCACTAATAATTAAGCAAACATTCAATCATCATGTAATCTTTTCTTTAGCTTTTTTTAACTCTACTGATAACACTGCAGATAACAACTGTTCCCCAAGCTCAACGATAAAAGTTCCTTGTCCAATCGTATACGTTGGAATGAAAATTATTCATCCCTTCCTTCTCGATCAAATTCCCCCTCCCCCTCCCCCACCCCCCCCATCACCAAGGGTCATTAATAAAAACAGCGATTTGTCTTATATTGTTAGTCACGTGTAAAGAGAAAAGATCGGGGTCAATTTTAAAACAGGTCGTTTTTTAACAATCTGCATTATTAAAACGCGTCGTTAAAATTGACTTGTATCACAGTTAACTCCTTTCTCCCCCCCTATGGATGACACTGCATCTCACCGTGCACTTGTACTTCGTGCAATCATTGAAGTATGAGCTGGCTGAAAATTTTTTCCTAATAACTGTCGTCGAGCCGTGTATCAAAGTTTGACCTATGGTCATGATACCGCCCGCAGTATGGTACAAGGGTAGTGGCGTGTAATATCTGTCAGACTCTTTAAATGCTCCTAGGTAGTGGATGCCGCTGGCGATGAACATAAATCTGAAACGAAAACGTAGGATCCGATGCCTTTACAAAAAAAAAAAATGTTGCGGAGACAAATGGAAGATGAAAGTTAAACGTGCCGCTGATGATCTTTCCTGCCTTATTATTATTTTTACCTCTCCTTTTCTGTTGGCTACTTTTTGCCTTATGGGAAATTGTATGCATGTGTTTACAAACTCACTGATTGCGATGGATGCAAGAGCCACAGGGTAATTGCGCAAGCGATAATAACAATAATTGCGTAGACACGATAGTGGAAGTGTGAGTGACAGAGAAAGAGATAACAGCATGTTTCAATCGTACCCACATCGTAGGTGTCAATTAGGTATTTAAAAAATGTCCAAGAAAGGGTAGATAAAATGCGTAAAGCGTTAAATTAATTTTTATGTGATATATAACCTATGTTATATATTACGAGCTCATCCAATTTATGTCATAACGGTAGGGCTCACCTGGAATTTGTGATGACAGCTGCTTTAGGAAGTCCAGTTGTACCGCTTGTAAAAACGTATAAGAGCTTATCCATGTATTCGCCCTTTTCTTGTACTACTGGTAAAGTTACAGGAGCATCCGCTAGGAGCGCTGTCAAGTCTTTTTCCTTCAAGCCATTCGATGACTCTCCTGGCTTGTCACTAAATCTGTACAGTGCGATCTTTGCGTCGAGGGTCGACGCGATGTCTTTTATAGCTAGAATGCGAATGATCGATTGAAATTATTTGCGGTAAGAGTACAATAGATTTAATATGATTCATTGTTTGAATTTTGGGGATATTTACCTTCTGCCAAGTCAGTACCGTATATCACCGCTTGGCATTTCGAAATATTAATACCATGTAGCAAAGAGCTTTTAACGAGATTCGTATTAATTAATGGAATGATAACGCCAAGTTTACTCAAACCCAACCAAATCGCCACGAACTCTGGACGATTTTCCAAAAATAATCCCACCACGTCACCTTTTCGGTAACCATGGCTCTTGAAGACATTTGCTATTTTGTTACTGAAATCGTCCACCTGAAAATTGAAAATAGATATCAAATTGTAAGATATGTCGTGTACCATAGATTCGTGCAACATGGCATACGTGAAAAACGTATTGCACTGGTTTTTAGGTTATGAGCAAGTAGATAGTCTTCATAAATGTTTCGATGAAACTTTGCCATGAGCAGCGGACATCAATGAAGTCAATAGAAAAACGAAACGAAAGATGATTGAGTACAGATGAATAGTGGGGCAATGTATTTGCATACATTGGTCCAGCCATATCGTCTTACGCATCATCATTTAATTCCTGCTAATACGTATGCATTGAAGGCACAATTGCATAGTACGGAATAAGCGGTCAATGAAACACAAGACACTCCGGCAGAATCAACTGCAGCACGTCCGTCAATTTTCATTAAATTATTATTTATCCCACGGCAATGCTAATGATTATTGATAGAAGACAGAAGAGAAAAATAGTATGTACAAATGCGAATACAAATATAAAAACAAATATTGATTCTTATTTTCTGACGTTATTATATAAAATACCACTTGAATTCATTCTACAGATTTTCAATAGCATCGACTGATTAATGAATACGAGTGAGTACCAATCTCTGAACCCCGTTGGTAAACATTTTTATAAAATCAATTAACACGTGTTTCGAAGTCATAAAAATACATATGGCACTGAACAGCCGCTTCCACCGGTAATGTCACCTGCATCTCATTAAAAATTATATTCGCCCTAATTACAGTCGATGGAATATTACTTGCTGGAATGTCCATTCCTGATCTTGGAAGATGAGACAGACTTTATTCGGATGCCGTTGGACATTTAGCTGGAACAGATCGGCGATGCTCCGATTTTTTTTTTGATAATTTCGTATCGCCCACAGGACTCTGGCGTATCGTGAGAGTGCCCTGAAAGAATGAGAAAAAAAAATTATCGATACATACACCGAATCGAAAGATTCAATGAGTCCTCAATTAATTCTTATTAAGAAAATTCATATTAGTCACTCGAGACATGCACATCGCGCGTGTGGAAATGCGAGATGGCTAAGTAAACCGAGAATAACTTGTTGCTTCGCGGCAGAAAATTTCAAGACCGCCAAGAAGTGTTCCGTTACGTATTCCTGAGGTCGTAAGAGAAGCTGCCGGGAAGGTACAGATGAAAGAGAAGGCCAGTGAAAAAAAAAATGAGGAGAGAAGCAACCGGAGGAGGAGATGGAAGTGGGAGAGAAGTGGTACAGCAACCTTTTACCTACGTGTGCATCTATATACCTCTTATATGCGTACATTCGAAATTCTACGTAAAACGAGTTTCTTTAGGCAAAAAGAGAAAAACAATGAAGAACAGAAATGATAATTTTGCGAGAAACCAAAAGTTCGCATTTTTAATAAAATTGATATCGATTAAATTTAATCATTACTTTTATCAGAAGATTTTAAACGTGCCTTAACGCCATTTTTTAATACACACGAGGTTACGATATGTAGCAATATTTAAAAATCATGCGCAGTCATCGAAAAGCGATCACCCATCCACAGACAATGACTTTCAGTACTGCATATGTCGCGCATCAATTAAAACCTTCGTCACCGGCAGGTGTCGATGAATTTTTGAATTTCTTAAAATTTTATATACTATACTAGCTATTATTTTGTCATAATTTTTTAAATAACGCGTCGTTCGATTAATCATGAAAAATTGAATACGATTGGTTTTCTGAAAATATCAATCATTGAATGTGAGATTCAAGTTGGTACTAGGAATGTGTAAGCTTGTTGGAATGCATGTAAATTTTTCGTACCAGTGTCATTCCCGTCAGACAATTATTGAGAATTTGAAAGTTCTAGTTATGGAAAGCCAATTTTGACGTGTACGAAAACAATAACGGCGTTAATTTAAGTGTGCAGCTACGCTAATAGCAATGGAATGAGATATTACTGTGAATCAAAGAAAAATGTGAAAGTCAGTACCGTAAGCTAAATGTCAGATGATTAGAGAGGAGATACAAGGATCTTTGCTACGTATCAGTTTTAAAAGTCAATGTCAGTATCTTCAGATACTAAAAAGAATTCCGAGTCATACTAATTTTTGCAGGAAAGTGTCAATCAATGCGTTACACGTTAAAAATAGCGATCAAAAAATGACCCTCTCAAAACTATAATTAAATAATATCTTTGTATGTCAGTTACTTTGTTACCTGTCAAAATACTGTAAATCCTATTGCCCACGCGATCTTATCGAAAGCACCGTCTCTTTTATTCAGTAATTCGAAAATGTCAAAAGAAACATAAGCAACGAAACTGAAACAACAAACTTACCGAACGTCTCGCGGCGCGGTTTTCACGACGACGTAAAACCATCGAAAACGTCCACCGGATGCGAAATACGCAACGATAGCAACGAGAACAAGCTGCAAGAGGAATATCGGTCCCATGTAGATCCAGACAAGGGCCGAAGCGGCAGCAAGTACTGCGACGAGCAACATTCCCAGCACGAGACGTCGTAACAGACGAGCGACTGCTTTCCGTCGACTCGGAACGACGCCATGTGGGGCACCAGGGTGCGCCTCTGTTGCCGACGCCGACGGCGACGCCGACGTCGAAACCGGCGTCGGATTGGGGTTGCCCCCTCTCACTGGCTCGCCTCTTTCTACATCCTACAATAAGTATAACCAGTCGATCAGACTTTTTTCTCTCTCCAGACAGTCTCGACTTGCGTGCAACAAAATTGGGTCTGATAACAAATGTGACCTACTTCTCAGAAAATTTTAATTTTTTAAATGACTCTTAACGAAATTCTGAAAATCCCACTTTCTTCAATATAAAGCTGTTCAATACCGATATATGATTTACAAAAATTTGCCAATGCCTCGAGAGGGGAATGAGACATTAAAAAATACTTGTTTAATTAATCTACTGTACAATGCAAGATTCGCTTATGCGTTTCTGTAAAATTCCTTAACGCAAATGCACTTTGGACTAGATATACCGCACGCTGTATTTACGTACGTTGGTTGTTTTGTACTTGTACTAGAACAGGTTCTACTATCTGGTCAACCGGTACCTACACTAGACTATACTTACAACCTGTAGTCGACTGGCCGATTGGAACACTATCAGAATGAATTTCTGTAGTAATCTCTTGGGCCTCGTGATTAAAGAAATTCAAGAATTCACTGAGAAATGCATCCGCGCGTTTACACCTGGTGGGAATTTAACAGCTACTGGAAGCTTTTACTTTAATCCGCGCGACAGCAATATTTCTACAGACTCGATCAATATTACTCTAGTGCTGCTGCCACACGGTAATGAATCAAGATGCTCACTGAGTTCTTTAACAGTTGATATTTTATCTTTAAGAATTCTATGGTACGGTAGATTGAACTATGTATAAAATAGATTTTCGTGACAGTTAAATAAACCAAATTAGCGCCGAACGATTAACTGGATTAAGATGAGATCAATTAAATTGAACGCAAGATAACGGAAAGCTATAGTCGGTACATCATACTGTCTATTCCAACCGACCGGCAATACTCACGACATTCTCTCAGGATTGTCCTACTAAATAAATGAAGAATTTCACAATTTCAGTTATAGGTTAAAAATGACTAAATTTCTTAAATAACACAAAAATTTTTCTTAAATGTCATGCAAAAAAAATATTTCGACTCACTCGCTCTTTTTCTAGTGCCAAATTTGGTATTATTGTTTTTCCTATATTATTGCTATTTCCAATTTCATTATTAGCTCCATTAGCTATGGCGTTAGACATCGTTTGATATTACTTAGCACCAAAATATATAAATTCACTGCACTGTTAAAACCTGCTATACCCCATTTACGTTATTACCCTGAGTTTTTTAAATAAAAAAATATTTAATAAATTCTTGTAGACTGTACAGTACGTTATTTATTTATTAAAATCTCGATATCCGTTACTGTCAGTAGTTCGAAATTCCCGCGCGACTTTGCACAACAATTACGACCAACTCAGACAACGTGTTGCCGGCATTGGATCCCGACTGTTACTAAAGTCGCGTTGCTGGAATTGGTAAAACACCAAGTGGCCTCCCTCCTCGAGGTATCCAGTATAGGAACATGCAGAGAATTTAATTCGTATTGTTGTATGCGAGAACTCCTCTTTATTTTTCCGAGCCATCTTCTTAATTCTTTTTATTTTTACGTATCAACCAGACATTTCGCCCCTGCGCAGAAGGAGCGTCAGCCGAAAACCTGAAAACAAAGGAACAAGGCCCAAAAAGGAATTGGCATAAATTACGAAATCGTTAAAGGGATCAAGGATGATGATGTTCATGACTCACAGTCAAACCTGTCCAATTGTGGTGGCGAAGCGGCAAAAAGAATTCGTAGGTTTGCAACGTAGGTTGTCGAACTGTCCCAACATGTAGGTAGAAACAATAATATCGTGTATTATTATTCACATGAGTCCAGCGTGGGTGCAAGCAATGAAAATGACGATTACAAAAGACAATGATGATGAGTATTATAATTGTGAAGACAAAAACTTATAAACATTCATTAAACACGCTTAGGATATCCAGATACTTCGTAATGCAACATTTTAATAACGACGTTAATCGATATAAAATTTGGGATGATCGATTCTGAACATTATCAATCTATGCTATCATTAGGATCATCCTCGCGAAGATCCCGAAGAAAAATCAGTCAAGAAAGTCAAGAACTGGCGAGCATGTAAAATAGGTTTCGAATAAATTCTTTTCTTATTTTTAGATTTATAATTTTCTCCTGCAGCCTCGTTACGAACAGTTAACGGGATCAGCTTGCCGGTACTTAGAAGTTTCCCTGCAGTTAATATTCTTAGCAGTGCATTCGCTGTGACGGCGAAAAAGAATTTTTAATGTAATACGAGAATATAATTTTCGTTTTCTCGATCGAATATCGACTTTATCGACATATGGATCGCTGACCCATCGATCACGTGCCTTTTTAATATTCTAAGCTGAGTAACGGTGCCAGATGCACTTCTAGATATATGCATTTGCATCAAGCTGACTTGAATCTCAATAATTATTTTCTACTTATGGGGTGACATCAGTCATCGCCCAGTAAGAATACATTATATATCTTTGACAATATACTAAATGATAATACGTGCCAATGCTTTATTGTCATGCGTATATACTATATATACCGCAATTAATTTGATATAACTTCGTCATTAATGTACGTTCATTGTACCGATAAGTTACCGTAACTTTATTTGGGTTACTTGACTATCGTAATCGTAGCTGAGAACCAATTGGCTAGAACGTTATTTCATCGAACATGCGAGTACCTGATACGTATTTTATATTACGAGCCTCAACTGCCTCTATGTTGCTAATACGTTGTTAGAGGTTCTGCCGGCAGATGGCGAGTTTGACCTACTTCCTTTCCTGCAAGTACTGGGCCACTACTTCGGTTAGTATATAAAGGAGTTTCCAAAATAATACTAACAGGTAGTCCGATGCTTCTCAGGAAGAATTTAATCAGAGATTATTTACGCAGAGAAATCGAAGATAAACGTGTCGCACCCTTTCGCCACATACATAGTGGATTTACCGGATCCGTTGTTCGTATGTGAACTAAACTGTGGAAGCGACTGTGACTACTTTTTGCGTTATTTAAACTACCACTCTTTACATGTTTCGTTCTTTTGTACTTTGTACTTTTGTTTTGAACATTTAAAATTTTGTCTGCTTTTTAAAAATCATACGGGGAAAAAAAGGATTGTCATAAATGTCTTTAGCTTACATGATAGAGCATGTCCGTTAAGAGATTGTCCACTTAATTTTTATTTATTTTTTTTCTTAAAATAGCTCATGGGTTTAATTAAGGTATCGTGCAGAACTTGCGTGACCGGATGGGTCGTGTAATGAGCATGAGAACGATCTACTATAGAGACTCAATTAATTTCGTGTTCTCTCTTTGATGCGATGCATGTCCCACAATGCCTTACCGATTCGATATACATTTAAGAACCAGCTTTTCGTTCCGAGGAGAATCAGTTCAAATGTCAATTATTCCGTTGAATAAATTACACTTTCCATCGTACAAAATATTGCATTTATTCATGATCATATAATTGAAGCAGCAAGTGATTACTTGCGTCACGATTTTGAGACTGACTATACTAAAATACTATGATTGCTTTACATTGATCTATAGGAATTCCCAGGAACCGGTAATAAAAGCCCAACGCTTGTTCCTCGATTAGCATATGTAATTAATCGAATTTCAAATTACGCGCCATTCGAGAACCGAACATTAATATTCCACGTGTATTCGGGTATGGACAT
The DNA here is from genome assembly GCA_030142595.1 of Trachelus iudaicus. NCBI lineage: Eukaryota > Metazoa > Arthropoda > Insecta > Hymenoptera > Cephidae > Trachelus > Trachelus iudaicus. Next base: position 77,679 of record JARQTH010000412.1, on the reverse strand, counting down.
TAAAAATCATAAAAATAATGTGACAATTGATCTAAGTCTAGGCTAAATTTAATAACATAATAAAAGCAACATAATAAAGAAATGTGAATATTTGTAAAAATTTTTCGAATTTTACAAGGGTACAAATAAATATTGATTTTACCAAGAAGATAAAATTAATCTCTAAGAGATTGCGTGACTTAAATGTGACTTAAGCATAAATAACTTTGAGGAAAATATATAGCAGTGTCATGAAAGCGTGTGCGAATAAAGTTAAATCGCGGATATAAGAGAGTTTTGATTCTTTATAGCTCTTCGCACACGTCATCGTAGTGTCCGTACAGTCAAAGTCTTTAACGCAGTATTTTATCAATTTTAAATTACTAGAAACAGAATGTCTAATCTATTCAGGGTCATTTAGTGATGTCAAAGGTAACCTCGCGTGTAAAGTCATCAAAAAAATTAACGGCATCACGAAACTGATACGCTCTCAATATTGAACCAATGAGCACAAAGCGTGACAAATGGAGCAGGAAGTCAGAGATGTCTGCCAGAGAAAATCTTCTAGCTCGGCAGAGTCGCAACGGAGAACGTTGAACCTAATAAATGTGAGGTTAACACAATAAAGCATAGTTGCGCACGCATCTTTTAACAATAAGGTATTCCCTCATTTTTATTTTAATATTTCATCTGACCTTCTAGAATGCAGGGGACTTTTCGAAGTTGGACTCTGTCGCGTGCAATGCCTGCTCCAAGCAGTCCGCTTCTCTTTTTACCATGTTTAGCAGCAGTTGAGAACTCTCTAATAACTGAGTGAAGTAATATATATATTATTCACGTATTTCAAGACACAGGTTATATGCCTGTATGTACGAGTTATGTAAATCCGTGAATAATGTTCGCTATGCACTATTATCATTTTAACATTTTTTTTTGCATATTGGGCACTGAAAAATATCCGTCTGGTAAAGATATAATAAAACTGGTAGAAGACCATTGAACATAAAAGCTAACTTTGCTGACGGAATCTGAAATCACTTTGGATATTTATAATTTTTCCTCATTTTTGTTTCTTCTTTTTTTTCTTTGTGTTACCTTCGTATAAGCGGATTCTGTCTCTCGAATCGTTCTATCGTAGTCGTTGCGAGCTGCTGCCTTTTTAGTTAAACTTTCGCTCAACTGGTTGATCTTGTGGGTCATACGTTCGACTTCCTTCTCCAACGTCTTCTTTTCTTCTTCCTCGCTGTCGATTTGTTCCTGGAGGTTCGTCCTCGTCGTTTTGAGCTCGTCGATACCTTGAAAGTCAGTATGTTTCTTTTCGCTTACAGGCACAAAAGGTGAGTCACCATAAAAATAGAATTTATGACGTACAAACTGTATAGAACGCATTTGTGCGTTATTAAAATTTTTTTTATTTCGCATATAACGAATCATCAATATGAATTATTGAAAGATTTTTTCAGAAAATTGTATCTGTGATATTACTGTGATCATTTTTCATTCGTTTATAACTAGTCACTAGTTTTGTAGGCAGATTTTCGTGTGCGATACTATGAATATGTCAGGTCAGTCCAAAAGTTCGTGCGCATTTTTACATCCCATGCATGCTGTTGATGCGCAGGAAATTATGGACTGACCTGATATAACAAGAATATTTAATAGCTTAGAGCTTAATGTATTATTATGTAGATAGTATTTTGGATAATCACCATTCTGTGAAAGTCACCATTCACAGAATGGTGAAAATTCATCAATAAGTTTACTTACATTTCATTAGATCCGAATTATAATTTTGCATTGCCACGCCGAACTGGCTCGCCATCTGCCGGTACAACAGTGTAGCGTAGAACTGGTTGCGATTCTCCAGGCGGAAATAGACTTTACAAACTGTTAACGCGTACAAATATTCATGAATGTTCGAATAAAAAATATATCGTGATAATTTATTGCTTATCAGTTTAACCACCAAAAATTTTATAAGTGTCTTTCCCGAGAAGTTAGTAACATGATAGTCCTTTGTTTCATGAATTACAACAAATTGTTTCTTATGAGATTGAAAGGACTTTTTGAGTACATCCTTGAGTACATGCAGAGATGTAATATATGTAATAAAATGTATATAATATATGTCCATCTCCGGTACATGTAATATAATCTATTAAATATTTATTAGATAAAAGTAATTTTCATGCCCTTACTTCACACAGCTTCGTCATACCTGCTCCTCGCGCCAATAGATGGACCCACTATACACGTTACTGGCATATCCACATGCAAGTATCCAATTCAATTAGGCAGTTTATTTTTGTTTAATTTTATTTAATTAGCACAAATACTTAATTGATTACAATAATCCATGTGTAATCCACTCCTTCATACCACTACCATTTAATATTTAGTTATGTTCAGTAATCTTTTTCTGCTCTATGATTAGATCAGTATCTACAAAAAAGTGTATAAGATACATTGACAGATCTTCATGACAGAGATTGATCTTTTTTTCTTTTTCTCAATTATTTTTATATACAGGGTGACTTAAATAAAACTATTTCAACGTTATGATTTCTTCAGAAAATCTGAATATCCAAATATGCACCAATATCTTGATAACAATATTTTTTTGATATTCAGAGTATATTTTGATCATCGAAAATCTCATTCGCAATATACATCCAGAATACATACGATTATTTTTCAAATTCACTGAGTATATTCGCAAAGTCCGAAAACCCTGCTTTCGGTAGCCACGTCCTCTTTCCTTTAAATTTAGTTGATAGATTTGTATTATCTCCCTGTACTTATCGTAATAACTATTGTAGTAGTAAGGTGTTGGCACATTTCAAATATCTCTTGTCAGTAGGAGGTTGGGCGGGGACTAAGAGGGGATGTGGATTGAATTAATAGCAGCGGAGCAACTAGTATAAAAGAAACGATTGCGCTTGGTGAAAAGTTTAATCAAGGTTGAACGTACCGAGCGATCTGTGCTATTCTCATCGGCCCGATATGATTTGGTTAGTACATACTTGATGATTTTCACACACAAATCATGACTTCACATAAATTCACACATTAATATGCAACAGTCATTAGATCAATAAAAAATAATATATCCTAAAGTAAACGACAAGCAACAGTTAGATATACTAGTGATAATAAAAAGTCTTATCATTTTGGAACGCATGCGACTATGGTAATCTTGTCATCTTTTAATATTGTTGATAATAACAAATGCAATTTAACGTTATCTAGCTAATTACATTTTCAACTGCATCGATCGTCGCACAATAAAACTTACGCGCTCGTTAAAGTCGACAATTATTTTGATTATCGTAGTACTCGTATTCTATCCCACTTTATTGAAAACATCCTGCGCTACAATGGTAATAATGTTTCGTTTGATAATCACCCTTTTCATTAATCTCATTTCATTTGCCATACTTGGTGTTCGTATTAAAACATTTCTTGTAAATTAATTAGAACAATACGTTTTCTAAGAAACTATCTGTACAATCTGTGAAAAAATTTTTAACTTACGTCTCCATCAAGACGAATATGTTATAGTACGAACATATATAGAGATATTTCTCCGTATAAAGACTGATTACTTATGATACAGTATAAACCTGTTATCTCCATGATAAAATGATAAAAATTATCTATCTGGAATCTGATACAAGGTCTTCCTTGCTTAATTTCATAAAACTATAAAATGTTGTGTGATATTTAAAAAACAGCATCACATAAGAACGATGTGATATAATGAACGAACGATGAACGATGACGTATAATGATGTTTTATCATCTTAAATCATTTGATATCGGATAATCGTAACATTATCACATCAAAAAAGATTTATATATTTTATCGTGTGAATCATGAATAATATCATATGATAACGTCAATTCCATGATACATCATTCAAAACACACATTGTCAAAAAATGATAATAGAATATTGCAGAGTTGTTGTATACAGTCAACGCTGGATAAGGGCCGCGTTGAACGAATATAATTTTGAGTCGATATTTCACAAGGATACATTGTAGAGAGATTAAAAAAAAATAGAATCACGTTCAACCTTGGCGCCTTCTGTCGTTTCTTGATGACTCGGCTATGCGCCACTATCGCGCGGGAATGTTCTACAACGAACGTGAACGTAAATGAAAAAGTATGATGTACGATTTGAAGAGCATTACTTATCGCAATCTAATAGCCCATAAACGGAGTCACTTGGACGTAAGGTTTCTGCAAAAATAATTCAACTTGGGATTTTAGAAAATAATCTTCTGGGCCAAGGATGACATTCTTTATACTCACTGTGACACTTGAAAAACTGTTCTCATTTTGCAGACGTTTCTAAAGCTTAATGATATTTGTATATAATTGTCTTGATAAAATTCATGATTGTTTTCATCAGTGGATCAATACTTCTAGATAGATATTTAGTAGTCCATTAAAATACAGTATCACTCGTTATATCCATCGTTCATAATTTCATTGATTTCACTTCGTGGGACTTTTGTATTTTTTACAGCTCCAAAAAAACTATTGTAACATCCGGTGTTCTGGCTGTCGTACTCGTAGCGGTGGTTCTAACAGTTGTCCTAGTTTTCACTGGACAAAGCGGTTCTACAAATACAGAATCAAAAGACTCATCGATATTTGTCAGTGATTCCTTGTTAGGGAAGTACAGCAAGGTACAAATAATCTTGAGATAATTTGTGAATGCCTAATTAATTGTTATTTTCATTATATTATAATTGATGGGTTACATTTCTACTTAGGCTGCTGTGACAACGAATGGCCCAGAATGTGCACAGATCGGCGTTGATATGTTGGCTAAAAATGGCTCAGCTGTGGATGCTGCAATTGCAGTCTTAATTTGCGAAGGAATTGCTTCTCTTCATAGGTATTCTGCAATTATATTTATATTGGTATATAACTTGTACAGTAATTTCGTACAATAGTCTGTTAAACAATGAATTGTGCAGTATGGGTTTTGGAGGTGGATTCTTCATGACTATTTGGGATGCTGAGACTGAGGCTGCTTATTATCTCGACGCTAGAGAAACGGCGCCGGGAAATGCTACGGAGGATATGTATTCTGAAAGATCTGCATTGTCTCAATACGGTAAATGAAATTGATAGATTGATTATTTCCGTGCGATTAATTTTAACATAAATTTATATAAATTATATACAACTTTCATTCAGGCGGTCTAGCCGTTGCCGTGCCAGGCGAATTATTGGGGTACTGGGAAGCACATAAAAGATTCGGCAAACTGACCTGGTCCGAGTTATTTGAACCCAGTATAGAGCTATGTTACATTGGTTGTAACGTAACGAATTACTTGGCTAGTTCTTTATTGAGGTACGAGAAAAAGATAAAGGCTGAACCAACTCTGGTAGAAATTCTTATAAATCCTGAAACCAATTCTATTTGGCAGGTAAGGGGAATAATTTTTAATAAGAATTATATTTTTTTGCACGGTCGTGAATAAAGTTCATGTGTAATGTTCGATTTTTAGTGCGTGAAGTGTACTTTTTTTCATACTGTGTGCAACGTGAAAAGTACATTTTACGCAACTGAGAATCGAATTTCACAAATGAACAGCCGTGCGAAAAATAACGTCCTGCGTGATTGTTTTTCACTCGCGAGAACTCGTGGCCAGCTCCGCCGGCGACTTGTTTGCGAGGTTCACGGCTCGTGAAAAAAAAAGGTTCACTTTACGTACTAGTGGCGCTACTATTTAAAAATTTTTGAAGACAATGTATATATTTAGGTAGGCGATAGAATAAAGAGACCAAAATTGGCGAAAACGCTACGACTAATCGCTGAACAAGGTCCTGGCATTTTTTATAATGGAACAATGGGTGATGATTTGGTAGCTGAAATTCAGGCATTCGGTGGAATCATTACCAAGGAGGATCTACAGAATTACACGTTGGCCTAATCTTCTATATTTCATATATGTGCATATTCTAATGAAGGAATTGTATATGTATAATTATTAAATCATTAAATGATTTTAGGGTCAAATGGAAAGCTCCGGTAGAGGCAACTATTGGAAACTTAACTATGTATACAGCACCACCACCTGGTTCTGGAGTTGTCCTCACGTTCATGATGAATGTTCTTCAAGCACTCATTCCTGCAAATGATGAAATCGTCATGTGGCAAAGAATCATTGAAACATTCAAATGGGCTTACGCGGGACGTACCGAACTTGGGGATCCTGACTACGTTAATATCGGTAATAATTAAACATTATCATTGGCTCTAATTCTAAGAACAAATACTTAAGAGCGAGCTACTGATAGACCTTTACTGACTCGCTGCACCTATCAGGGTTTAATACTGGGACGCTCTTGCTCGTTCGCTGGGTTTTATTAGAATTAATTCAATTGATTAATTCAAATACATAATGATGGATGATAATGATACTTATAAATACTAATTTAACACTTTTAATATTTCTTTATTTAGACAGTATAGTGGGTAACCTTACATCCACCGCTTATGCGGAAGAGGTGAGGGGTTCGATTCGCGATGATTGGACAAGTTCGGATCCTAATTATTATGGTGCAGTAACTGATCCGCTAGAAGATTCTGGAACTGCTCATGTATCAGTCTTGGCGCCTGATGGTTCCGCTGTGTCTGCGACTTCTACGATCAATCAAATGTACGTCATCTATTTACGAACAGTTCAGCTTTAATGTAAAAAAAGAATGATTTTCATAATCAAACGATTTTTATAGACTCGGTGCTATGATACGATCCAATTCAACTGGTATAATATTTAATAACGAGATGGATGACTTTAGTGTACCGAACACCACTAATTCCTTTGGTTTACCACCGTCACCTGCTAATTACATAGCTTCTGGAAAGAGACCTTTAAGTTCAATGAGTCCGACTATAGTGGTAAGATTTTTTTTAATTTAAGATTACTATTTTTGCCCGATGTTGAGCAATGCACTACAGTACTGTCAAGAGTTTTCTTCCACCTACGTGTGACTCTACAAAAAGGAAGATAATTTATTATCTCGAAATTTATTGACTGACTGATAAAGATTATGGTATGCATTGGAATTCATTTTCCTGTCATAATATCTGTTATCATTGACTCTCATGTTTGATGACATTGTGCAATACTTTGTAAAAATAAGAGTTGTCATCATGACCTAGGTCTCTTTATAATAATCCGTCCACGCAATTATCTTTTAATGACTTTACATGTCGCGTCGTTGAAATCAAAAGGACGTATGAACCATAGGATTTTCCCCGAACATACGCCTTTTTTCTTTTAATCGTGCAACATGATATAATACCAGGAGATTTAAAGATAATAATCGGAGACAATAAATTTGATTATCAGTTGGACGAGAATAAAAAACCGAAATTGATAATCGGCGCTGCCGGCGGTTCTAAAATAACAACTGCAATTTCGACGGCGATGATTTTTAATTTATGGTTGGGTTACGATATTAAGGAAGCCATCGATGCTCGCAGAATTCATCATCAGGTACGATAGATGTTTTTGAAATTTTATTCACGCGCATGTGGACTTTGGATTAAATATTTGTTTTCCAGTTGCTCCCAATGTATATACAAAATGAAAATGAATTTTCTCAAAGTATTCTTGACGCTCTTCACGAAATTGGCCATGATGTCAAGAAATATGTTGGAATCGGAAGTGCGATAACTGGAATAGCTGTAAAGGATGGAATTGTAACAACGAATTCAGATTTTCGTCGTGAAGGAAGTATAGCTGGTTTTTGATAACGCGTTTCAAGTAATAGCGTAATTAATTAGCAATAATTTAAAAGTCGCAGCTATTAACGCATTTTCATTAAATATAGAGATGTAAATAAATGACTCTGTATATAGTACTTGTTTTGCATGATGTGAAATGCAGTATATGTTATATATGCATAAGTATTATCAACCTTTTTATTGAAAATCTTGATCATGCTACAAAATTTAGAAAGGAACAGAAAAACAACGATTTGACTATTGTAAATTTCATCCACTAGGAACTACTGCTACTTTCTGAAAGCTCTGCCTCCATTTTTATTGTACAACTGGATCGTTTGACTTTCTTTGTACGCCCTGGACCTTTTTTTGACTTTCGAAACACCTCAATGGCTTTAAGTTTTTTCTTCAAAGAGTTTGCCTTGTCTTTTTCTCTTTGTGGAATATATTCCTGGGAATTCTTGCTATTCTCGCCCAAGCTAGTGATAACTTTTTTGGTATCGGCATTCGGTTTATTTTCAAGAGTTATTTCGACTGTTGATTTTTTGGACTTTCTCGACGCATTCTTCTTTTTTGGTGGTTTTTCTTCATCATTCGAATCCGATCTTTCCGCTTCTCCGCCCAATTGATTTACTGCTTTCTGAACTCTTTTACTCAGATTAGTTTCAATAGATTTCGGGACGGTTTTCACTTTGAAATAAGAATCTATACACTTCTGACTCTTTTTCTCTTGCATTCGCTTTAATACAGGTCCGAAAATATCATCGAATTTCGCTCGACTCCAACCGAATTTTTGTCTCGTGTAATCAGCCAGAAGAACCGAATTTGGCTTACCCCATGAAAATGTTTCCTTAGACTCGTCGACCGTTGGAAATAAATAAGCCTGAGCTACTGCTTCGCTAGGAAAACCTGTCGTAAAATGGACTTGCAATTAATAAATCTGTAATTTAAAACAGTTGCGACAAAATCATACATTTACAAAAAAGGATGCTTTGGTACCTCTTTCTATTTGAACATTTTTGAGCTTGTTGCGTAGACCCGCTTTACCAGGACCAACAACTCTGCCTGCATTGACCCAGGAATAAAAACTTCGCAGTCCTCGAAGTATGTTCTCGCGATCGGATGGAAAAGCAGCAAGAACTTCTAAAGCTGCGACAGGTCCGATGCCAGGAACACCTGTGGTATAATCGCTACCCACCAGAAGTGCCAACTGGATCATTTCATATCTTGTTAGTTCTGTAAAAAAAAAAATACCAAGTGAAAAATCTTTTTGGGTAACATATAAATGCATATAATAAGGATTCAACCAATTCTTAACGATTATGTATAATGAACTCACTGAAATGATATTTTATATCCTCAGAAAGAAATTGTAGTACACGTTTGTTATTGTTGAAGAAATTTTTATAAACGCACTTTCCACCAAATAGCCAAATATCAGAGTCATCCGTTATTGTTCCATCGGTTAAATTAATTGTTTCTAAATAAGCGCACTGCGCCTCAGCTTCCATTGGAGCCACAATATAAGGAATACCAAAAAGACGTAGAAGTTCCTACAGTAATGAGTATTAAGTGTAAAATAATATTTTATTATGTCAGGAATTTAAATTCAGTATGAATCATATACCTGAGCTTCTATTCTCATTTGATCGGTTATGTCTGTTGCTTGCCTTTCTAATTTTCCAATTTCTCCACTGAGTTCTTGTTGTTCGCTTTCTAGTTTTTTCTAAAAGAATATCATACATATTTTATAGTGAATAAAAAAAACAGAGACAGGTTTATTTACCTCCATAGAAAAAAGTTCGTCCTTATCCAAAGGCAAAATTACAGGCTGAATTTTTGGGACTTCAGATTTTTCAGTTTCTGCTCTTTCTACGGCGATTACATCGGAGTCGATACTTTTTTCTGTATTTGGTATTTCCTCATTTGTTTTATTTTCTAGTGATTGTTCTTCAGGTGGATTTTTCAATTTTTCCGGTAATTTATCTATTTCCTTTTCTATTGCTTTTTCGGATGTAATGTCTGGTAACTTTGTTGGATTAGATTCTAAATCTTGTTTTGGTACTTCTTGTGGTTGCGGAATAAAAATCTCAGGATTCGATGATTTTGTGTTATCGATTTCAAATATGTCGGTAAACATATCGTCTTCCTTGAATTCATCGGTCTTTAGTCTTATTTCTAAAGTTGGTCCCGTAAGTGATTTTGGAATACTAGTTACGTTTGGGATATGTACGTCTTCAACTTCTATGAAGCCATCCGAATCAGAATCCGTAGAATCTAATCCCACTTCCGTTGTAGACGTAATTGATTCTTTAGATTGATCTATTCTCTTAATCGATTCTAAATTACTATAATCTTCCATTACTTCAACCATATTATCTGATTCAGAATTAGACTCCGTGGACATCGTTTTTGAAATTAAGTCGGTTCCTTTTGATATTTCATTAACTTCCTCTAGCTCCTCAGAACTTCCTAAACTTTCCATGTCGTCTTTTTCATGGAAACTAGGACATTCTGATTTAACAGATTTTTCCGAACGCCTTAAACTCTTCTCTGAACTTTTTTTGTCTTTCTTGTTTTGTTCAATTAATGATAAAATTTGTTCCTGCGTCAAACCACTATGTTCGAGCATATAAGACACAGCAGGATTTAACGTAGTTTTTCCAAAATACTTTTTAGTAGGTTGTGGCGAATCAATTAATTCAACATCTGAATCCCAATCGCTATCCAGTTGGTATTCTTGAATGTTTTCAATAACAGGTAACGTATCTTCCGATTTCTGGGATTCATCTTTTTCCGAAATAACTGCCAATTGCGATTTCGTGTTATTCGAAGAGGATTCATTACTTTCAGAATTACCGGCCGTAATGGCTTTCTTATCTACAAGAAACGATGATCAGTCAAAAGAAATGTCAATTCTGGATTAATTACCTTAAAAAAAATTTCACGAACCGCTAATGTAAATTAATCTAGTGATGTTATCGGAAGCTATTCGAAATGCTGTGTCACGTTCTAATGTATCTATTCCTTGTTCGTTCAGAAGTTTATTTAGCTCCTCCAGAGTTAAAGTTTTTCCGCCCATTTCCTTCTCAGCATTTTCTAATGACTCTTGAACGTATCTACGTTTCAATAAACGTTTCATTTGAAAATACGAAAACTCATTGGTATCCTAAAAAAGACTGTTTCAGATTTTTAAAAGTTTAATTGATATAAATTAATTTGTGTTCTTATCATAGAACATTTAACGTACTTCTGGCATTTCGTGAAGTCGACCCCACGAATTTTGTTTTCTGGTTTCCTTGAGATCTGTAAGTATATCATAACGAACATCGGCCGGTAGTGCTTTAAATTCTTCACTATCAACGTCAACATTGTGAATGTTTCCTGTCCACTTTGTCAGCCTTCTGGGACTTATCTCTTCAGAAGAGTCTGAGCCTGAATCATAGTCAGATGGGGACTGACTAGTGATAGGCACAGTAGGCAGTTTGAAGATATCATCCACAGTAGTATCTAGATTTTGAGAAAGTTGAGAAGGACCGGCATCGGAATCTTTGTTAAGAGCACCCTTTACTATGGAGTGCTTTATTAGATTGTTTATCAAATCATTCTTCATCTTTTGCGCCTTACTAGCAGCAATGGCTTTCTGCTTCCTGCGAGAAGCCTGAAAAACAAAGGAATGAACAGCTTCTTTTCTCACTACCTGGTTCCCACGTTCTGTTAATTACGTGCGTGCAATATTATTATCAAGATAGGCGTCCGCGTCAAATACGTAGATGGCTTTTTTACACTTTGAGCTACTCACGATGGTATTCTTTTTCAACAGAGGTACACCGCCATCGAAAACAAAGACTGGCTTTATTTTATAATACAATAACTTGCAGATTCTGTGGAAAAGACCGATGAGATGTGCATTAGGTAGAGGACTGCCTCTCCGATCCTGATATCCTTGCAACACTTGATGTATCCATATCGAAACATCTGAAGGATCGAGTCAAGGACAAATATTCTATGGTTAATTATTTTATTCGAAAATAGTCAAGGATACCGACTGCAAGAACCTTTCCTTCGAGTGTTTCTAATGGAACTGGCTTTCCTGTAGAATCAAGTAAACGCCATAGGCCATATACTCCCATGATTCTCTAAGTTATATCTGAAACAAACAAACAATGATAATTTCTAATGATAGAATCATGTATTCTAACCTATGGAAAAAACTAAATTTGACAGTTGATATGTTAAGTTGCGATGATCAGTATTAATTTAGACGTAAGAACAGTCTCATGCTCACTGGAATCTCGGCTTCATCCGGTGTGGAAAAAACCTGGATATAATTATAATCTAGAAACAAGCAAGCATTCTACAAAAAAGTATCAGTTGCGTTAACTACACAAGCGCCGACTGGGAATCTATCGCCATAGTGTTAACGTCAAACATTTTGAAACGTTGTCAGATATACAGTGTAGATCATAAGAATATCATCAATCTTCAATCATGTAGACGGGAAAAAATTCATATTATCTCATAAATAAAGTATTACATAAGAAAATGAATGTTAGAACTCTTCATTTACGGTTATTTCCATACAAAAGAGTGTTATATATTCAACACAATAAAAAAAGATATTACTCTTGAAATTCGACAAAAAAATACATTTTTATATAAAAGAACTGTAATACTCTAACAGTGTATTAAGATTCTTTTAGGTCAAGATATAAAATATATCCAACCATATTTGTAATACGATAAAATAACAAGAGTAAAAAATAATTGATGAAACATCCTAGTAGAATTATATTTATTCCATATAAAGATATCTAGAATGTTTCCCAGGTGAAGCTTAACGAGTCTAAGAGAATTTCATAAGCATTTCAAATGGTGGTACATAAAAACATATAGACCTTTCGCTAGTTCATATAATATATGAACTTTATATTATAGAGTTTCAAATCATCATAATTTCTCGCTGTTAAGTACATGCATAAAAACAAGAGCGGCACAGCTTGGCACAAGCAATTAGTTTAAAATCCAAGGAAGTAGAAGAGACTGATTTCTGATAGTATTCACTTTGTTTACGAATACAACTCTACTAATTCAGAGAGTCAAGGCAAGAGTACACGCAGAACAAGAGGAGTCGCAGGCGATTGAGGCGAGAGGGCCGAGTCCGAAAGAGCGTGTGTATATATCGTATCGTCATCATCGTAGCAAAAGTGGAGTGAGGCAGCAGCAGAGAGGCAGAGGCCACCCACTCTTTCCCACAGCAGGTTTTTCCCACGCCCCCCAGGGTAACCCCAACATCCTTTTGCGGCAGCAATTCCACGGTCAGGAGGGGGCAGGATTGACGAGGGGAGTGCGGCATCAAGAGAGTGCTGGGGTCGGACGGGCCATTGTACAACAGTAAAACAATAGAAACTGCAGCCACTTACGCGCCCGTAATAACTCTACGTTGTCGCCAGGAACTTAGTTACACGGCGAACGCCGGCTAGACTTGTGTTCTGGGATACGCAGCTTCATCGGGAGAGAAATGTATCCTTGGCATTTCTTTGAAGACTAGATGTGATTACCTTGAGTAGGACACGAGGAAGTTATTGCCCTGTAGAGTTTTTGGATTCTTTACTTACTAGTCTCATTCAAACCACCGCCATCCTGGGGAATTATACGTAAGGTTGGCAGGACTGTTCGGAAAATTCGGAAAGTGAACAGGTGTTTTTTGAATGGATTAGCCAGAATAGCCCGGCGGTGCTGCTGGCGTGTTTACGAGACGAGGTAGACACAGGGAAAATGGACACAGGCGTTGAGCCAACGATGGCTCGCTGTTCTAAATGAGGTGAGTTTTTTTTATTCACTTTTAGTGTAATAATGTTTTTGTGGTTTTGTTGTTTGTATACCTCTTTTAGTCTTATTGCTTTCTCATGTAAATAAACAGTGGATTCACTACTCTCTGGGCTCATTTTTTACCTTCCTTGAACGCTGTGCTTTCTTTGCTGCTTTTACCCATCATTCTTTAGTGATTATGAAAAAGCTAATAATTTTGTTTTACTCAATAACTTGTTACTCATGCCATTAATGAATACGATGATTATGTCCGTGTGCATTTATAGAATAAGGCTATAAAGCTATAGTTGTATTACAATGTTTATCTTTTAGTTTGAAATATTTAATTGTTTGAATGATGTTACTATTGCCTCTACTTGAGAATGATGTAACTTCTGCTCTAAAAAAGAATACTAAGTGAAAAAAATTTTGGTTACCAATATATTTGTCTCAATATTCCATGTCGAAGTATCCAATACTTTTTGACCTGTGGTTTATCTTATTGGTTAACTCACATGCACTATTAATATGCAATGTACTGCATAGAATAACTCATAACCTTGATTAGCATTTATAATTGGTAGATACGTCGATAGTAAAAGACCAATCGAACACTGTACGATAGATTATATTAATCACTACTGGGCCATGGTTTCACGTTGCACTAATTAACACCAGATATCATATAATTAGTTGTGATTATCTGTAACAAGTCACAATCTCGCTGATACTGGAATCATTTTCCATGCCATTTAAAGTCCCACTGTGCAGCATACAGGGGGCACCTTAATTCATACAGGAAAAATGAGCTCAGCTTCATTCCCACGGTTCATAGTCGTTTCCTTTTTCCTGTGCGAAGACCAGTAATTCCCTGCAGCTTGTTCAAAACAAGATATCTCAAGTTAATTATGCTCTGTGAAAAATAATAAAAATTCTTCCCATGACTTACATCAGCTCCTCAGCTTATTACATTACACATATTTTTACTTAAATCAACAGATTCATCGAAGAGAACAGCCAAGAAGGATGAAAATGTAAAAAAGTGGTCAATCCACGTTTAAATTAATCATATCGGAAGCGTCGGACTCCAGAAAGCCGCCATAAATATGCCACACCAGTTTGGTTTGCCAACCATGGCCCACGGGATGCAGTCGCCACCTTCCCCGACAGCCGTGATGTCTTATCCCCGTTTTGGTACGGGTGTCTACAGGCCGGATCATCAGGATCAACGATTAACTCGCGAAGCCATGGAACGTTACTTGCGTGACCGTAGCGATATGGTTATAGTAATATTACATGCAAAAGTCGCCCAGAAGTCATACGGCAATGAGAAACGATTTTTCTGTCCGCCTCCCTGCATATATCTCTTCGGCGACGGCTGGAGGATGCGTCAGGAGCAGATGTTGCGCGAGGGTGAAACCGAACAATCTGCCCAGCTCTGCGCCTTCATCGGTATTGGCAATTCCGATCAGGATATGCAACAATTGGACCTTAACAATGGTAAACAATACTGCGCGGCAAAAACTCTCTACATATCGGACTCCGACAAGAGAAAGCACTTTATGTTGTCCGTAAAGATGTTCTACGGCAGCGGACACGACATCGGGGTCTTTCACAGCAAAAGAATAAAAGTGATCTCTAAACCTTCAAAGAAAAAGCAGTCACTAAAGAATGCTGATCTCTGTATAGCAAGTGGCACCAAGGTCGCGCTATTTAATAGGCTCAGGTCACAGACAGTGAGTACGCGTTATCTGCACGTGGAAAATGGCAACTTCCATGCGAGTTCGACGCAGTGGGGTGCATTCACTATACATCTACTAGACGACAACGAGAGTGAGTCTGAAGAATTTCAGGTCCGCGACGGATACGTACATTATGGAAGTACGGTGAAACTTGTCTGCTCTGTAACGGGTATGGCTTTGCCCCGACTTATAATAAGAAAAGTCGACAAGCAAATGGCCAGTTTGGAAGCAGACGATCCTGTCTCTCAGCTTCACAAGTGCGCATTCTACATGAAGGACACAGACCACATGTACCTGTGCCTGTCGCAGGAGCGAATCATTCAATTTCAAGCAACGCCATGTCCTAAGGAGGCTAACAAAGAAATGATCAATGACGGCGCGTGCTGGACCATCATCAGTACAGACAAAGCAGAATATCAATTCTTTGAAGGAATGGGTCCAGTCCGTTCACCAGTGACACCAGTACCGCTGGTCCACAGTCTTCATCTGAATGGCGGAGGTGACGTAGCCATGTTGGAACTGACTGGCGACAATTTTACACCTAATCTCCAGGTCTGGTTTGGCGACGTCGAGGCAGAGACCATGTATCGGTGCCAAGAAAGTATGCTCTGCGTAGTACCGGATATATCCCTCTTCAGGGGAGAGTGGCTTTGGGTACGTCAACCCACTCAGGTACCAGTATCTCTGGTGAGAAACGACGGCATCATTTACGCCACAGGTTTGACCTTCACCTACACTCCCGAACCCGGGCCTCGACCTCACTGCGCTCCTGCTGATGAGATAATGAGGGCACCACGTGCCATGCACAATCAAGCCAGTATGCCTCCAGCGATTGCGGACGTACCCTGGAGCACTCATCAGCCACCCCAATCGGGCCTCTGATGTTTGTGAATCAAGAATCCTGACGAAAGTGATAGTAACTCTTCTTGAGTTACGAACGAGAGACTCTTAGCTGTAAGGTACGCGACACGCAACGTGGACATTGTCGAGTCATAGATGGGACAATTCATTTTTAAAGACAGACAACTATTTCCAAAGAATTGTCTTGGTTATGACGTTGACACTAGTTCGTCTAATTTTTTCTCGACACTGCGTATCGACGCGGATGATAAGGCGGTGACGATGTGGATGAATGTGTCCGGACAACTGTATAATACAGTCGAGAATACAATTTTACAAAGATAATTATTTATCGTAGCAATTAGTAAGTTCAACGACGTGTGTGTGCTACCGCGTTATTCCTATCTGGCGCCAAAAGGACGTCGGATCTCAAAAGAAATATGTACGCAATTCTGGACCGAGAGTTGATATATATATAATTCTATAATTAGAATAATATCAACATTATCCTGCGGGATAATTTTATTCAAATTCGTATAAATTTTGTATAGCGACTAATCATGGCGCAGGCTCTTGATTCAGAATGTTACGCGTTCAATAATCAACATAGAGTTAGATTTTATTAAAAATAAAACCTCATACGATTTTCTCCATAATTGAAATTCCGGTGAGGTGAGAACAAAAAAAATATTTTTTTCCCTCTCTATTTCCATGTTTTTTCCTTCCGAGGTATTCGTGTTTTTCCGTCTTCGAAGTTATTTGCGAACCGCAAAATATACTTTGTGAAGCTCGAAGGCTGGATAGGAATAAGCTCGTGTTTTGTAAGTCGTGTGTATAAAAAAAAAATTAGAAGAATAATGCGTAACGTCCGGATGAGCAATCACGAACAATTTCCACGCGTATTAGGTTACAAGTTAGAAGAAATCCAAATGGTAAACAATGATTTTTATACTGTACGGTAACGTGTAGATATATACTATAAATATATACATATTATATATATATATATATGTATATGCAAATGGCAAGTTTTTTTTGCCGACGAGCATATTTCAGGAAAAAAAAATCTGAATGCTGGCATCCTGAAGATCAATGAACTGTAGATATACTGGCATAATTAATAGCACTATTTATGGCAACGATAAGAGAAATATATATGATATTTCAATACATGTGAAATATATTATTTTCGGAGTACCCGCTAATTGTGTAGCATCCCAATCAATTAACGCATTACCCTGCTCATACAAACATTGAAACAGTCTTACGAGACTCGAGGAATTCGATAAAAAAATTTAATCTAACGTAAAATGAATTCAAAGCGGAAGTATGATAAGATCGGTGCGAGATGGCTTTCTTGAAACGAACCCTATTGTTTATGATGGTGTACATTCCATGGGAATTTACCCACAATTAACATTCATATAGCCGCGACGGCAAATACGGTAATCTTTATTATTCACAGCAGTAAATTCTGAACTAATAGTAATAATTAATTACATCCTTCATGCCACTGGACGGATTAAGTTATTCCGTGAAAGCTTCGTCACGAGTAATGGACTCTTTTTCAATATTTATTAATTCTGTTCACGAATATCTTACAAAAATCTTGGAGCTTCGTCATCGTTTCAAGTGCTCTTGAAGATGCTTCGATCATTCTCTATTTTATCCTTATTGTGCGCTGCTTGTTCATGTTCGTCAGCATTAGGGATATGTATGACGTGAGAAGATCGTCCATTTTGTATCCCAGTGATGTTTCACACAACAGCTTAGAACCGCGTACCAGATTACCAATCGTCATGTGAAAATATGTATTGCCGGACGACCAATTAGAGATTCTTGTAAATGGATGGGTTATTAATATATCCTGAAAATAGAAAAAACATATTTATTATATTTATCTTATATATATTTATTTTTCGATTATTCGTGTAATTAAAGAGACTCTTACCTTTGTTTGAGGATGAATGAGACTCACACCGTGTTTATTAATGGCAATTAATAATAATTCTGGGTAATTTGGTTCCGTACTTTGCTTTACTTCGAAAAACGCTGATCCAAACGTTGGCCAGCGGTAAACGATCTTTAAGAATGTTATTTTTGCATCTTCTGGACTCATCCCTGAAGAGATGTGCAAGGCGTTAATTTTACAATTGATTAAATTATATAATTAAGAAATATAAGATAGAATCGTACCAGCATCTTGATTATAGGCAGCTATTATTGAGCGTTTCCAATCGTTGGAACTTTGAATCTTTACCAGGTCAGCTGGTACCAATTCTTTGAGCATTTGACTGAAATGATTAGTAAGATTTAATGAGGCTAATGGAATATGGCTAATTGATTACTTACGGAATAGCCTGTAATTCTTGTTTACTCTCTCCGAAACGAACTCTGTAGACCAAAGCAGCCAATCTCGAAGCTTCCTCTTTAGTGCATTTGTGATATCCTGAAATAGGAGTCTCGTTAGAAAACCTTTTTAAGCGTTATCGTATCTCTAAACCACATATAAAGATAGAGCGGCCGTTCCCAGAATATCCTGTTATAATTAGGAATACAAACCTCTAAGTAATTTCGGTAGCTCCTGATGGAAGTGGAATATAAGATCAGCATTTCTGTCTTTTCCAGGCACCGTATTGGTCCACAACTTTTTCATGAAGAAAACTTGATAAGTAAATTGTGGCGCAACTCCTAATTGCATAAGAAGAAAAAGGATCATTATACGTTTTAAAGAAATATGACCAGAAAAAAAGTCGTTAAGATATGTACCATCTCTGGACGGACGAGCTTTTCTAATCCAATCTGTCAGATGTCTCACAAAATCAAAGAAGAAGTCTCCTTCGGGGACAGAAATAACTTTATCAGCAATTTTGACAAACAGACTGAAACCTTCTCCTGAGCGAAGATTCAATCTTTGTGCAATATTTTGGCAAAAATCTTTAGCTCTGGTAGACGAATCAACTTCAAAGGCCTCGTCCGTGTCGTCCGGGAAGTAAACCTTATGGAATATCTGAGTAGTTTTGTGCTGAATGGCTTCGACCTCGACCTGATGCGGAGGATATTTTCGCTGTCCATTTCGTAGAGTCTTTTGAAGTCTCTGCAACGAATCCTGAGATATTGGATGACGTCTTGTTCTCAGAAACAAAGTCAATTCCTTTAAAAGACTCTGACTGCACGTAAACAGTCCCGTAGCCAGCCACATTAATTCCCAGCCCCGTTCCTCGCTAAGACGATTTCTATTGTCTGTCAGTTGCTTCATAATCTGACAATATATCTCATCTCGCAGAATCTCATTTTTTAAGGGTCCGTCGAATATATGATCAGTATACTCATTGCCAACGCGTGGTCTCTTAGTGGGAAGATCTCCCATATACTTGAGAATTGCATTAAAGGCAAAACAGGCTTCTTCGGCCAATTCTTCTTTAGAAGTCAATTTCTTGAGCAGTGGTTGTTTTATCGGGTCTCTTGAATGACGCCACAGCTCATCGCCGTGGCCACGCCTTGCTGTTGTTAATGTCAAAGCTTTTGACATTGTTCTCTTGGGTGGAGTTCTGAAATGATCTATTGCATATTCCAAAAGCGTATGAGGCTTGTCACGAGATTCAACTCCATTTGTTTGCTGAGGATATAGTCTACGTCCATTCTCTGCACCCTCGATGCTGAACAATGCCTGTAAAAATCGAGAAAATTGTAGAGTCGCATAGGAAGAACAAAAGATTGTGAAAAATATTAGGTTTTTTATTTACCAAAATATCATTCGGAGGTTTCGTAAGGGATGGTAAAACATAGACAGTCTCTGCAGGGAAGTCACCTTTGTCACCGGTTCTGTCACATATTCCTACACACCATCCTGAGTTCAGTACGGTTTCACCGGTACTCTCATCGTCCAGAATAATAAGATCTCCTTTTTGGAAGCTGACGAAAGAGGATCCTTCTCCAGGCGCCTTGTAATCCTGCAACGCTATAACGAACTTGCTACGTTTCTTAAGTCCTTCGAGGAAGTACACCACCAGGTCCCGGATATCCTCAGCGTTCGGGCTCTGGAACGTGAACTCCTCGCCACGCACCGTCGACAAACTGAATGTCTGCGTGAACATCTTGTTTGTTCTAAAATTAAATTAACGATGATGATATCATATTAGGAAATAAATTATACAAATATATTCGAGCTCACTTTTGACTAGATACGGTGGTGATTTCGGGGAAGGACAGCTCCAGAAGCACCTGTTCCTGATCGTCGACTACGTAGACACCGGTCCAATTAACAGCAATGATGACATCATTCTTGGGAAGATTAGGTCCAGAATTTCTGTAAGCTTCGTAAAACCTGGAGAAGAGTAGGGGCCACTTGAATTTAGCATATCCAACGATATCCTCCTTGACACGTAACGCAGGTACTTTTTCCTTTAAATAATAACTCTGCAAGAGAAATATATTTCAATGAATGTGATTAAGATTATTCTGAATATCATTGAAGCTCGCTAAGAATGTAATCGCACCTTTCTGTAAGCTTGCAAAACGAGATGTCCCCATCTTTCAATGGCCTTGTCGATACCAGTCAGACAATAATCAGGAATATAATTTGGCAGAAGCGTAAAAAGTCGATCGACATTCATATCTATGTGATATTCGATATAATACTGTTGTGCAGCTATCATAGCAAGATCTTCCTCTTTGTCACAACGGTACTCTCCGAATTTAACACCACGCACTACTTGCTGATAAATTAAATTGGTAGCGACTTGGTCCTCCGTCGGTTCGTGCCATGGTGCAAATATTTCCTTCCTGAAAAACAATCTCCAAGGTGCGTTGCGTTCCTGAGCTCCTTGTTCTTTAGCGTATTGTTCACACTGTGAAATAGCATCCATAACGTGATCGCCACCACTACCCAACGACGAGACTTTGTCGAAGAGTGCAATATACAATGAAAAACCAAATTGATCTCTCAGTGAAATCTTATCAGATAACTGATTACATAATTCACGAGCAGTGGTGGCAGAATCCGCCAATAAGGTTTTTGTATTTCCATCCATGAACGTTATGGGAAGCATTATAGGCTTCTTAGATTTCGTTGCCTGAAGTTCCAACCAACTGGGTGGTTGATTTCTTGTACCGTTGTTAAAGGTTCTCTTGAGTCTATCCTCACAGTATGGCGCGTAACCAGGTGGACCTTCCCTGATGAACGCACGCAGGTAGTTGACAAATTTTTCAGAAGGCGCAAAACACCCGACACAGAGTGACAGTAGAATCCAACCACGAGCGTGCGAAGACTTTGATGGATTGTTCGACAGTTGTTTGCAAATCTGACAATAAATTTCGTCTCGCAATTCTGCACGGAGTATTCCGTGACCAATTATGAAGTGGAGTTTCTCCAGATTCGATGTCGGTCTCGCTTCCAGCCAGGACTGGTAACTGTCTGCTGTGTATTCGTCTTCCTGAAGTTTCCGTCGGACGTCTTCGCCCAGCTTGTTTTTTCGTTTTAATGTTAGCGACACCAATTTGTGCCGGATCGAGCGTGGTTTCTGCTTCAGGAAAGTTTCCTACGACAAGAAACAACGGCCAGAGCGATTAGCCAAGGATCGTCATGGATGATACACTTGGTACAGTCGTAACAGTTTTTGTTTAGAATCATGAATTGGTATCACGAGCCTTTTACTATACATATAATTTTATTACCCTGAAATTTCTTGTACTTACAGGATCCATTCCCATCAATTGTGCTTCTTGGAATTCTTTGCTGCGTATAAAATTACGGCCCAGTGTAGCTGTCACTTTAGACATGACAGAAGTGGTGTCACGATCCATTGTGTGATAACGGGGTTCCGGTAAGTCTCCTGTAAATCTAAGGATGGTGATCCAGAGTGCTTGTGCTGCCTATGGTTTAAAAAAAAGATATTTTGATTTTCGTTGGTTCGCTAATTCATTTTTTTTCCGTGATACTAACCAATTGATCCCCTTGAGTATGCAAAGGAAGTAAAGGATGTTTAAGCGGCTTCCGAGAATATTGGTGTGTTATGTTCCCTTGGAAATATGTCGCTGCGAATTTTTGAAACTTGAATTCTGAAAGATCCTCTTCGTCTTCCGAGGCTGTTTGCATTGGACTGATGATTTCTTGTTGATCCGCTTTTGGGGCCGGTAGATCCTGTTGGAGAATTTGTATAAAACTTGCTGCACCGAAAAATGTTTTCATTAACTGATCATCGTACATTAAAAACTGATGTTTCCCTGGCAGGTGTTGGAGCTTCGCTACTAGAATCTGGTAGAAAATCAAACATCGCTTCTACCAGTTTACTATCGTCTACAGGTTCATCTTGCTTTTTGGCAGCATCGTTTATTAAATTCTTTTTGATTTCCATTCGTCGTCTATCCTCCAATTCCAATTCGATTTCTTTTCTTTCCAGCTCTTGCATTCTTTCCTATAAATTGATAATACATAAATTAAACACACGAAATTTTCAAATTGTTAAATGTTCTCAACGAATCTGATATACCCTATAATTCTGCTCGGCAATCTCTTTCGCTCTTTTATTTCCTTGATCCTTGAGCTCTCGTTCTTCTTTCTTTCTGAGTCGTAACGCTTCGATATGAAGACGATATTCGTATTTACTTTTTTTGTATCTTCGTTGAGCTATGAGTCGTCTAACGTGCGCCTGTATCTTCACTATGGCCCACATTTTTTTGCGATACATTCTTCGGACCAGGTGGCCCCTTGCTCGTGCCTGAAGACCCACAATGTGCCCTCTAAGATGTCTAAATCTGTGCGACAGAACACGAGAGCGTATTAAAGCTTGTAGTCTCATATATCCGATTCTCATTCGTTTGTATCTCTGTCGCTGTGCAAAGCCGCGCCAATATTTCTGAACTTTAATAGCGGCGGCGCGCATTCTTAAAAATCTTCTTCTGTAGACCCAACCACGAATATTGCGTTGAAGGATCAATATTTTTCTGGTAAGAACTCGATCTCGTTCTTGCTCGAGAAACAAATCATGCGCATCCTTCAGAAAGACTTTTGTGTGTCCCAGTTGATAATCTGATCGGCCAAGAACGGAATGACAAATTCTGGATGTTGCAGCTCGACAGTCGGTCTATAAGATGATATGTAAAATATAGTTTTCTAAATAAATCTCTATGAAGCAGTATGAAAAAAAAATTATTTGCATAGAAAAATCTTACTTTATGGGACGGCGGTATTCCTGTAATCAAAAATCTATATCTTTCTACAAACTCAGGGAAGGAATGTCTTATGGGATATCCTGCTCTACGAATTCTTATGGTTTCCATCATTCCAGAGTATCTAAGTTGACGGCAACAGAGTCCTCTATCGAACATCTGGAAATAAATTGCGAATGCTTAATTCTATAGTTTGTTTTTAAATTTCCCTTTATTTCTTCTTCGCTTACCATAGGTTTTTTGTATTCGTTCGGCTTTATACAACGAATGAAAAACGGCTGGCAGTTGCACAATGTCCTCATCAAGGAGTCCAAGGATTTCTTAAACTGGGTGGACAAAGTCGGCGCTCGTTTTCTTGTCTCAGATCCCATACTAATATCCTCAACGAAACAAGTTTGCAAGAACTTGTTGGCCGAGATATGAATCAACTGTAGCAGATCAGCACTAAAAGTGTCCCGATTCTTCTCCAAAAAGCTTCTCGTGTCATAGAACACGACGCCGGCAAAATGATTCAGGCCAAATGAAGTGTTTATGTCAGATTTTGGTTTTAAATAATTTCTATGAGTTCCATGAGTCTTGTGTATCTTAGCCAACATGGTTTGATCCGTGCCCTATTGAAATATTTAATAATACAACATAATAAAGTCAGGTACAAAGGTGTATACAAAAAATTAAATGGTTGCTCACATAATAAAACATACTTTTGGAAACTTTGATTCCTCGTCGATTAGCGCCATTATGTTTAGTTGTTTAATAGCTATTAGATCTAAAGCATCTTGATTATCGACGAATTCAATGTGCTGCCAATTTATTCCCTCGTGATTATACTCCTCCTGTTCCAATTTGAATATGTGCTGAACAAAAAATTGCTGTAAATTCTCGTTCGCGTAGTTTATGCAAAATTGCTCAAAGCTGTTGTGATTGAAATTTTCAAAACCAAAAATGTCAAGGACTCCTATCGCACTGCGGGAGATATTTTTTGGCCTATAAATTGCCTCGTTGATCTTTTTCACTATGTGAACAAATAATCGCCCATAAATTCCTTTCACGAACGCGTCACGAATGTCAACTGACTGATCTCTGGATAACGTTGATACCTACATTCAAGAGAAAATATTTTTTTATTTGAAAAATCCCCCAAAAATTTATCAGAGTTTCATTATTTCACAATTTTTTTTTTTCACTAACCACTGTCTCGCCATGTGCGAAAATTGTTCTGCGCGTTAACGCGTCCACCAGGGATTGTACAGGAACTCCTAACAAATGAGCAACCCTCTTTACGTTTGTCTGCTCTGGAATTTCAGTGGCGTCCAAATTATCTGTAAGAATACAAAAAAGTAAATGATCATCACCGATCAATAAGTATTATCGATTATCTCAGTGCAGACGATTTGCATGCTTCAGCTTACTTACCCACTACAGTAGCCTTGTACTTGATATTTCCCATATGCAACAGAGCTGCGAGCAATTTTAGAATTTCCCAAATTTCAGAGTCCGAAAACAGCAAGACTTTCATGGCCGAGCGTATGTCTGCAAATTCCGCAGCATCGTCCCTGCCCTCGCAGGTGATACTGCCACCCTTGAAAAAAAGAATATCTTCGTAAAACACTTCGTGGATATTGTAAATATGAAAAATTAAAAAAAATATACAAAAATACTAAAAACCAAAAATAAATAACGTCTCTTACTCCTGTAAGATATTTGTAAGTAGAAGCGTCCTCCAATTCGAGCTTATGCTTTTCGTCCCTCGAGAGACCCGCGAGCATACAGTAAAATACATGATAATTTCTCTCATCAGAACTTTGAGAAACGATACGTGACTTTTCCAACAGGTACTGTTCGATCTTAGCGCCCTCGATGACGCCATGCTCATTAAAATGTATATCAATATATTTCCCAAATCGAGAGGAATTGTCATTTCTCACAGTCTTGGCATTGCCGAAGGCTGAAAGAAGAATTGAAGACTAAAAATATAAGAAAAAAAAAGAAGCCACTAAAAAATAAAAAAAATTATTTCTCATTTACCCTCAAGGATAGGATTGGCTTCCAAAATTTGCTGTTCGATCCAGGAATGCTTTCCACTGATGGCGGCCAAATATTGTAAAATCAATTTAGTACTCTCCGTCTTTCCAGCACCACTCTCCCCGCTATAAATATTTATTAAACATTAATGTTGAAAAAAATCATATACAAAAATTCCAAAATCCTAATACAAAAAAGCATACCTTATAACAATACATTGATCCTGTCCATAACGTTTCATGTGAGCATAACTATTATCCCCAATGGCAAATATATGAGGTGGCAACTCACCAATCTTACGGTCTTTATAAAGCTTTATCTGCTCAGCAGTGTAAATCGGTAGAATCTGATACGGATTTACGGCGACGAGTATAGAACCCGTGTAGGTCTAGAATGGAACGATTAAAATTTTCTTTAACTTCAACGATTATCATACACACTATATGAAAGCACACAACACAACGTATAATCTTCCGAGAATCATAAAAGAGCGCAAGGACAAATCCTTCTAATTTCTCTTTTAAAAAAAAGAAAAATAAAAAACCCACTTACATAGATGAGATTCTCGTTGTAGCGTATCAAGAGGTTTCGCAAAATGCCAGCCTCGTGTAAATCCCCGAGGCTGATCATATCCTCCACTCCCTGCACCGAAGTTGCGTGCATGGCTTTTATTCTTCTTTCTGGCGTAAGCCATTGCTCCTGGTTAAATGGGGAATAAGAAACGTGAGAAAATTTTACATTTTTTTGACTTTTATACACAGTATATGTACGCGTGTATATCATTTTTATGATTCTCACCTTATTATCGTCGTCCTTAACTTGTATTCTTCTACCTTCCGCAGATATAACGCGGGCACCTATAGCAACGTCAAATTCTCTTCCCGATATAGGTTCGATCCATATGTAATCCCCCTAAAAAAAAAAGACAAAGATTATATAAATAATCCTCTTTCCATACTTTGCCTACACTCAGCACTCGAGCTTCTTCTCTCTAAGCGCTGTCGCAACGTCATTTTCTTGATTAAGAAAAATTACCTCTCACGCTCTCGGTATTCGCTGGTTGATATCTTTTTTCTAATTTCCTTCCCAGTGCCTGAACAATAAAATACCTACGTCTAGACGTGGCATATCTGATAAAAACCGAGCCAGTCAAACAAATTCCACGGTAATAAATCTTTCGCAAGTTTTGAGGTTAGTTACGAAAATCATTGATATCTCATGTTTCAAAAGATTCTCGATAATTATTTCGAGGCGTCTTTTCTTCATTTCTTTAAAAGCTACAAATTTCACGCTGTCATCCAGGTGTTCTTTATTGACAAATTACATCATCGATATTGCGACGGAGTAACGAGTTAAGGACATATAAAGTACAACTGTGCTTACTCAATCCTTAAATATTCTCGGTATACAGATATTGTTGACAATAACAATGGAAAAACTGGAGCAACTATGACGTCATCGGGATAATCTTACTCAAACAATGCATTTCCGTAAGCCTCTTAGAATATCTCAAGAAAAGTAACCGTTTGCAACGTCGTACAGTTTGATACAAAAATTTCTGAGTAATAAGACAATAAGAAAAAAAAAATATAACAAAAAGAAAGACAATAGATTGTAAATAATTTAATGGCATATATGTACGGTTCGAGCGGTAAGCTTGAAACTGTCAGAATACATCCAAATATATACTATATAAAGTTCTGCCGTTATATACACGTGCATACGTACGTAAAGGTATACACACACCGTTGATATTTGTACGTTCTAATTGTTCAGTTACCGGAACATCGGAAGAGCTCTTCCGCTCTTTGGTTCTAAGGGTCGAGTAATATTTCGACTTTCTTTCTATTGCGAACACAAACCTCATAACGATTTACCAAGTTTAGAGGTTACGTACTGTAATACGTAACAAGCTTGTTGTTTAATTAAATAGGATGATGAGGTGATGAAAAATAAGAATAGTCACGAGAAGAAAACGGAAGTGTCATCGAATCGATGCTAAAGTTCAAATGAACATCGGTCATGCGTGTCCCGTTACGCTTCCAAGGATTTACTGTTTGCAATGGCGTAGAGCAGGTGTCACGGACTCCGGCTACGGCGTGGAATATGTTAATCACCGTCAGAACGTGTAAAGATAATTTAAAAATACAAGTCTACGCTGTTAGAAATCCAATGACAAAGAGAATTCTCCATGGCAATTGACAGCTCCGCTAACCTCAAAACGAAGGAGGTATGTTTCTTTGCATTAAGAATTGAAATGGTTCTTTTTCTTGAGTATATTTATATATTTTCTTTTTTTTTTTTACATTTTTGTAGTGGCACTACCATGTACGTTGACGTATTGTATTATTTTCGAGATATTATAGTCGGTAAGCAATAGTAACGTTCCTGACCAGGCATTTGGGTTACTGGGCTGGGTCCCTATTAGGCACGAGTCTTTCTTACGCGGCGAATGCTGACCAACCGGAAAAATGGGGAGGGAGAGCTAATTGAACCGGAAGTGAAAATCGATCGCTTCGTTTTACAAAGTTGGACAGTGATACAATTTACTTATTATTTCATATGCGTTGTTCTGTATACTCTTCCGCCTCGGTCGGTACGCATGGATTCATTAAGATAAGTCTATCTATTGCACGGAAATCCGGTGCACGAGTATTCTTCTCCGCGCGAAAGAGAGTGGCGAAAGAAAAGAGATGCTATTATTTAATAATTGCGATGGCTGTTTAAAAGATTTGAGACACGTGTGCGGAGGTTGTTCTTAGTATAGAATAATAAAATATATGGTCGTATGTATTTAGCATTGCCGATAGGGATTTTGTAGTAAAATTTTGAAAAAAAAAAAAAAACGTTTTTATTGGGATTCATTTTCTGAATTCTTTTTATAGGTTACTCACGGTCGTGTATACACTAACACAAAGTTCTACATTCGAGCCTAGGTGTTCCACTTACTTTTTCTACCAATTTCAAGGGATTAATTAAGCGAGGAAAAGTCTTACGACCTGCTTAGATTTCGTTCGCTAATTAGAAACGCTAGTCCATGTTTTCAATGAATGAAAGAACGGAATTGCAGGAATCGCAATCGGTATCCGCGTTTACTAAAAAAGCTACAGGCCGTATGAATTATGCAGTATGCACGTATGTAGATACACGGTAGACAGTAGACGGCTGAAGACTAGACGTTGTTCCGCATTTGTTTACGTTGCATTTTCACTCGTAACAGATTCCCGCGTTCGGGGAAAGCGGCAGAAGAGAGCGTCGAAGGTCTTAACGAGGATTTTCAAAGTAAGCGACTCACCCGAGTGACGATAACCATTTCTCAAAACGCGGTTGCCGGCCCGCCACCTGAAATGAAAATTAATACAAAAAATAAAGTAAGATGTCACCACTGTCGCTCTGGCAGTAGAAGTAAAACAAAAAAAATGCAAAAAGCCAGTAAACGTGCAGACACATAAAGAAATGGTAATCAAGAGGAAGGAAAGGAGAAAATCAGTGTGAAAATAGTAAGCAACAAACGCGCGTTCACTTAATTACCGGATCCATTGATTAAAATTGCATTCCGTCTCTCTATTATCAAGCGCGTTGAATACCACAGCTAAGAAGGTAATCTCTGACCGATCACCGTTATAGTAGGAGCAGCGTAAACCTGTTTGCAAAGTGGGTTAGGTTGTTTGTGCTACCAACCTCCGGCCTCGTGAAAAGAGGTACAGAGGGGGATGATAGAGAATACTGAGAGAAGTATGGCATTAAGGAGATCGATTTCTGACATTATTGATTCTTCGAAGAAGAAGCCATGAAACTCGTTAATCGAATTAGTGACGAGCAGCGGTTGTAAGTTGTACAAAAATCGTCAGGAGTCTAGACTTAGTAATTGGAGAAAAATAGTAGTGAAATTGTAAATAGAGAAAATAATAGTAACTCGTACGATTGTTCATGTAAAATAGAAAAATTATAATGAAATCAAGTGAAATTGTATGAAAATTTTTTATATGTAAAGAAACTATTTAATAATAAATAGTTATGAGGATGACAAAAGTTCTTGTACATTATTTGACACAGTGTTCTATACGATGCGATTGTGGATATACAAAAAAGATAATCTAAATGATAGCTTGAAAATTCACACGAGTTTTCTTCTTGTCATATTCAGTGACAAGGCTGGTAAAAAAAATCTATTCAAACGAATGAGATTCGATTAATTCCAATAAAAAAATGTATTGTTGGGTTTATTACTAATAGTCATGTTAGACACGATACAATTAATTTATTCCGAATTATTTTCAATCGGAATACAAATGCCTGCGATTGTTACGATTAAATCCGATTGTAATTGAATCGGATATCAATCGGTTTCTGTTCATTGTAATTGAATTTTTTAGGCAAAGAGTAGTCGCGCTTATCACAAGATCGCATATATAATCAAAGATGAAACGTTATCTGTATCTTTGGCCCTACTACCGATATGAATCAATGGCATCGCAATATTTATTTAGATTGCAGACCAAAAAAGATACACAACACTATCCTGAACGAAATTCAAGCGCGCTTACTTGTCTGTTTCAAAGAACGGGTTTTGATAATTATGCATTTTTTTTAGATCCGTCCGACAGATGATCCCGCAGCCAAGAATTTTCTTAGCTTCTCTTGACATTCCACGATACTGACTGTACCTTCGATATTCCTCGCTCTCGCCTATCGCGAAAGAGGAAAAGGAAAGGCGAAAAATATAAAAAATAATGAGAGTCTAAAGGAAACATATCCATGCGTGAATCTGAGCATGAAGTATCGCGTTGCGGAAAGGCGGGCATCGCACGGTTTCCCGTGAACTTGCCGTAGTCGCAGTCATTGACTTTGAAAATATCTGGAGAACGGTCAGTGGCAGAAGGCGTAATAGCGAGGTGAGGCTAGGCGAGTCTTTAACGGGCGATCAAGCAACGCCCGTTGTCATGGACCGTAAAGATGATTCGATTTAAAGCAATCTTATAGAATTTCTAGAGAAAATCAGCGTGCGGACTTTGCACGTTTCGTAACACAAGCAAGAGAGCGTCGCGCGAATCCGTTAAGCAATCTTGAATTTTCGTAAAACTCTGCCCACTGCTGCACCGGAATATTCACGGAACAAGAACACCGGTTACTTGTTTTCCGCACTCACCAAGGTTAAGCGAGAGTCATGCAACACTTTTCATATCTCTTCGTTACACGGACAGGTATATGAAAAAAAAAACCTGTCACTCAAAAAGATCTATAGAGGAAGCAAAAACGACACGTACACCTTCGCAGTCTAGACGTCGTACAGGTACGCTAGGTAGACTCTAGAGAGTAAAGGCGTACGAGGACGTACCTTGTGCGAGTAAGGAGAAAGACGGGCGGGCAGGAACGGCAGCAGCAACAGCAGCAGCAGGAACAGCTAAAAGTCCTAAGCTGGCTCCATATGAGACACACACTGCACTCGCTCAAAAGCCGATGGCCATGCCGATCGTTCGGATGGCCAGGAAAACTGTGTTGGCGCTCGAAACTCGAAAAAACTCGGTTCCAGCGGACGGGCCACGGTGACCGGCACATTAACACGTCCGCTCGGGGAGTTTCGGTTCGGATCGGGCGTGCCAGGTAGAGGTGGTAGAAGAACGGCTAGAAACACAACGAGGTACCCAGGTACATACCTCCACCGTCCGGATAAAGGGATAGCCTGCGACTGGCTTCACTCTACTCTACTTTGCTTCACGCCCCGCCGGATTTAATACCAAACCAAACCAATCCACTCCACTTCTCTCCTTCTCGAAACTTTAACCACTTCACTTCGGTCCGCTTCACTATGCGATATGCGGTTCGAATCAGGTTTGGCTACGGCGTATCGCACTTCTATTTAGATAACGGCAGATACATTGAGACACCTGTTACATTCCTGTGATCATCCTGGATACTGTTGCTTCTTGGATAACCTGTTGTATCTAGTGAGTATAGAATGGCTTTGTAGTTACCGGCATCGTTGTAATTCAATTCCATAAATCCATCGATGATTTTTCTAGCGATTATGACAATTCTCGTTCGGCAATTGTCTTAATGCATTTTTGTTGTTGTAACTTTGAAATGTGTTACATGAAATTGTTTACATTTAATAGGATGAGCGCGGGTTTTATATTACCGACTTTTGTTAAAGTGGCTACGACCTGTTGTATAAGTGTAACGTGACACCGGTATGGATCATGTAACGCTATCTTATCTACTTGATTTGATATGTCTAACGTTGATTGTATGAGTTTACATTCTTTTTTTTTTTAATGAGAACGATAGGTAGGCGTTTACAATGGAAAATATATTTTCATCACTACCAAAACTCCGCACGCAGAGTATGACACAGTATATATTTAATCGCATAGATACTTGAACATCGTCAAAATTGATTTTGTTAACAATCTTGAGTTAACACAAATATATTTAATAGTTTTTTTCCTTTTTTTTTATACACAATTCATTAACTCTACAGTAACAAATACATTTACATCGATCCCGATTATTTTCTCACATTTTAAATTTGAAGTATAGCGACATGGAGCTTATGAGAAAACTTGTAAGAGTAGAAATGATATATTTTGCAAAATTTGGTCGAATATGTGGAAAAAAAATAGGAAAAATAATAACTGAAGAAAACAATTCTACAGCTTCGCGTAGCAAATCAGTACAATTTGAAAATATTTAATTAAAATAAATCCACGTGTTCCATGCGCATTTGAATCCTTATGTACATGATAATCTCGAATTACGTATTAGAGAATAAAATATATAAATGTCGTTTTTATGCCCGAGTGAGAAAGATAAATGGAAAGGGAAAATAAAGCGAAAATTAAGAGTGTCCGAGCCTCTTGACAATCGATAGCAACAAATTAATAGAGGCTACCGTGCACATATAATATATTAATCGGTTGACAAACTTTTTGATTAATTACTCTGTACCCACGGTAAAATCTCATACGATACAAAACAATTATTAAACGTAACGAATAAGACGACTAAGGCTTAGGAAACAATATATCCGAGCTAGTCTCGTCATGTAGCCCAGAAGAAGACTGTCAACGATCGATGGGTCCCCAATAGCGAGGAAAGATTAATAATTTTCATTAAACGATTCACAAGTCAACAATCGCTGACAGTATAAACAGGATAACTGTATGATCAGTTCTACTATATTATTTGAAACAGTTAATTTGGCTTTGCAATGGCTATCCAGAGCACGAATGTTCCTGTGGACGTGCTTTCTGGTAAATTAAAGAGATACTTTCGATTCTTGTTTCGGAATCCTTCAGGACATAGGAACTTATCGAACTTCATATTGATGGGTAAAACGTTCACTTTGAAAATACCATATTACCATCCAGGAGAACTTTCGTGAAAATAATATAGTGAGAAACGAAACCAGACGGCACAGACCACTTGAGAAGTTTTTTTTATAGAAAACTATGAACTACGGTTAGTAGAAGAACGGTGTCAGAAATATTTTAAAAATCAGTGTTAATATATCCTTAATATTTATGTTATTGAGAAAAAAAATAGCTTTACATTGGTACTGTACTTGTGATCATTGCTTTTTATTTAAAGGGACAAATGATTTGTCTCTGCGGGCATCTCCGCCTGGCTTCTCATTGATTTCTCATTTATTTAAGAAGCATTCTTACAGAGCACCTTTTCAAGATATATAAAGCCATGATCAGATGATCTTGATCTAGTAAGACGATCACAAAAATAGGCTCTGAGTAGTGTACGCTCTTTTTTTTCCTCGCTTTATACCATGATTATTCGACGTAAACTACATCTTTCTTTTTCTGCACCATACGTTTCTTCTTGGAAGTTGAAAAATTAGGGTATAGCCTGGACAGAAGATGTCTCCATATGAAAATGAGGGAGTATTTTATTGGAGGAGTGCAGTGATATCCCAAATTTTAATCACTCGATCCTGGCCGATGGTCAGCAACCTGCGTCGCGGTGCGTCCAGGTCCATTCCAACGATGCTATGCTTCGCATCGTGAAACGAGGCCAGAGAAGTTTGGCTTGAAATTGAAATTTACCGTAGTTCATAAAAGTTTTGTGAACTTCGCGTTTCGATTTTATAAATATTTAATGAGAACGTAGGAATTTTTGTTTTGTCGGGCAGAGTAATAGGCTGTTGAATGACACTGGTGCGTTTTGGCTGAATATTCAATTTTGAATTAAAAAAAATAGTACTTACTTTGCAGCTTTTAATTGAATGTGGCACGGATCACAAACACGAACTTCAAATTCGAACCCCATTGTAGGAATCGGAATGCGATGAGAGGTACACCTGGCACAAAGTGCATGACCACAGTTGCGACAATGGTGTTGCCTTAAACCAAGTTGACGTTGATCCATCATGGCTTTAATATTCCAAAAGAAGGGGCGACCACATGACTGTAAAATGAATTACTATATTTCTGTTATTACCTAATTCAATAATGATTAATACCTGGCATGTGTCAGACTCCTCCCAAACTGCAGTCTCTTTTCTATTCGCAGTCATGTTCCAGCATACAATGACGCCATCTTCGCCACCAGATAAAAGAATTCGTTCGTTATTTGCATAGCAAAGGGCTGTAACTTTATTACTGAAAAAGAATGTTTAACTTAAATAAACTGATAATTATTATGCTATGCAGACTAAGTTAAAATCCTTACTGGTGACCTTGCAGCTCGTACGCTGTGCCTTGGCGGCCTCCAATGTCCCAGACAATGATACTCTGATCAAAGCTTCCAGAAAACAGAAGCTGCTTCTCAGAATCCCAGGCTAAAGTTCGAATGCTACCACTGTGAGCTTTTAGCGTTGTGATAAAAGTAACGCCAGTGCTGTCTAATTTAAGCATGGCAATCTGTCCGGAGTAGTCTCCAACAAAGGCATGTTTTGATTGAGCATCGAATCTGCACGTGTTAAGGTCAATCACAAAATGATAATAGTAATTTAGTATGTGCACATATGTACAGATTTTTTGGAATATGATTTCTCAAAAGGATACTGCAGTGCAGTGTACCAAGCATCTGTTTGAAAAGTGCCAAGCTTGCTGCCTGAATCGGTGCAATAAAATTGAAAAAGTTTATCCCTTGCAATGCTCAAAACCCATTCACAATTAAGAGCAAAAATAATGCCAGTGACCCTAGCTTGATGGGCAAGATATTCACGCATTAGCGTCATGCGATTATAATCTTGTTCAAGGATGAACTCCTATATAAAAGGAAATGTATATATTTAATATCTAAGAACAATATAAAATTAAATAGGATACATACATTTATGTTTCCATTTTCGAGACCAACAAAAAGTTGTCTGGTTTCGACACAATAGTCCATTGCCGTAACTCCTGCGACCATATATTGGCACACACTAGGCCAATACTGACCAGAGTCACGTTTTAGCCACACTCTGATTGTCCTGAAAACAAAGACTCGTTATAAATCCTGCAACGAATATTATGTGAAAAAGCAAAAATATTACTGTTATCAATGAATAGAGCAAATAAAAAAAGTCCATCAAATAGAGGAGCAAAGAATTATTTTATCTTAACATATTCCTTTCTTGTTAAAGTTCTGATACATGGAATGGATCTACCGAACTAAGAGTATTCTCTTACTATCGTTCAATGACACACCACACAACTTAAGCGCCTTCATATCTATAATATCATCATTAATGTATAGATTTAAAATAATGACATTTTTCGTCTCAGTCACATTTCCACTATTGTTTAACACTAAGGCTTTTCACGAAATTGCGTCTCTAAGATAATGTTTAAATGTATAAATACTGAACAGCGTACCTGTCATCACAAACGCTTATGACACCTTCCTCCCTTGGTATGATAACAGCAGCGTTAACATCGTCATTACAGCCTTCCAATTTCGACAGCAATATTGGCTTGCGACTAGTACTGAACCTGTCTGGATTTACGCCTGAGGCGGGCTTGATTTCTGCTGCCATTTTAACGGTACACGGCTACCCTGCCAATACAATAATCATTTGACAGTTGTCAGACTTCGATATCAATCCCAGTTCACAGAAAAGCACAAGATCCGGCTCAAGATGTTCATGTAGAGATAAACGAGCGTAGAGGCTCTGATATCTCTCTCTACAAGAAAATGGGCGTTTCCTGTCATCGGTAGAAAAGATTTCTTTTTTATTGACTGTACTGAATCAATGTGAATACATAATATTGTAGGCGATATTATGTATCTTTATTAAAATTTGTGTCTACTGTGTAATCTTTTTCTTTTCTGTACATTACGGTGATTCGGTGATTAATAAGATGACTGTAAAGAATTTTTCATATTTGCCTTGTGCGCAACTATTGCGTCATTTCCTTTTAGCTGTTGGCTGTTAAACAAGAGATGGCGCTGAATTTATAAACGCAGTTCAGATTTATTTATTTTATAGTCCATGATTTCAATGTAGCACTGCAGTTCGCATGTGTCAGATTTAGATTATAAACACTTTTATCTTATGTCAGCCTGCAAATAATAGTTTATGAGAATTTTGAATAATGTCTTCGAAAGCTACAGTATCAGGGACCAAGGTAATCATGGATTATGTGTAATTTCTTCAAATACAGTGTGATATTTTTGTCTCACCAATTCGTTTCCGTTTCATGTTTCTCATTGCAGGTGATTGTTTCAGGTAGATGAAGATACTGAGGATAATTTTAAGAGGCAGGGTTCTTTTAGAAAGCTTCTATCTGCGAACACTAATGGTGATAGACAATTAAGCATGTCGGCTAAAATGATTGAGAGGCCAAACTTATTGCAAAATAATAAAGAATACAGAGTGTTTTTACAGGAACACTCTATTCTCTTCGAATAGTATGTTTATAATATTGCTTATCTTATAAATATTGTAAAATTTTTATATCTTCTTTTTATTTAATGTTTTAGTAAAATGGTGTGTATTCAAGACTTGAAGGGAATATATGTAATACCTTCGGCTCAAAATTCATTTTGTGAGTATCATAGTTTCTATATTATGAATGTATTTTTTTTTTAAATTATATGTTTCAGTGTGGTTTGGAGTGCAATTTGTAAGACAAGGAGTTTATCAGGGTGGTGTGTTCAGATTTACTATAACATTGCCCCCAAATTTTCCAGATGGTGGTTGTCCGGTAAATTTATTAATATTGAGTTCAAAACATTAAATTGTTTGATGACATGAATGATATTTTTTAGAAAGTGGTATTTCAAACAAATGTTTTTCATCCCTTAATAAATCCTGACAGTGGTGAACTTTATCTTGCATGGAGTTTTCCTGAATGGAAAAGAACTAACAGAGTGTGGTCTCTGATACAATTTATAACAAAGATTTTGACTAAGGTGGACTCCAAAATGACACCCATAAATCAAGTAGCAGCAGCCTTGTAAGTAACTACATAAAAAAAAATATATATATATATGAAGTATGAATAGTTCAATAGTGTCAATTTTATAGATTAGAAACTGATGTAGAGAAATTTCAAAAATTGGCAAAGGAATCTGTAAAAAAAAGTTTAAGTCAAGTGTATGATCCACCACCGACAGATGATCCACACTATATTACATTCAGCCCTTATGATAATGATATCCATGATCCTATAAAACAAGAAATTTACCAACCGAAGGTATGAAAGGAAATTTTAAAAAGAAAAAGAGAAAAAATTTTCCACATTTTAAATACTTTCAATAACTTTATTTTATCCCATTTTAGGAAGAACGGGAAAACAAAACTTTGGGTTTCTCATGGGTACAACCAGGTTCTTTGCAGCCATTTTCAAAGTCAGAGACAAGATAACGTAGAACAACAAGAGCTCTCCATGAATTCCACAATGTTGGAAACTCTTGACCGCATCTATAAACGCATGAAAAAGAAGATATGAGCAATCTTAACTATTTCTATCTAAGGCAATTTTTGCTCAAAAGCTTTGAGCTAAAAACTAAACATAAATAATAATCATTAATCACAGCTACGTTGATTAAAGTGATGTTAACTATTCTTTATGAGATTTTTTTAAAAAAGCTACTAAACCAAATATACGAACAAATAAAGATTTTTAATACTCACTAGACTAGTTTCTGAAGGTAATACAGATCAGAGAAATATCAAATTAATTTCATAATAATAAAACTATTTTATCATCAATCTAACGTGCATAATTTGTACCACATTCCTACTTACCAACGAAAACAATTTCATACCGTAATCCAATTTTCGGCAGTCATAAGCACAAATAAGAAAGTAGGAAAAATCCTTGGAAGGACTTTCTCGAGGTTCATGCTGTGCAACCACTTTAGCCAGCGCCCTCGACGCTACTTGCAGACGCTCCTTTCAATTGGGGCATGTGGGACATTTCAGGCGGCCGCTTTTTATCTACCAGACATACACTTAAGAATCCTGTCTTCGTGCCACGTGCGCAATTCGAGTATCCTTTGGTTATCCCGCCCGATAATAACATCTCTTTTTTCTGCCTCTCTGAAGTACCAATGCGATAAGAAAACACAGCTTCAGGCTTTCGAAAGTTTTTTCTCGTGTCGCCATTACAAGTGAAGAAATTATGTATTTTTCTTCAACCATTTGTAAGATCTAATCCTTTGGTCATGCGACAAACAATATTTTCCGTTTCTGTACCTGCATAATATCGTAGATCCTGTTTAAAATACGTATATCACCATGTATGATCACGATAATAACTAATTTACATTGGAACGCGTGTGCACGGAAAAATCAATGGCGGATTCTGTCATCGATTCCAGATGATCAGCGGTAATATAAAGGGTGGAAGCACGTCCAGATTCGTGAGTGGTGATCTCTATAGTCAGCCATAGAGCACGATTCTACCTAATTGAAGTAACCACAGGGCGCGAGCCGCATTGCTCGTGAGACGTAACCAGCCGGCGGCCGATCCAACCTATTCCAGGCCTATCAGTAGAGACAGGCTGCTCGGCTACCCGACTGGCAATCCCATCAAATGATCAAATGACTGCCTCCCGTTTCCGACGGATCTGACTTTCGCACGTGCCGCTTAAGAAAAAGAACCCACTGTCATTACGCGAGATCAATCTAGACTTTAATTACGGTAAGAAAGTATTCCCGTAAATGAATCCACCGTAGATGAGTTTAACCCCAGTCCAAATACCCACCGCCATTTTGTATCATTGGCAATTCTCCTGATTAAACCAAAGCCATAAATAAGAAAATACAAGAAAGACTTACAATACTAAATTCTTAAATCAATAAAAATACAACCTATCCGAGCCCCGCCTTCGTCCATACAAGAATCCCTAGTATTCCCCAGAAAAAAGAAATTCCCCAAAAAGACCCAACTAACGTCTCCCAATCCAGCAGGTTTGAAAGTGAAAATGCTTTAACTAAAATGTACAAAGCTATCAACAACCAAGAATTCCAGGTTATATTTCATAGCTATAAGAGCAAGGGAAGTGTTAAGCATTCACATGGTCCAGCCTAATTGGCTCCCGTAATCCAGGGAGTAAAAGAGAAAAGAAAGGAAATAGGTGTGTGACCAAAAGAATAAGGTTAAAAAAATTAAGGCATATACTATCAAGTCCCAGTGAAAGACGAAGAAAGAAAGAGAGAGAGAGAGACAGAACTAAATGTTCACCAGGAGGAAAAGTGAGTCTCGAAGGCAGATGAGCAGAGTGGCCGTTCCAGTCGTATTATAAAACAACCTGGCCACCTGGAGACATCTACCCGGGGGGTCGGCCATACGTTGACACAACTCATTTTTACGCGGTATCCCACGCACGATGGGCGGCCACTCTCGTCCCGGTCACACCAGCTCGAGTGTTTATACAACTAGCCTGAGTAATGGTGCGAGATCTGTGGCGAGACGCCAGGGGTGCTTGGAGAAAAGATAGCATCTAGATTCTAGTCGCCCGTGGTGAGCCCATAGCCATACAACCCCCAGTCCTATTCAACGAGAGGGAGGAAGAGGGTCCTAGGATCGAGAACTATGGAGTAAGGCCCATCCTGCATGGGTCAGACATGTCCTGGCCCACACGTACGCCCTTTACATTCTATTAAACCACTATGGAGACACTCCGCAGCTATTTCGTACAACACCCGCATAATCGAGATTCCTTTACTAAAAACTGCAGGTGGCTTTATACCATAACTACTTGAATACATATAATATAACGTGTATCTGGTAAAGGTTTTCTATATGCATACGTACATATATATATTTGAAACTTTTTTTCTTATATTTACACATTTAATGTCCTCCCTTGATAATGTACTTCTCTTTTACTTTCTATGGTGGAACCATGTCAGATCCCCATACACACTCTACTTGGGAATCCCCATGAAACACATTTTACGACGTGACTCTTATTTCCATTCTCTTCTCGCGCATTCTTACGACTCCTTGAATTTTTCCTAGAACACTTGATTTACCATTGGTTCTCTGTATTTCTTAGGTGGACATATTATAAACGTTCATTTTTGACTATTTATAGAATCGACAAAGTGAACATAGGCGCACAGGATTTCAAGTATGGATTCACTTGATAAATACATAGGGTAAAAAGAGGCCACGGGTCGTCATCCAGTATCTTGGTGCATTCCTCCGCTTGTCGGAAAAATATGTCCAACGGTCTGAATGAGTGGTGGATATTTTTCTTATCTAAAAAATAAACGCTTTTCCTAGTGAAAAACGGAGAAAGGGTACCACGACGTATCCACTCCGAGGTAGCGAAAGCACGTGGCTACCAGATAAACTGTTCTGCATAAGAGATGTCGGCCGACGGGCCAGACGCGCGTTTTCACAATGTTTGGGCGGCGAGATATCTTCTCGCAGTAAAGACAGACACGCGAGAGAACGAATAGTTATAGTATTTGTCGGACGTCGGTCGCTCCGGCGGACAGACAGAAAGACAGACAGGCTCAAGAAGACAGACAGACACACAGAGGAACGGACAAGCACCCGTCTGAGCGACTGAAGAGGCCCTATTGGGTACCAGAGAGGACCTTCTAGCTTGTGTAGTGGATGGGTTGTGCGGCTTTTCTGGTTCTAGTGCCCCTAGAAAAAAAAAAGGAAAAAAAAGTTAACTACCCTGACCCGACCTCGATAAGACCCATAGTCAAGTGGCGCGTGTCGCCTATTCTCCTTGTATTAATAGATAGTTCCTACTATGCGTTTTCAGTTTTACGAAACCCTCGAGTCTGTTCAGAATTGTCCCGTGGGAAAATTGTCCTTGATATTTAAAATAATATCGTTACCCATATTTTCAGCCGGATGGTTAAATCGGCACCGGGTAATTTTTTTCTTGATAAAAATTACTGAAGTTTAAAGAAATATATGTCGAGGGTAGTTTTATTGAGTAACAATAAAACAAAAATGAGGTCATCTTACGTATGGTATTTTCAGTTATTCACCAATTGAGTTGGAAAATTGTTCAGTCCTGTTAGGTTAGCCGGATGTTATAGCGTGTCAGAACGTCCTGGGGACCCTGTCGGATCATCGTTAGCCGATAGCATTTGCCGGGTGCGTGTGCGTGTGATCAATCACCTTCAAAATGCTGGACAATAGCCAGCCACTAGAATCTCTTGCCGTAGAGCTATTATTGCCACCCACGTTGATTCTCATGCCACCTACATTACCTACAAGAAAGGTAGGACGATTTCCCAGTCGGTTCGCTCTCTTATCCCATAGTCCTATGGCCGATCTCTAATTTCTGATCTCGGTCAAGTTGTAACAGTCGATCCCACATCAGATACTCACTACACGACTTCTTAGTCCTGAGTCCTTAGTCACCAGGACCGATATCATTGTTTTGTACTCTTCGACCCATATGCCTTCCGTTAAGTCCCTTGCGGGAAGAAAAATCACAGGCGACATCTTTGGCTCGTCACAAAGAAAGCATCGAGTATAAAAACATCGCATTGTCTTATTATGCCCGACATCTATCGGCGTCCGATACAAACTACGTACTACATAACGTTAAGCTAAAACTCGAAATCGAATATTTCATAAATATATAACTTTAACCGACGGTCATAAATAAGCGCAAAAAGATACTAATTCAAAAACCCTCGATTATTATACAGGGTCATAATTTAATCGATAACGCGTTAATAAAAGTCCTTGTTTCGCGAGTAGTGGCGTAACTCATTTTAATACAAATTGTTTGGTCGAGGTACGAGGCTGCCACATGTCGCCGGGGAACCCCCGGTGTCATTACCAGCCCCTCGTAGAGTGGCTCGATCAGGTCACTAGCGTCATATGGCGCGTCTATACGCCTAGGTACATATTCCTGAATACCGAAGGTACAAAAAATTGTTCTGATAGTTCTTTTTTTTCCCCCCTTTTATTTAGGATACACTAATCGAATAAGAGTATGGAAAATAGATGAAGTGCAGCATTGAGAGAGTCTTAAGGGATAAATGGGGTAAGGTTAGTCATTGCGTGGTTAGGATGAGGTAAGGGGACCGGATCCCTTCTCCTCCCTGGTTGAGTAGCTAACTCAAGTAAGAGAAGGTCGACCTCATCAAGCTGATAACCTAAGAGAAGCGCGTGTCCGTGTCGCCCACTCACGCTGATTGCTGCTACCAACCAATCCGTTCGAGGGAGCCCTTTCGTGGCCAATCCGTTCACTTGCTTAGAGGAGCGGGAACCATTCTATTCGATTAGGTTACAGAATGGTTAACGTGCCTTTTCGATAAGTTGATGGTCAATATGTTTTGGCTTTGACAAATGGTGGTTACTTGTAGGATGCTATTTTTTTTCGATATCGAATATACCTATACATATATATTCCATACATAGGGTTATTCACGTCGAACGCACCACCTGACGGTGGTTCTACCATAGAAATCAAGTAGATAGGCTAACTTCAGGTGGTACGTTTCTCGTGAAGCTTGGATAAACTTGATTACAAGTGAAAAATCTGTAGATACCATAGTCGAGGAATGGTCTTGGAGTATGAGATGTCTCGTGGATACTGATTGATGATTTTGTACAGTGGATGAGTAATAGGATTGATTTTGTATTGATACATCGGTTGAATAATTGATTGAAAAATTTTATTATGCTAATTATCTCTTATTCTCTTAAGGTCTCACGAAAACTCGGGATGTATGTCGATTCCTGACTTGGAGCTATTACAAGCTGTCCCTCGAGTTATTTCACTACAGGGAATTATTAGCATAAAGCACGCATGGCTAAGTGTCCCTCCCGTGGGTCTTGTTTCAATCATTTTACTACTGATGTCTAGTAGTATTAGCTACCGCAAGCCATCC
Organism: Trachelus iudaicus; assembly: GCA_030142595.1. Lineage (NCBI taxonomy): Eukaryota > Metazoa > Arthropoda > Insecta > Hymenoptera > Cephidae > Trachelus > Trachelus iudaicus. The sequence continues at coordinate 35,087 of JARQTH010000412.1, read as the reverse complement.
GTTGCCAATTTGAAATTCAAACATCTGCTCTGACCCGCCAGTGGCTTTTGGGTTGGCTAGTATTATTATTATTCTTCTTGGGACAAGGACAGATCGGTCTGGCGTTGATCTGATTTTCATGTAAAGTCAAGAAAAAGGAAAGCGTGGACCAAGCTGAGTATTTTCGTAAATTTATGTACACATAATTGTGAAAAAAAGTCAAAATTATTATTTTCCAATCCCTATGTCACAGGTACAAGTGACTTGGCCAATTTTTGAACGAATGTCAACGAGATCATCGAGACTTTGCAAGTCTGATTTAATTTCTTCGACTCTTGGCACTTTTCAGTTTCAAAGATATTATTACGTCCTCACGGCTAAGCCTAAGCAATTGTTGTTCGGCTGAGTCGCGCAAGTTGAAACGTAAGGGAGTTAAAACGCGATCCAATTTCTCAGGCCATTGAGTGCGGCGACTGCCATCTGTCTAACGCGTGGCCCCGAGCTTTTTACAGGCGAACCGTGAAATGCGCAAACAGAAGGCCTGAGCTCCTTTACATTTTAATCAAATCATTCCTCTATTACGTGGATGCCCAAGGACCGAGGTGGCACCGAAGGGTTCGCCTTCTTCGCCTTCTTTCGAAAACGGACGAGCCGTGACGGAGACCCGTTGTTAATGGCCCGATTTAATTGCGTCCCCTTTCACGTTGATGAATCGAAGCTACGTTAGCCGCGCTGCATTATCGAGCGCTTGCACGATTTAATTGATTACCTTGTTCCGGAGAAAAAAAATAATTTGCCAAGCACTTCTCTTGCGAGGTATAATTTTTTTTTAACGCAAAAAAATTTATATTTATCATATCCTTCCAAGATGAATCATCCATCACGGAAGTGGATCGTAATTTATTTTTAAAACTGTTTCACTACTTGTCAGACATTAATGACAGAAGTTCATAGTTTTAATATCCCTCAGTTGCTTATACAATAATTTAATGTTCACCATGTATTATAAAGCCGATGCCTACCTTCGTTCTTTCTACGGCGATCCGAAGTGTTATTTGAGCATCGATAGGATATCTAGGGCGTCCAAAGAGCGTAGCGTCGGGTTTTCATCAATTTTCGCAACGCCGACACGTACTTGACTCCCATCTCAGTGGCGGGAGTCATGAAAGCCATAGCGAGACTGGCACCCCGGGGTTAGTCAAGTGGGTCGTGTAGGAGACGTAAGGGTTGGTTCTAGAGTCAGAGGGTAGAGCTGTGTGGCTCTGGATAAAGGGGGGTCGATAAAGTAGCGATCGCGCGCACGGGACTCAATTACACGCTCCGGCGCTCCCTCAGTCCAAAACCTGAAGCCCACCCCCTAGTTTGAGCTTCCTGAAGCCCGTTCTCAGCCCCGTCCCCAGTGTGACCCTCTCACTCAGTGCCATATCCTCCCAGCGTACTGTCCTGGTCCTCGTTCCAACCCCTCCCAGCCCTTCCATCGGCCCCCTCCCCCCCTTTCATCCTTCTTACCAAGCTAGCATTCAACCTACACCACCCCTGGGATCACTAAAAGAACGACTTGACTGCCGCAGCCGGCAGACAACCCGATGGCAACACGGGACGCGTCGTGAGCGTTGCGGCGTCGCGGGTTCACTTATTGTTAGAGGGGGAAAAAAGATCTCGAAGGGGGTTCTCCTCCCCCTTTGCCCATACAGCATCCCAAGAATCCAGCAGGCACAGATCTGCCATTTCCCCTACTTGTACCCTACTGAGTACAATCTGGGCTTCTCCCACCTTTCGCCTCTCCCCACCATCCACAACGCAGCGACTTACTTCGTAATTCGTTCGTAAGCCGTCCCTGTGTTCTGGCCGCGCACCACCCTGCGATTTATAGCTCGAGCGCTGCCGAGCCCCAGAGGGGAATATCGGAGCTTCCGGTGACAGAGCATAGATGACGACACTGTCCCGCTCGGCTCGTAAACACGATAGAATTCGCAGTAACGAAACGTGGACAGCAGTATTATTATATATAATTTTGTATTTTTTTTAAATCTTCTTGTAAAAATTTATATGCTAATCCGATAGCCATTTAAATTTCATTATTAATTTAATTATCAAATTTAATTAACGCACGATTTTCGTACCTTTCCTTAATTGCTCTTGCGACAGATTCGTATTGGCCACGCGTGTATAAGAAATTTGTGATTAAACTGCTATACCTCGTGCGAGATAATCGGCCGGATGATTCAGAGATGAAAAATGTTAGAAGGTCGAGGTAATGCCTTTCTTTCTCCTCTTTAAAAATCGAGTGTATGAAGCCAGCCAGACAATAATATTTCACATGCCGCGAGGCTAATTGAATGCTACCACGGTAGTTCCAGCCCGGGGGAGGACAATAATTAACCGGCGGTTAGTTTACGTCGCCCCCTGCGGCTAAGGGGGCCCCTACGGTACCCCGGGGCCCCGGGCTTGAGATGCATAAATATCGTTACACGTAGGTGTAGCGAGTGAGGGGTCACACCTTCTTATAATTATTAACGCGACAAATGACCCTTTCTCGAACGTATACCTGCCATCTTGGTCACGCTCTCCTTGTAAATCAGCCTAATGAACTTTATTAGCGTTTATACCCAGTACGAATATTCGTGCGAAGAATGGAAATTTTTTTTTGCATTTATCGTCACTCCTCTGCCTTTGGGTAATTTTACCGAATTTGATCTCGCCCCCCCTTCTCCCCCCACCCCTTCCGTCCTTACTTGTCCGTTTATACGCTGGACTTGTCACTTACCTTTATTTTTGACACACCGTTTCTCATGGTCCCTACGAAATTCCGTACGCGTGTACAACATAGATAAGAGTGACACAAAGTGTTACCTTAAAAAAATAATAAACTCAATGATCGACATCGAAAACTGGATTTTTTAGCAAACTATACATACCTGTATATTATTTCGAAGAATTTTCGAAAATACGGCAAAAATTATTACGCCTTCCACGAGCTTCATTGAAATCGGATTAGACGCGAAAAAAATATGTCTTCTGCGTAAGAACGAAAGGCGCCAAATGAAATACGTTTTTCATGTTAATCGATGATAAATCATTTGTATCGTAAACCAGTGGCAGGGAACCGATTCTTATCTGAGACTTTAAATAAAAGCCAAGAGTAGACGCTTTTACCCGAGAGCCGTTTCTGAGAGAAATAAATATTATACCTTTTCTTTATTTCACACCCCCTAATACCCCTCCCCCCCTACCACCATTTTCGCACATAGCTATCTTCCGCGATTTCAACTCTCGGCTACCTTGGTATACGTGGTATGGGTTTTGCGGTTTTATTTTTTTGCACCCCCCCCCCCCCCGTCTCCCATCTCCCTTTTATTAGCTTCTTTACTTTCTTTTATCTCGTCTCCCCCTTTCCACAAGAGATACGGATACCATATACGGAGATACGGTTATTATACTAAATGCAAACCATAAACCGAGCATAACGCTAGAGGGTGGTTGTGTGTGCAGAATGAATTGGCAAGGAATCCGTGGGGGGTACGAAGCGTGGAGGGTCGGTGAGTGTCGTGAATGGATCCAAAGGTTAGCCAGGGCTCGAGACCTCGGGCCCCATTAACGGGTCGTCGTGGTAAATCATCGACCCTGTCATCGTCTTCGTTATCCACCGTCTGAATGACGCCTATAGTTAGTTTCTCTTTAGATTTCGGATACTTTTAACTTTTAATTTTTACATCTTTTTTTTATTAGTCCACACTTTATATATAATTACGTTAATTAACCAGTCTTCTGTATAACCCTGGGATCGCGCACACGTTCTCGTGGTACAAGGCACCTTGTGGTATAATCCTCACCTACCGATCAGGCGTATCAGTTGTCCGATGAATATCGTGTTAATTGCATCTATCAGACAAAAGGAATGACCCTTAAGATTTTAATTAGCATTTAAACGAGATATAGATAGATTATATAATTGATCGTATAAATATACGTTAATTCATACAATTTACGTATAATAAATTTTTGTTGTAAAATTTTCAAATTTCATGTTCCTCGATTGAAAATAAAATTGTCGGCTTCTTTTTTTTCTTGAGAACAAACATGAAAGTGCTACTGGATAAATAACAGCAGTGAAAAGAACAATCCACACCCTTACGCGCTAAGTATATCATACAAGCGCCGGGTCAGATTACTGATAAAGCACAATCCTACTCTCTTATCAGGTTCGCTGTTAAATACAAACATCATCCAGTACCACGTATTAGCGACACGTCAAAAGTAATCAGAGTAACTCAGAGTGACTGTAGCTAGGAACGAAGAAGAAGAGTCACCAGTAGCCTTAACAGCGTGACAGCACCATCGATAATATCAATTCGAAAAAAATTCAAGAGGAGGTATCGAATGGGTGATAAAAAGGGTAAATCAAGAGCGAAAAAAATGTGGAATAAAACTAATAAAAAAGAAAAGTACAAGAAATTTCACATAGAGGTTGGTATTGCGTTTAACCGAGTATGCATGTAGTTTGGGGGCCCGTAGCCTTTCTCCGCAGGGGGCACGTCAGTGTCCCCGGATGGGACTCACGAGCTGGGTCCTATCTCTCTTCCTCTCTCTCTCTCTCTCTCTCTCTCTCTCTCTCTCTCTCTCTGGAAACCTCACTGGGCCTGCTGGTCACCGCATTCCTCCGGCTTCTCAACTCTCCTCTCATCCTTCTACCAAACCAACCAGCATCATCAGCATTGCCAGCACCTCCAGCATCAGCAGACTCTCCTTTTTACTGTATCCATATAGCGTAGCAGCATCCTCCTCAGGAGCAAGCTCCCTCTCTCTCCAGAGAGACTTGAAGCCTCCTGACACTCGCACAGTATCATCGTAGTTGGCTGCCTTTAGCTTTTATCCCTCTCCACGCAGATAAGATCTCTCTCTTGGTCCGCACTTAGAATAAGGGGGAGAGCCCACTGTGAGCGAGACTCACTCGGCGGTGGGTATTCCGGGTACAACCTGCCACTCGTCAGCCCACCCTCGTACCCAGATCCTCGCTACCAGCTATCCTGCTACAAGATTGGTGAGGCCCCCGCCTGTACCCCGAGTCACCCAGCCCCATCACGCTGAACCCGCCACCGTCGTAGCAGCCTTTATAGATAAAACTAAAAAATCGACCTACACCCGACTGACGTATTCTAATAGGTTCGAGCTTGCGCGTGAATACCGTGTCTCTACAGTTTTCAACTATACAGGGTGGTTCGAAACGATGAATCATTTTTAAGAAAAAAAAATTTAACACGTTCATAATTTTTATGGTTCCCAAAAATTTTTTCTTGTTTTAATTAACGTTCGGGAGATGGGGTTGTGCTTTTTTTGGTGTCGATTAATTTCAATAGGTATTAATGAATTGGTATTTCACTGAAAAAAAAAAGTGATTTTGAATGTTTGTGAGAAAGGTTCTACGGGTCTAGGAGTTTTCATTGTGTTTCTTAGACACCCTATGTACGTCAGTGCCTTTTATTCGTTTATATAAAGCTAACAAGATGTTTCACGGATCAGCATAGTGCCAGGGATCAGATACGCGCAGGAGGTCCCAACCAGATTTCAACTCCGGAGTCAAGACTGACGAGCCGCCCCGGCAGAAACTCTCGCATACATTAATCCGCGCGATCTTCACTCTGCACTCCCCGTCATTTTGAAAAAGGATACCGAAAAATGCCTAACGGACGCCACCGAGACTAGATAAAATGGATGAGGCATTAACCCGGGAGCCGAGAGTGGATTTAACTTAATCCCTCGAGTGGCTTAGATTACGTCCATCATACACACGTTCCTCTAGCATGAAAACGCTCAGGGATATCCTGTTATGGAAACTCCTGTAGATCTTCGAACACGTTCCTCACTGTTAACGATGATATTCAAGTACATTAAGTAGAATTTGAAGACTGCTCAAACCGACGATTACTCTCGAATCAACGTAAATTTTCGAGCGTACACAAAATTTATTCTAGGCTACGAACCTACACGGCAGACCACGTTAACGATATAGTACATATACGCAACAAAGTTTTTGATGAAAATAATATAAAATTCATTTAGTCACGCACGCCGATAAGAAAAATTGATAGGTCCGATAAAATTTTTGGAAGATTTTATAAAACTTTGTTTTTAATCTCGTTCCCATCGTCGACCAAGAGAAAGTTTCTAATCCGACTCTCGGCTATTCGTCACAGATCCGATTATCCGAGCCGGAAAAATTGACTGGCGTGAATCGCGTTTTCCATTGCCTCGTGGTCTTATCGTATACCGGGTGTATGACAAATAACGGGTGGGAGTGCGCCCAGTCAAGGGGTGCCACCCTTGCTCGATTCTCCACGGGGATCGGCCTATCGCAATGGGCAGCTCGTGCCGGCCGTAAATCAGGGATTAGAGCCGAGCCGTGTAATTCGCGCAGTTTTAACCGTAAACAGTTTAATCTGCAGTCTAAACGGAGCGTGTCACAACAAGAGATTCTCCACGGTGAAGACTTTGGTGTCGCCGCAGGGAACTTCCCTGTGCACAGGTGCTGTACCAAGATGGCGTCCATCGTATTATACCAACCTCTGAGAGGTCTCTAAAAAATAATCAATTTAATCCATTAGACAAGCTTCCATATTTTCTACGTATCTTACGTATTCCCTTGGTCCTTTTTTTTATTCCACCACGAAGATATACCCCGAGTCACGAATAACCGGGATGGATCTCGCAGCCATTGACTTTTAAATTTTCCCTCTCCGATTCCCCAACCAACATACTGTATAATTTTTTCTGTCCCAAAAAATTCGGACGTATCAAATTTCGCATTTTTACATAACAATTCAATTAATTTCACGTATACACGAATTTTCACAAAATCCCTCATTTTCATGATGATCTATCGATATTTTTTTCGTTTATTAACATTATTTTGCAAATGTCAAAATTGACGTTTTCTATGACAATTTTATTTTTTTTTTCTATATATGTATATATATAAGATACCCAAGCTCCATACCCAGGTACGTTCGTTCAGCTCGCATTACGATTTTGCATTCGCAAAGAGCATGGATATTCCGTATGCCGAGCGACGTGACAACATGCTGCGTTATCAAAATTATTGCCAGGCTTCCCAACCAATAGCAGTCTAATGCCGCGCGTTAACATTCGCGCTGTGTGCGCCGTCTCGCATGCCCGCAAGCTGTGGCCGCCGGACTCGCATCGTCCCTTCTTCCTTTGGCTTCCCTTTTCGATTCACCCGTCTCCTTGCCAGCCTCGCCAACCTTAACCAAGCTTAGCAACAGTATGGGTCTTACCAACCTTCCCATCCTAACAGACACATGTATATATATATATATATATATCCATTCTATATCCTTCCTCCACTCACGATCCTCGTGCTTTTCCTGCCTTCCGGTATATTGGCTCTGGAAGAACGTGGCCGCCTCGCACGTACGTACACACGTGTTGCCTGCCGGCAGCTTACGTTCTTAGAAGGGGGTTGCCAAGGGGGAGGTCTTGACTTCTGGCATTTCTATTGCCATACCACCCTCCTATCCTGGCCGGATAAGAAATACCACCCTTTATCGTATCCACATCCCTATAGCCAAAACTGAACCCAGCCTCTAAGGAAATACGTATTCCGGTCAAGCCACGAGCTTTTCATCGTACCGGATTGTTTCTATTGCCAGACTTTTCCTACTTCCGCTTTATTTTTCTTCTCCTGCCTCCTCTAATTCCACGTAATTCCTATATAGATACGTGCTGGAAACTTATATGGGGTATTTGATTTATCATTTCCACATATCGATTCCCATTGGATCTTCCTTTCTCGACGAATCTTGTACTCTTTTGTATTTGCACAGTAAAATTTTTCGTACCGTCGCGTGTAGAAAATTTCATAGGGGTTATCGGTATGGTAAAATAAAAATGGCGGATGCATAGCTCATATATATATATATATATATATATATATATGCTCACAAGGTATTACGGAATGGAATTGATGAGTATAAAGGGAGCAATGCAGCGAGCGAGTAAGAAGATAAGAGAGATGGTAGCTATAAGAGAGAGAGAGAGAGAGAGAGAGAGACAGGTAGGGTTGGGTCAGGGTAAACGAAGACGATGGAAGGGAAGCTTCTCGTAGCAAGGAAATCTATCTGAATCCCCATCACGAGGAGTTTTGCTTCACCGCCCTGTAATCATCGCGAGTCGGTGGCGGCGGACGCTAATTATCTTTCATAACACTTCTTACCCCCACCGTCTTATGGCAGAAGAAGGCTCCCTTAAGGGCAGCTCATCATTTATTTACATCGTATTCGTCCCGAAGGGCCCAGGATCTGCGCACGTTCGTCCCGTTCATGGGTCGCTCGCAATTCAGGCGCAATTTCGATGCAAAAAGCGCGAAACACGGACCTCGACGGATCGATCGATCGGCCAAGAGGTAATGGCTACATGGAGAGAAAGAGCCATCCAGCCACCCAACCACCCAGCCACCCAGCCACCCATTCGACGTAGAGTTCACCCAGTGGTATACAGATATATATGTGTGTGTGTGTGTGTGTATATATATATACACATATATATATGAAGATTCACCCTTGGCTCATTGCTGTGTTCCTGAATTCGTGGGTTGTTTCCTCTGGGTTACGTTAGGTGCGCACGTTATTGACGCTGCTGGCTATTTAGTCGCTTTGTAAATTCGTGACGGTAAATTAACTCGTTGCAAAAGGTCTGCCGCCTATTGGAGAATTTGCTTTTCCTTTTTACCTGTATATGTGCACTCCGACTCGCGCTTTGGCTTTGGCTTTGGCAAACAGCGATTTAGTGCCGTTTTATACCGCCAAGTCGCGATCCCTAAATCGTAGTATGGCCGATCCATCATTTCAGTTTTGACGGGTCGATTTGAGAACGGTTAGTGCCACCAATCGGATACTTGAAATCCAAAATAGTCGAGCGACCGAGCGATACGATGGCGTTTTTCGAGTTTTTTTTAAATAATTTTACTGGGAAATTCGAAAAATGTTATAAAAATAAATAAAAGTTTTTATAGACTTTTTATCGAACATTGACTCGTTTAGTGGATACAAAATACATTATTTATTTATATTGGATATATAAATTTTGAATTTTTTTATTAGTCTTTACCTTATTAATGTATTTTTTTATCTTTATATCTATCCGCAAATAGATCATTTACTGTTATCGACATTACATGCTTGTCAATACTAATTATTCCAATTACGAGAATAATTATTTACACGTATCGATTTTATCGAGCGTTATCGTGATACCAGATTTTATTAAGCAATTAATCGAATAATTTCACAATAAAATCGGCTAAAGTACTTGTCAAGTGTATCGACGAGACGTATAGATATACGAATTCGAAGTTTAAAAAAACGTTTATAAATATTTCGATTATTTTTTTCTGTGTCGTTAATTTTTTCAAAATTTTTTCATCGTTTTTCTAATACGAAAAAAACCATTGACATGTGGCCTAAGACGAGTCCAATGTGTCCGTGTCCAAGTTCGAAAATGCTTCTGGCATTATTTTCCTGAATACAAGCGGCAAACCATCAAAGGTCTGTACTGTTTGGACGTAGCGGCCGTCACGCGAGCCTGTTTAGCTTTCTGGCCTATATTATTGTCGTTATTCCTTTTTGTAATATTATAAAATACCAAAGCAATATGCCCAAGTCGCATGGGCACCAAACAAGAGCGCCTTCGAAAAATCCAAGGCAATATCGAACAAGGGCCGTCAATCATAAAAACGAAGGGTGGATGGTAAAAGGGTGTAGCCCGGGGTCCTTTGTCACGAGACATTACCCCAGACACCCTCTTACCTGAGCGCCATTTTGAAAACGATCACCTTTCATTTCTTCAGAGACAAATATCAATGACGCTCACGGATAGAGGATGATTCCCCGTTAGAATGTTCTCCCGGCCCTCGATTCAACCCTTAACGTGACCATCGGACACCTCTTAAAAAATTTTTTTAATTTGAAAAAATTTTCAAAGATCCAACCACAGTATACCAAAAAATTTTGTTTACCCACCCCAAACTTTTTTCTTCTACTCCAGCAATTACCGCGATGTCACGTGTCTCAATAAAAATTATAACTGCGTACAGTCTTATCAAAGACCAAAGTGATGAAGATACTTTGCTAAGTCCCAGTGCCTCTACGGCATAAGAGACACATACAATAATTCTACGCGGTACGTAATCGTTTCTGGGAATGGTTAAAATCACAAAATATCGTGTATAGCTCTTACGCAGCGGCGCCGAAAGTCGGGATAAAGAACTGCGAAAAACACAGAGCACTTAGGTCGATTGCACGGTTATCGTTAATAGCACGGTTATTATCCCGAAACCATTCTTTAACCTCTTTCCCCATTCAACATCCTTCTCTTGTTTTTTCTATACGGTATACACGCCCTGCTTTTATTCCCTCAAGAACAGCCATACACGCGCGCTCCCTCGCGAACTTACAAAAAACGAAGTTTCACCAAGATTTAAGGTTAAGGCACGTTCACAATGAAATTTGCAAATTTTTCGAAATTTCAATCGACCATTTTTCTCACGCGATCGGTAGTCATTATCCGTAGGTATACTTTCTTGATCAATTGATTATCAACCACGTCGTATCTGATTACATATGACCTACGTATGTATATATATAGGGATATATGATGTTAGTACTAGGAACATCAAATCACTATATACATACGTATATACTCCCTATAACACGAAACGTCTAATGGAATCGAACGGTGGCCAAATCGAAGTAGCAACTGGCAACAAGACGCAGTACCAACATAAATGCCGCGTAACCGCGCAGCGATTTGTCCGGATCAGCGTCAACCTAAGCAGATTACCACTCCCAAACGAAGCAGCATCCGTAAGAGGACAAGGGAGGAGCAGCAAGACAGGGAGAATGTCCATCTTGTCGAACGACCTGTAAGAAAAGATGTGATTGACTTGAATCTTTCTTCCTTTGGCATCCTTGATAAACCCCCTAGGGAAAAGTCATTTATCCTATGGGTTTTTGCTATGGGTACTACGACTGCGGGTATATATATATTTCTAGCGTAGAAGTCGTATATCGATACAGTCCTATGCAATACTGATAATGACTGAATAATACATAACTATGGGCATGAATTCTATAGGGTGTACGATATATAACGGAATTACAAAATTTTAATATTATAACGAAAAAAAAAATTGTATTTTATATACGTAAAATACGATTGGCATTATTATCGTTATTATTATTCTATAAAACCATGTAGTCGTTAGTGTTTTTGAGTAATTTCTTAATTTTTTTTTTCTCATCAAGGGAAACTGCCATCTGGTTACACGGATCGTCACGGTGGATTTTTTAAATGAAAAACTGTCGGCACGTAACCAAAATACAAGACGCGTCGGTAACACGTGTATAATCGACAGTATCTTGGCGTCTAAAAGCGCGTCGGAATCAAAGAGCGCCGCCAGCCACTTCCGGTCGTTCGTTCGTACGCCCCTCTGTCACGCGGCTGGTGAGTATTATCATTATCGGGTGTAATTCGGTCAGGTGAACCCGTTGATGTTTGCAGTGGGTCCGGACGAGGAAACCACTTCAAAGGATTTGCGGTTCGAGAGTGTATCTCTGGGTGGGTTTTACGCGCAAGGAGGGCCGCTAGTTACTCGCATGGGTTCTGGTAGAAAATTTCAGTGCGTCTGCGCCACCTACTAATAGTATCGGTATTTACTGTGGTACATAAACGAAGAAAGGAAGAAAATTTTTCGTGAACTCGATTATGGTTGCGGTAGGATAATTTTGTATGTTTCAAGTTAAATTAAAGTGCACGAATGCCGTTTAGCTTCGCTCGGCAAAGCGCGAAAACGCTGACGTTAAGAGTAACGAGGTGAGTTAACGAGTCGGTGTTAAACGTATTTCCGATTCCCTGGAGAACGGTTCGGTTCGCGTTCCCGGTACCAGTACTGGTATCCGGTTTGGTGGATGTTGGATGAAAATTAGTGGCATTAGGTTAAATCGCTTAAGAGCGTCGCCATTTTGTTGGTTGTAATACGCAGTTTGGGAGAATTGATAGTGCGAGGCTATTTCGAAGGGCTACAGTGGCGTCGCGACGTGGAACGATTGTTCGCCACCTATGTCTCTGTAATTGCAGTCTTACAGCTGGCTACTTATGCATCGGTATCACGGGCTGGGTACGGCTCGCTTGAAAAAAGTGTGCTGGAAGACAGGAGCGTGGACGCGGGAGAGGATGCACGAGGAGTAAAGGATGTACGTGGAGATTTGAGAGAGATGAGAGAAAAAGATGGCGATAGGATAAGATTGAGAAAAAAAGGTAGAGTGATATAGAGTAAAGTATCCCTGGGCGAATTCGTCGAGAGTTTTGCTGGTTCTCGTAGGTTCCTAGTGTCCCCACTCGCGAGTCGACAGTCCCCACCGTGCTAGAACGGAACTCACCCAGCCAGTCAGCCAGCCAGCCACCCATCGAGGCAGCCAGCATCGGGTGCTTAGTGGCGTGGGGCCGGTCGCGTTTTAAAGTCCGACAGTAAAACAATAAATTGCTACTCAGGCAGCGTAGCTTGCCAGGCCAGAGGGAAAGCGGTCCCTGTCAGCAATTGCTCCCTCTCGTAAGAAAAAATGGCAGCTGCCCTGGATGGCGCGTACGCGATACCATAATACATGCCGCCTCCCACCACCCAGTTGGTACCTGGGCTCCGGCGCGTACTTATGCGGCCTTCTCTTTCTTTCTCGCTCTCCCGATCAACCCGACTCTCCCTGGTCGAGAGAGGCTACCCGGGTAATAATGTTACTCTATCGGAGAGGAGAGAAAGAGCGCGTGCTGGGAGAGCGGATTCTCGGGCGTGACTAGGCGGTGGTTTGGTGGCCGGGAACCGCGGGGCGTGGCTTTGGATTTAATAGACTCCGCCCATCGAGACTTCTCTTGGCTCGAAGAGACGAGCGAAGTGGGGGCCCAACCAAGAACCATCTCCCAGCCGTGGAGGTCAGTCTGTCAGGCACTCGGTCTGTTACTCGGTCCGTCTGTCCGCACGTTCGCGACTATCCCTGTGACCTTTTTGAAAGGGACTACCAAGCTGTGCGCCGGTATTCGTTGTTGCTGTTCGGTGCCTTCTGGGTTTGTTGCTGGTGCTGCTTGTGCCCAAGGAAAAGGGCATGCACACCCCGTTACGTATTTCCTCGTGAGCCATGCTTCACGGCTGCCGTCCTCACCGGCGGCTACGATGACTCTGCTCGTCATCGTCCTCGGGATCGGCTTTAACGGCAGCACCACGTTCGTCGAGTTAAACGCGAGTGCTACAGGTACAGGGCTGTCGCCCCAGTTTCTCGTAAACGCGTAATGTTGCTGGAGTCGCGAGGAATCCCTGCAAGGAAGAGACACGGACCGACGGTCACCAAGCTCAACCATCACGAGCATTGCGACGATCGCGATTATCGCGACAATCAGGAGGACGACGACGAAGAGGACGACGAGGACTCTCGATCCTCTTTTATCATCCGTCGCAAAATGCAGGGCGAAGCGACCACCGCGGTTACCGGGATTCCGCGTTGCACCAGGGACGATCCCGACGACAGCTCCAGCCCATCGCCCAATTCCAGCATACTCAACAATCTCAATAACAATTGCAATTCCAATAGACAACAGTGCGCCACGGACTTTAGCATTGCCGCTATCATGGCACGCGACTCCAGACATCAACAGCAAAATCATCATCATCACCATCATCATCATCATAAACAACAGCAGGCCGTAGGAGGTGGAAAACTTCACCAGCACGGTGAGTCGACGTTCTTCTTCTATACCAATACACTCTTGGTTACCAAATGTATAAGTGTATACGTAAAGAAAATAAAGAATGAAAACATAGTATCAGTGGCGACGTAGGTGAGTGTGTATACTCAGTGCGTGCACTCACCTACAACCCTGCTGACTCTGTGTTTTCATCCTTTATTTTTTTTAATTCCTCTTATCAACCGATCAATGGCAATTACTTATACCCTCGATCATTATGATCCTATTGGGTAACACTAATCGTTCCCAGTCGAACAAACGAACCCAGGCAATGGAAATGGGAATAGACTGGTCACCGACGGACGGTTTACGATACACGGACCCCTCCTAGCCTTTCTCTTTCAGTCCAATAAGATAATTAACAGCTTTAACACGGTGTCAGTACAGTAGGAAACTTTGCTTGTGTTACCCGCTATCAATCCTAGGACATTATGGCATCTTTGACTGACGCAAATTATCAGGAGGATTTTTTACCAATACAAAAGTGTTGACTTCCACTCGACAGGCATATAATATACCTGCTGGTTATCCATGCGTTCGAATATTAATAATTGTTAATGATTTTATTTATTACCTCGACTCTCAGTTCTTATTGTATTTACCTTATATTCTCGACCCAACAATTTCTCTCAATGATCCGGTCGTCGCTCTCTGTCAAATAAATTATTCCGTCATCTCACCTCCCGCAAATCAATATTACGGAATTACGTATTCCACCGGCGTCATTTATGTATTACAATGTGCGTGACATGGAATATTGCTTTTAAGATTTTACAGGATCTCGACTCTCGCGTAAAACTTGAACAAAAATCAAGCATACCCCTCGTGTACAATAATCCGATCGACAACTTCATACGTCAAATTCTAAATGACAGTTTGGTATTATTAAATTCTAGTTATCTTGCGTGCTCGAAGCATTGATCAATTTCTCGATATTCAGAAGGAACATTAATACTGTCTTTAGCAATAGTAATAATTAGTGGAATATCGATAAAAACGAAATAAAAATTATTAAAAATATATGCCGCGTATCTCCACTAAATTATTTATTACAAACAATACGGTGATAAGCCGTATTTAAATTATGAAAATTTTCATAAATAAAATCGATGAATCCAAAAGTATCAGACGGGTTCATCAGTCATCCGATTTCATAAGGTCAGTAGCGTTTTAGAATCGACGGACAAAGTTCTTTGCACTGGCGAGAAGGGGAAGGGGTTAGGGGGGGGGGGAACTACCTTCGGCAAAGTTCGTAAGGGTACGCAATAGTTCGTGAGGGTCCTTAAAGCCAGGAAGCGATGGTGTCAACTTGAGAAAGAAGGTAGAGGATAAATACAAAGGTAGAGAGGAGTGGCCGGTTTAGACGTCCACGTTGGTCCAAGCGAGGGGAGCCTTATACTACTACGCCTAATAAATTAATGGTATAGCTTTTCGTGTAGGTCCCTGTAAATTGTAATGTTTTGTAAACAACCAACCGGCGAGTTGCCGATGACGGGGGGAGATAACGCCCGTATATAGTAGCACTAGTTAGGGTAGTTGGCTGATGGGGTCGGATCGTCTAGTAAAAGGAGCCTCCTCCTCAGGTACTAACATATCGGCATCCGGTATCTCCTCTTCCTACTTCTTCCTCCAGTAGGTGTTGCCACGGGATACTCTGGGTCGGCGGTCTATCTCCTGTGTCACACATTGCCAGCCCACTTACATCTCTATATACAGATACCTGGATTTTAGTGCCTCCGCTGCTGGACTCAGGACGACCCACCCACCCCACCCCTAGTATTGTTTTGACTATCCCATTGCTCTATCTTCATAACGATCAGCAGCCATGATTGTTTTGACGGTTAACAATGGTTTCTGGGTATTTGTTCGTATCGCTTCACCTTGACAAGGTCAATTTGAAGTTATTTGGATTATTCGAAATAATTTTTTTTGTGTCGATCGTTGAAAGAAAATGAGGAAGTTTTGTTGCATTCCTTGAATTTATGGTTTTTTCCCGCAAAACTCCCGTGTCGTGAACGTCGCTGCGCCATTCAGTGCCGGCAGAAGAAATGAAGAAGAGGAACAAGAAGACGAACAGACCTCCCTGCTCGAAATCTTTGGGAGGACTATTAATTTGCTGGCGAGCCCTCTATCCCTCTCTCTCTCTCTTACTCTTTCACTCTGTCCCACTGTCTGGGACACTCCTGCCACGACGATGCTCCTCGTAAATTCATCACGGCAGCTTTCACGGCTTTTCGTTTAGACACGAGTTTTCCCCACGTAGGCGGTCTATTACGATATTAACGGCTCGCCTGTCTTCTTAAACCTTTTCGGCCCCCTTTAACCCTATCTGCTTTACGTATCTTTGACAGTTACTTCATTGCCGCTAATTGTACAAACGAGCAGCTGGACGCTCGAGATTGACACGAGAACGAAACGACACGCGTATATCGCAGTTTTATATCTGAAATACAAAATTTTAATAATTAGACGTTAGCGTCGTTTCACGTAATTTTTCACAATTTTTTATGATATTATACTCGTCGACGTCGTTGGTCACTGCGGTTGATGCATCTCTCGAGTCTCTTTGATCCGTTCCTAGTGTTGACTCCCAAGTCAGTCGTGACCGCGTGCGTGCGCGCGAAATTCAAAAAGAGAGAAGCAAAAAATATATACGACAAACGGCGTTTACGAAAAAAAGGGAAAAAAAGAGGAAGAAGGAGAAAGACGTCGCGACGTCGGACATAAATTTTACCCGCGGAGCTTCACAGGCTCTGAAACTTCCGACGCATCGTCGTTCGTTTCGTCAGTCGTTTAACGCCGACTCGTGGCGCGGCGCTGCATTCGCTCCCGAATCAAAATACCACCTACCTCCGTATGGCTACTGTAACAGAGACAGAGAAGTGCATCCTGGGACCGTGGACTAACGCTAACCTATTAGACCTGTGAATCCTCTGACGACGCTCCGGCGTATTACTCGTAAACTGCTTGCGCCCGCCATTACCACTCGTAAAGCAGTTTCTTATTTATTTACCTTTTTTTTTTATACCAACGATACCCACCACGTGACTCAACGTTTTCACTATTTTCAGACGTCATGACGAAATCGGCGCGCAGTACGAATTTTCATGAAAAATCGTACAGTTAACAAACGCCGGCTATTCGTGGATATTTTTATATACAATATCATTTATACACAGTCACAGGAAGCGGAAATGAAAGCGACGGATATTCGGTAGCTTTAATGTGTTGGCCGTCGGTAGTTTGGCGTTTGGATACCAATAAAAAAGGCTTTAAACGACAACAGAAAAAAAATGAAAACAAAGCCTACCACAGAAGAAGTAGGATGCGATGACGGGACGATGTCATTTCTTTCTTTGACTTCCACCAAATGCCTCTCTCCTTTTGTCTCAGAAAGGGAAGCCAGTGGTTCGGGCGTCGCTAGGGGAGCGTCGACGCAGGAATCCGCCGACATGGAGGACGAGCCGGAAACCGACGACGCCGGAAGTACCAGCGGTAAAAACACCTCGCCCACGAATCCCCTGCTTCAGGAACGCTCGAACTGCGAGGAACTTCGACACGTGGTGTGTCACTTGGAGACGAAGGAACTCTGGGATAAGTTCAACGAGCTTGGTACCGAAATGATCATCACGAAAACTGGCAGGTATAAACGAAAAATAATTTCTTATCGGTATCACCAATCGTGTAATCGCGCGGGTTATCTCGTAACGGATAATCAATTTCTCAAATTATCATATTCGTTAATCACACCGACAGCCAAATATAGATAATTATATTACAGCGCGTTCGAGAATGTGGACGTGTTGATTAACGCGATAACATAAAAATCATCTGAAATTCCAAAAAAAAAAAAAACAGCTAGTTTAACGTTAAATTTAGGGAAACTAATTCGTATTATCGTGCTGTCCGACTCTTTCGTTGTGCAACCTATGCTGTCGGCAGCTCATTGAGGGAAAATGTCTAACGTCATTAAGCTCGTGGGAACTATCAGCGATCGCGATACTATCGCGACATACTATACGCACATATAAGGACGAACGAGATAACGCTGTAGTACCGGATACTACGTATATATATGTATATAGGAATCGCAATGGAATCGCTAGAGCGTGCGAGAGAAGTCACGTGAGTTTGAAAGACAGAGCGAGATGGAGATAGCGTGAAAGGAAAAAAATAAGAACGTAGAAATAAAACGTACAGAAATCCCCGTAAAATTCAATCATGCATACGTATATATACATAATATAGGGAGCTGTTTGCTGCTCGTGCGAAAAAGGTCCGGTGGCGGTGTCGAGTAAATTACTATATTGACCGTGAGTCAATTAGCGGGACCGGTGTAGAAACCGCCCGCTTATGCGAGTTTATAAAGGTCCTCGGGGTGCCTTGGGCGGGGGGGGGGGTGAGGATCGGCGAGTTGATGGGGGACGGAGGGGGGCGGTCGGTGTCTGTGGGTGACTGAGTGAGTGAGTACCTGTGTCAGTGCTTCAAATGGTTCCAGCGAGTAAGGGTGTGTAGAGGGAAGGAGAGTGAGAGAGAGAGGAAAGGAGAAAAGTCAGAATACCGATAGCGAGGAGTGATAAGGACAGAAATATCAGAAGAGAAACGTGGAGTTCTCGCCTTCTCGCATCCACGACACGGATGAACGTAATAGACAGAGAGAGAGGGCTGAGAGGCTACTGGTATCCCTCTTAAGGGACGACGAGAGAGGGACAGAGAGAATGGTAAAGCGACGCGGGCGACGCGCGCCTAATTGCCCGCCGCGACGCCACTCCCCTCCCCATTCGTACTACCAGAGTCACCGAGCGACGCCCGCCGTCCCTAAGGGGATCCTACACACGACCGGGCGCTCACTCGCCCGTTGGTAATTAGATCTGCGTCGCGACGCTGGTCGTCGCTCCCTTCACCCGTCAACTTACCTACGCGCTAGTACTGTATATAGCTATACCGCGTATTTCATAGTATGTACATACACACACCATATATCTATAGAACTTACGACTGTATCTCAGGATGCTATGTAGATATATACATGTATCTTCTTTTGTACGATGCACTTTTTTTTTATCTATGCATATTATCATTATTATCATCGCTATCCACGGATCGGCGTCATCCAGGAAGACGTCGAAAAACCTGTACGGCTCTCAAGCTTCTTCGAGACGTCGTCGTCGTCGTTCCCACTTTGCCCGAATATCGTGTCCCCACCTCAGGGCAGTCCACCTAACCACCTAGTGAGCCTGAAGTTTAAGATCGTCCCTTGGAGGATCTGTACTCGATGGTATATAGTGACTATATATACATATACACGAAGGAATAGTGGCAGATAGCGTGTGGGGAGAGGGGTAACTGATCGTGGATCGGAATGGGTGGATGGGTGGGGGGGGGGGTGTAAGGGGTTATAGGAGTCCGGGACTCGGGACGGTCGGGAGCATGGCCACGTTCAATTCATTAACAAAGGACGGTTTGATAAATAAAAGCATTACTCACATTCGTGGCGCAGGCGGGATGAATGCATACCGAGTCGACAAGGACCGAGGAGAAGAGGCAGATAAGATCGGCGGGTGTCCCCGCGTTTTAGTGCTCGAACAGCGGGGGGCCCGACACGGTATTAATGTTTGCCTCCGAGGCAAAACATTCACGCTAGGCCTTACGGCCTTATAAGATCCAGTACGCCAGGTATTCATCCCGGTACTTACGAGTCACCCTGTGGTTGATTTAACTATAGTAAACGTATAGCCAAATGCTACTCGCTATTTGAAATCGTCGTTCGCCTTTTGTACCCGCTCTTTGATTTTATGTAGGCGAACGTCGCGGGCACGTTGACACGTGGATTTCTTTTAGGTTAGGAATTGTTAATGGCGATTTCCTTCTTTTTTGGAGGGGGCGACTATATCGTAAGCGTAGGTTTATATTGTTGATCGATAGAGGGAGCAACGCGTGGATCGCACCTCGAATGAATTTGTTCGTTGTTACGTTGACAGGAGGATGTTCCCTACCTGCCGTGTATCCTTCAATGGTCTCAGATCCGAGGGTCGCTACGCAGTGCTCATGGACATTGTGCCGGTCGACAACAAGAGGTACAGATACGCCTATCACAGGAGTTCCTGGCTGGTGGCTGGGAAAGCCGATCCACCGGCACCGGCTAGACTCTACGTACATCCGGACTCGCCGTTCACCGGCGAACAGTTGCGCAAGCAGGTCGTCTCCTTCGAGAAGGTCAAACTGACCAACAACGACATGGACAGACATGGACACGTGAGTAAAACTTTTTTTTAGCGATTTTTCGTCATCGATCTGATGGAAAAAATTTTTTTCTTCTGTTCCTTTTACGCCAATTGCTCAGTCATTTTCTATCTTCGTTTTATCCCTTCCTCGGTCCCACCCTTCGCGTCCTTTTCCTTATCCTCAGCCTCGTCCTCGAGTCGTGTTCCTTCGCCCTCTAAGCCGACTCTTAATTCTTCGTCTGAGTGACGTAAATAGGAACTCCGATCGGACGCGCTTCTTCACGCTACTCATTCCGTATTCCGAGCGCCGCGTTGGGTCGAGGCAAAGTGATTACGAGCTGAATGCCCTGACTCGAAAGAGAGCGAGGCCCAATTCCCGGGCTGATTCGATTTTAAAAATAAAGTAAAACAGTTTGCGCTGATAAGCTCGAGGAAACGGGGAGGCGACAGGTTGGATCGTTGGAGGGTAAAAATATTAAGTGGGACGGCAGGGAAATAAGAAAATTCGAGCCGAATACTCATCTCGAGACTCTCCTGGGAGCCGGGAATTTTTAGGTGGTAAATTGCTCTTGTGTTACGTAGATATGTTTGATTTTCGTGATCTTCGTTGTTCAGCGACGGGTACGGGATGCTCGAAGAATAATTTCGGTAGCGTCATAGTCCCGATATATATTAGGCAGCGAACGACTGTGTTGGGAAATGAATTTTCCTATGGGTTACTGAAATCAAAATTTTGTCCCAGTACCCGTCTCATCGAAATAATTAATCTTGACATGATTTCAGTTGGTACTCAATTCCATGCACAAGTATCAACCCAGGATCCACCTGGTGCGAAGACCGGATACCGGAAACGGCAGTCAGATAGTCGACCTGGAACGTGAGCCGCACAAAACCTTCATATTCCCCGAGGCCATCTTCACCGCCGTCACAGCCTACCAAAATCAGCTCGTAAGTCATCCGTGATTTAACGTTACACACGAATTTCTCATTTTCATCCAGATACGGGCCAAAGAAAAGTTTCGTAAATAGAGGGAAAAAAGGGCGTGTTACGAAGTGGATATATTTTGCCCGCTGGCCGTTTCAGCCATTAAAAGTGGGTTACGTCGTGGATCAAACGCGGGGGTGATAAAATTAACCAGAATCGCACCCGACCAACTCGATCCAGGCTGATCGAGGGATGAACTTCTGTCTCGTGATAACGACCAGTTCGTAAGGAGCCAAGATGCGTGTGGTCCGTCGGGTAGTATGTCGCATTCCGTGGGCGTCGCGGCGCTGCCGTCCCTCTTCGCCCTTGCGAGTTTCGTCGTCGCGAGAATGCCTGGAATCTCGTCGTGGGTATCTGTGATCTTTGGAGGCGACAATAGACGAATGGGTGGCGATGGTGCTCGTGGTCGTAGTCCCGGTGCTAGCTCATATACCCCGGGTGGCTGTCCCACTCTCCTTCTCTCTCTCTCTCTCTCTCTCTCTCTCTCTCTCTCTCTCTCTCTCTCTCTCTCTCTCTCTCTCTCTCTC